>JAYESA010000010.1:169978002-170335502 GCA_036927795.1 Iris macrosiphon | reverse complement strand
TATTTATATAGAACTGTCGAATTATTAACAGTCCTATATTTATATAGGACTGTCGTATTTTATATAGTCCTTACACATGACTGTCGAAATAGGGTTGTCATTTTACGTACCGTACGTGCTTCGGAACAACCGACATATTTTTCGGAAGGAGCGGAGTGCATATTTAATGGATCGCATGATCCGACTTCTTCATCGAAGATAATTTCATGCATCGCTCCTACAATAGTCAAATAAAACTAAATATTTTTGTGACAATCGCAAAACTTATTCGTCGTATGTTGTCGAAGACATACCAGAAGAATATTCGTTGGACAATCACCAAATCAGAATTTTTTTCCACTTGGGACCACAACTATCAAATTCCAAAGTTAGATTTAGATTTTATGACTTGAGAGAATGAGAGATTTCTTCATGTGAGATGAAAAAGAAAGAAGAAAAATAATTTTTAATTATATAGGTTGGTGTGGACAGTCCTAAGTAAGTTTGAGGAGTGACAAATTTGTAAATTTTTAGAAAAAACCAATGGACAGGCCTGAGTATATTTTGTAATGCCCTTTATCACAGGCCTTTTTATTTCGTTCCACTCAAACCAAAGGAACTCCAAATGGGGGAGTAAAAGTAACCTTCACTTCCCTTTCTTTCCCAAATCCCACCTCCCTCCTCTCTCTCTCTCTCTCTCTCTCTCTCTCTCCTCTCCTCTCCTCTCCGCAATGTCGTCCCAGTCGGGCACCCCGGGGCAGCACTCCCTGGCGTTCCGCGTGATGCGGCTGTGCCGCCCCTCCTTCCACGCCGACGACTCCCTCCTCCGCCTCCTCCCCGCCGACCTCCTCGCCGGGGAGGACCTCCTCGACGACCCCACCATCTCCCCTTCCCTCCTCCTCCTCGACGACCCCTTCGACCAGCCCCCTCCTTCCTCCTCCTCCGACGCGAGCAGCAGCGCCGGGGGGGAGGACTTCAGCTTCCGCGATCGGTTCCGGCTCCAGGCCCCCACCGACGCCCTCGCTCTCTCGGGCCTCCTCATCCTCCCCCAGTCCTTCGGCGCCATCTACTTGGGGGAGACCTTCTGCAGCTACATCAGCATCAACAACAGCTCCGGCTTCGACGCCAGGGATGTTATCATCAAGGTAGTCTTCCTCTTCCTCTTCCTCTTCTTCTTCTTCTTCGTTTCCGATCCGACTGACTCTTGGGCAATTTAACAAACATGTTGGTGGCAGTACATTAATGACTAGTTCGGGAATACAGTTTCATAAAATAGAGTTAGGAACGTGGCGGGGGTACCCTCTAAAATTAGGGAAGACTGAACTGTAGGTATAGTTTGAGCGACACGAGGACACTAGCATCGCACCGCCTAAAATATCAATTTTTTGAGAATTTATTTATCAAGTAATTGTTGCATACTTCAAATCAAAACAATGAAGTTGAGAGATGGAGAGGAGAGAAGAGAAGGAGAAGATAGAATATGAGGAAGGGGATTGCAAGGACATAAAATCCTAGGTTGCATCTATGTCTATTTTTATTGACATGTAATACACCCACAATTACTATTATACCATCATAAGATGAATAAAATAACTCTTAACACCCTCCCTAGAACTGGAACATATAGATCAGACATGCCCAGCTTGCTATATAAATCAGAAAATGGACCACGAACAAGTGCTTTGGTGAGGAGATCACCTAATTGATCCTCAGACCGAACATAAGGAGTGACAATCTGTTTCTTCAACAACAAATCACAAACAAAATGACAATCTATCTCGATATGCTTAGTGCACTCATGAAACACCGGATTACTTGCAATAAATATTGCCGACTGATTGTCACAATACATCTCCATCGGAATCAAGGTAGTCAAAGGCGCAAGGCGCACTCGAGGCGCAAAGGGTCCAAATCGCCCGAGGCGCAAGGCGCACTTAAGGCGCGTGCCGGAGCGACGCGAGGCACAAAAATTATATATATATATATATATATATATATATATATATATATATATCGGATTTCTACATTGATAAACATGTGTGCTTCAAATTCCCCCATGACTAGGTTGCAATCACTTTGAATTGAGTGAGTGAGAGAGAAAACAGTAAAAAAAAGTACATCAGTTCAAAAAAGTCTAAAAACAGTACAACAGTTAAAAAAATAGTCTAAACATGTTATTCTTTTCACAAGATTTTCAAGGCGCGCATTAGCTATTCCAAGGCGCTCGGAAAAGACGCACCTAGGGGCGCCTTAGGTGCGCCTTAAGAATTGTGCCATGCCTGGAGTGTCCTGAGGCGCTGCCCCTGCGCCTAGGAGCAAGGCGCGCCTTAGGCGCGCCTGAGGCGTGCATTTGACTACACTGATCGGAATATGAATCATAATTCCCATTTCATGAAGACGTAATTGCACTTACATCATCTCAGAAGCTGTATGAGCCATCGCACAGTATTCGGTCTCTGCATTAGAACGAGCCACAACATTCTGCTTCTTACTACGCCACATGACAAGATTGTCACCTACAAATGTACAATAGCCAAAAGTATACCTCCTATCAATGTGACTGTCTGTCCAATCAACATCATTGAATCCCGTCACCTTAAACAACTGGAAAGGTTTATATCACAAACTCGTTCCAGGTGCACCTTCAAGTATCAAAGAATGCGAGAGATAGCCTCCTAATGTGGTTCCCGAGGGACATGCATAAACTGACTAACTACTACAACTGCATAGGTAATGTCTGGTCGTTTAACAGTAAGATATATAAGTTTGCCAACCAAACGACTATAATGTCCAACATCCTCAAATAATTCTCCTTGTCAGCATAAAGTTTGTCATGATAATCCATAGGAGTCTCAATTAGCCGGCACTCCAGCATTCCAGTCTCTGAGAGCAAGTTTAGAACATACTTGCGCTGTGATAGATACACATCCTTCTTAGATCGAGCAATCTCGATTCCAAGAAAATATCGAAGAAGATCCAAATCCTTAGTATGAAACTGACGACTAAGGTAAGCCTTCAAGTCTATAATTCCAGCATGATCACTTCCAGATATAATGATGTCATCAACATAAACAATCAACACGATAATACCTGCTGAGGAAGAATGGCAAAATACTGAATGATTTGATGTGGTGCGTCGAAATCCATACTGAATGAGAACTAAACTAATGAGTATTGGTATCAGTAGTTTCAGAAGTTTGAGTTTCAGAGTTCTTCGTTTACAAAGATAAAGATTAATGATAACTATTATGAAGAAAACTAGAAAATATTTTATATATTTAAGTGTGATTATATGTATTATTTTTTCTTGTTAGGTTTGAATGAGATCATATTAAGATTAGTGGATCTTGTGAATCTATAAATATACATCTTCGACAAACTGAATGACTTCAATGTGTCGATAATGAATCTTATTGACGAATTGCATCATGTTAATTGTGATGACATACCCCTATATTTATCACTTTTTATGGTAATTTTTTTCTGTCGAATTGATTAGGAAAGAGATTTCCAATGCTTATATTAGCCAATATCAATAGTGACCAGTTTCTGATTAGACATGCCAAAAACAATACGATACGGCCGATATGTATCGGTGTCGGCTCGTATTGTCGGCTGATATTGCGAACCTTGGTTTCTTCGTTCCATTATGTTCCATATTCTTTGTAACCTATAGCCTATGGTTTTGGAGGATTTCTTTTTGCCATTGGTACAACTTCCTCGATAGTGGCAGTCTCTTGTCGAAACACGTGATCTGATAGGAGTAAGATCCAAATTTAAATAAACTATGAAGGAATAAAAGAGCCGATGAGATCATGTATCTTGAGAATAGGGTACCACAACCTTAGAAAATAAATTTAATATAACCAAAGCCTTAAAATTTTTTTTTTTTATAATAAGTAAATGAAGAAAAATCCAACAGGATTTTGTTGTGTTCTAAATTTCAATGCTCGACTAATGTTGATAAATGGTAGTTCATTCATCTGACTGAAGATTTGTCCAAGTTGGTTAGTTCTATTTGTGATCGTGAGTGATATCTTGGATCGAATCCTATTGAAGTTCCTAATTCCTCTTTTCTTGAATCAGCTGAAAAAGATGGAAGTTGGTAGTAATAAATTGATTACCTAGGGCTGCTATGTTGCATGGATACGGATACGAGATATAGACATTTTAGGTAGGTTAATAAGTCGTCACCCATGTTGCACGATACTAAGACGGATACGTGTACTTACATGATCCGGATATGGATGGGACACGATACAGATACGAGATGAAACCAATGTCAGGTAGGTCAATAAGTAGTCACCTATGTTGGACAATACATACACGGATATAGTTTCTTGCACGAGATGGATACGGACACCAGTTTCTCATGTTGATGCAACACAGTAGGGTTGTCAATGGTAACTGATAGCTCGATCCGATTATTTTAGAATTATAGTCTGGATTTCAAATGTAAACTGAAAATTCTAGTGGTTAGGGTTTGGATATGACCTCATCCTACCCGAAACCTGCTACAAGTTTGTCACATACATCTTGTAGTAAAGTTTGAATATTCTATTAAACTATAGATAAACAAGATTCAATAATGATTATAAGTATGTATCACATATGAAAACCAGCCGTATTTTGGACTGTTGTTGAAGTAGAAGTCATCCAAAATATGCCCGTAAATGATAATTTAAGCGTCTTAAGTCTTTAACTTCAAGTATATTAAACAATACTTTGAAATGGTTTAATATACGACTACGTGAGATCAGAAACCTGACATGAACCTGCTTAGATGGGAAGGAATTTGTTCCGAACCCAAAAAGCTTTTAGGACTGGGGTACGGATATTACCTAAATCCAACACGAACCCGACATTTTGACAAACTACTTTTACCTAAGGCCATATTGAGGCCAATTAGATTTATTATGGTTAATATCAAATGCAGAGCACTAGACTATGAGCCCATATCCTTGAAAATATACATATATATTGAGACTTTTAGTTAGAACATTGCAGATTATTATGCTTGACCTTGATACCTTCTGCTTAGTTCAGGCAGAGATGCAAACTGAGCGACAACGAATACTATTGTTGGATACATCAAAATCGCCTGTTGAATCGATACGGTCTGGAGGCAGATACGATTTCATCGTGCAACATGACGTCAAGGAGTTGGGGGCCCACACGTAAGTTTCTCTCTGCCCGTGCATGTGTTGTATGTAAAGTTGGGTTTTAGTACTCCCCTAAGTTACACCTATCAGACATCACCTTTGGATCGTACAAGATTTTTCTGGTGAATTTCATAGTTGGTAAAAGAAACCACAACCGTCAGATGTGTTACTAAATCTGTAATTCACCGTAACATATCTTGTATGATTCAACTGTGGTATATGCTATAGGTGTAACTAGCTTACACACCGAAGTATTAAACCCCAACCCATAAATTTATCTTTTCTCAATATTCTTTTTATGAAACTTTATTCTTAATCGAGTAAGATGATGAGTATGTTGTTCTCCAATCTTCTAGGCTTGTTTGCACAGCTTTATACAATGATGGCGATAGTGAACGGAAATATCTTCCTCAATTTTTCAAGTTTGTTGTTGCAAACCCACTCTCAGTTAGGACTAAGGTACTATCTCCTTGTTACTTTACAAGATATAATTGATAATGCAGACAAGCATATGATATTTTTTAGATATACACTTTTAAATGTAGAATTAACTTTCTGGCAGTAACTTGTAGATTCATTAGTAACATGGTCTAATATGTTTGCTATCTTCAAATGAAGATCTGGAGTCATGGGAGCTATCTTACTGTTCCTTTTGGTTTCCATCTGATAGCTTCTTTCATTTCTTTTTGTGCAGGTTCGCTGTGTGAAGGTAGGTCTTTCTTCTGTCTTCACTGGAAATTCTACTTGTAAGTCTTTGTATATCCATCTAGAAGTGAAAAAATAGCCTCAAAAGATTCTGTCATTGGGAAAAAGTTAAATCCTTGAGTTCTTCCTTTTTAATATACATTAATATTATCATAAGATGATATGTGCTTCACTTAGTTATTAAGAAATTATATTAACAAAGAAGCTATGCTTCAAAATGCAAAATGCTAAGAGCGGAAGCTTGAGATTTGGGCTCAGTAGTGTGAGCTTATGATACTCGAATTGTATATAGAGGAAACTAAAGTCTTGAGGATGATCTATTTTGTGAGAAGCAAGATGATGGAGACAAAGAAGCTATGCTTTAAACTGCAGAACTCTAAGCATGAAAGCTTGAGCTTATGGCTCAGTATTTGATCTTATGAAGCTACTTTACCTAATAATAAGCCTTAGAAAGTTAATTGAAGAGGGAAAAAGTGAGAAATAGATATAGAGTCATAGAATGCTAATTCACAAGTATATAGTTCAGTAATATTGGATTTTGACCTTTGATTTTGAGTGACTGAGGATATAAAATTAGTGGCTTAAAGTTATTTAAAGTAGACATGAAGAATTTGTATTCTGTGATTGTTTTAATAATATAACAATGATATTGAAACTGGGAAAACGTTTGTCATCTGAAGTTCAACATTTTGAACCAACACTCTTAGTTTTGGTTATATTAAAATGTAAAAGTTGATTCATTATCTTTAATGTATTTGAAATTTGACGTTTTTTTCTATTAAACTCATATGGGTGCTTATTTACATATAATATTTTTAAGTATATGGAAAATTGAAATGTACAAGGACAATTACTTGAATGATGCCAAAAGTAAGTAAGCTATGTAATTTGCCTAGCCATTTACCATACTGAACCACACCAAACAGCCTAAATATATAATGAGTAAACTATAAATACAGAGAGCTTTTGAGAGCGCATGCACCTAGCGCGTTAAGTGCTTCCCTGGTTCGGTTGGAAATAGGTAACCACCCGAGTGTTTTGCCTTAACTCGGATGTTTACCTATTATTTCCATGCGCCAGAGAGGTGTTTGTCGTGCTAGCACATTTCAGACACCTTCAAATTGCTATGCAGTGTGCTTATCTATATGCTAAGTTGAAGCAAAAGTGAGAAAGAAAGGAAGCAATTTGCTTAGGGGGTGGATATAAATTAATCCCATCAGATGTTTTAGGAATGGGGATATACCATTAGATGGTACATTATGGATATGGTACAATTTTTGTAACTCCTGACAATTTATGAGACGAAGTGATTACTAATCTGCAAGATCCAAAGACTTGCAAAGTGGAATATTCCGGTCATCATTTCAATTACATATTCATAGTGGTATATGTGTTGTAGCCTCATGTCACTGAGACCGCCCAAGGGTATATGTGTTTTAACTTATGAGACAGACTGCTTGGTCTCAAGGTTTGAAATTGGAGGAACCAGCTTCAAAGGTGAGGCTTTGCAGCACTCCTAGTTTGCAAGGGTTATATGGAATTATGCAGAAGGATAGAACAAAGGTGTACGGGTTTGATCGAAGGATCTAACTACAAAGGGTTATATATGGAATTATGCAGAAGGTTGTCCGACAGCAAGCATTTATTCAGATATTCAACTTGGTTTTTTGGGCCTTTTTGTTTTGGGCTTCCTTTTATTGTTTTAGAATAGCATTTAGTGTCCAAATTGCTTTCATAGTATTTACTTACTATGAAACAGCCTCTAGGGTTTCATTTGGGGGATTTTTGGAGGTTTGGGTTTATTTTTATTTAGAGTTTAATCTTGTGTCAGAGAGATTGCCATTGGTGTCCCTGGTGAGATTCCTATAATATAATAACTTCGGTAAAAAGTGATATTTTAATTGGTTTTTCTTTGTAATATCATGTAATCCAAAATTGAACTAGCCCCTATCCAGAGAACCTTCATCGATTTCGCACGAACAGTGCGTAAGTTATGGGTACATTTCTTGTTGTCCCCAACCCGAAGAGACTTGAGCCTGATATTTTTTAAAGCAGATATGAGTTTTTTTAATTATATATGTTGCCTTGCAACCAGATGGATAATGAGGATTTGAACATTAAAGAACCCAAAGATGACCCAAAGCTTGATGGGTAGGTGACAACTTTTGAGTATCCGAACCCAAGCAAGACCCCAAAGCCTAACAAGTAGGATCCAAATAAACTTCTATGACCTTTACAATTTCGGGTATGGATGTAGCTGTTAGCGTAAAATACTCTACTAAACCTGATACCAGCCATATTGAATAATGAGGATCTAAGCCCTAATGAAATCAAAGACAACCCAAAAATTAACAGGTAGGTGACCGGAGTTGAGTATCTGAATCCGAGCAGAAACCCAAAGATGACTCGAACCTTAACAGGTAAGGGTCAAGATGGACTTTTAGGACCTCTACCATTTTGATGTTGGCGTTAGTGTAAAATACTCAACTCACTTGATAGTTAGATTGGTTTACTCTAGTATTATTCTATTGTATGCATATTAGAATTTGGCTCGTGATGCTATGACTGCCAACATCTTTTTGGCTTCCAAAACTATTATCTGTTCCTCCTGTCATATGGATTATTCTGGATAATAGGAGGAGATGCCGGATCCCTTGTTCGACGGGATAGCTGGAGATCTATATTAGTTACTCGAGAAGGTTTTGCTTCCTGCCATCAAAGCTGTTGATCTCCATGATTATCTACCCCTCTTCGAAGATACAATAGCCTATAAGCACTTTCACTTTGCTTGTACATTGACGTCTCTCTTCAGTGCGATCATCGTCACCATCACTTTTTGCCATTACCAAGATCTCTTCTAAGATCAGCGAGATAGCCCGATTGTTGTCTTAGTGGGCTGCAAAACTTGTGATCTATTTCTCTAACCATGTAATCTGATGGGGAAAAGGCTTATAACGCATTTCACAATGTTTCATAGTCATTGGTGTCCAGGAAAGCTTTGGTGGCTATGCTTGTGGTATAGCCAGTGCTAGATTTTCTACTATTATCTCTGATAGTCCTTTTGTCCAAGGATGAAGGATGCTTAATCTGTGCCATTTTATTCGGTCATGAAGAGTTCATTAGGAATCCCTGAAACTTGGCTATGCTCTAGATTGTAGTGTAGGATTTCCCTTTGGAACCGTGACAAGTAAGCGACTCAGGAATTGATTGAAATTTCACATAGATCAGACTCACACCCAACTTCTCTGGTAGAGTCCAATTCTGAATCTCAGGAGAGCACCTGAGAGTACTTCTAGGTCAGGTTCAGATCTGAATAGCATTTCTTATAGATTTACTGCAATACATGATCAGGCCCGGATTAGGTGGTGAATGTTCTGGGTACAATCTTTTTGCTGAGACTTGAGCTTGACCCCTACCAACCTGAAATTTTCACTTGTAGGCTGATAAGAAGTCTTGTCATTCCTTGTTAGATGGCACATGGAAGACCAAGAAACTCTTTCCTATGTACATTCTGCGAAAGGATTGGAGTCGTGAGGACATTCCTCATACAGTGTATAAGTAATTAATAATTAGAGATCGAAGTATCCTTCTTCAGCATTGAGTCTCCACTGCATTCTGTTTCATGATTCAGATTAAATTCAACTTTTTGGGGGGGGTCTTCTACTATCGATCTTTCCTGTCGATTCAAGAAATAATCTGGAGGCTCTATTATATTTAAGTTGTGCATGCCTAGATGCTAAGAGGGCCTCTAGAGTTTCTTATTGTGAGATATGGAGAGTTGAGATTTATTTACTTTTGCCATGGGGTTTAACTAACTAATAGTTAAGAGAACATTTGTGTTGGTTTTCCTTTGTAACTTTCTTCATGAGTCAGCGAAAGTTGTTTGAGCGATATTGGTTTCCATTAGTGCTTTTTGATAGCAGCATCTTTTTGTGCATGCACCATTAGAGATCGGTGAATTATTGGTTGAATTGTTGGAAAGCTATGGATTGAGGGTTCCTTTTACACTGCGGTGATTGATGTAATTGTTACTTTATGGAAAATGATAGGATCATATTGGCTATTGAATTAGCTAGGAGCTAATATTCCTCAACATAACCCATGGTTAAGGTTGGGACTCCAACTCGTAACTTGTATGGAGCTCTTAGCGTGCAAAGAGGCATTGTCTGATGCGACGATAAGGCTTATTGTTTGCATCCTAGAGGATACAGGTCCGAGTCACGAAAACAACCTCTCTATATATAATAGGGGTAAGGCTGCTTACTTTTTGACCCTCCCAAAACTATGCGTAAGTAGGAGCCTCGTGGCACCGAAACGCCCTTTTTTTAATACAAACAATCCAGTTAGAAGTTTGAACTTCCACTCGTCTTCTCTCTCTCTCTCATCTTTTCTCCCAACCGAAACTAATATCTTTCTTTTTGTGATCCCATTAATGGTCGGATCTCTTTGGGTCCCCATATGGCTACCACAAGACGTTATTTAATAGTGAATTGGAATTCAGTTAATACATTTTAAGATAATATTCAGTTCACCGCAAAGATCATGAATTGGAATTCTATGTGAAATTGCAATTCTGCAATAGCAAGTAAGCAAATGATGCATATTGGAACAGGTGCGGAATCCAAGTCCAGGTAAATTGTACAAACCTATAAATAACCTGTAGTGTTCAACAATGAAATACATTAAAAGTTGGATGAAGAAAAAGAAAACGGTCGTTTGGGTGTGTTATGAGTTACCTTAATAGCCAATAAACCCCGTAAATAGAGAGTGGAAGGAGGGCAGGGTAAACCACCGTACCCTGACCGACTGAGACAAACTCCAGAGTGAAAGGGGGAAGAGTTTTATACCAGTGGATGACATTTCAACATTATATTCTTGGTGCATGAAAACCAAGCATGCAAGTAGATCGTAGCTTAGGTTGAACTTTTTACAACAAAGAAAAGATGAGGAGAAATGGGAGGTTGAAGAAAAGGAGAAATGAGAGGTCAATTTGCCGTTCTCAAAGAAATCCCATCGTCTTCCAATATGCTGACTTGAAGAGTCATGTTTTCAGCATTTATATAGGCTGTTACGGTAGAAAAATGCAGATACCCACTATCCGGACATCACCTATGTTTTTTTGGAGTACACGATGACTCGGATGGGGCCTAGCCAAGGCAACTAGGCTAAATAGGCAATGCAAACACCGTAAATTCGAGGATCGCATAACCAACCAAGCAACATCCTAGACATGCCCAAGCATGAGTTTAAATTATCCTTTTATTACAATTGAATATTTTGCTATTATTTAAGTAAGTTTACCCTTTTTAGGAGGTGTTGGCCATGTTGTGTGGTATGATACTCACTAATAAGCCAAATCGTCTAGTGTGGGACCTCACTTCGAGCAGCGAATTCTTGACTGCGTCGTTTTGGAACGAAAGATGACATTGGAATTCCAACTATATATGGAGTGAACGATCCTATAGTCCCCCATTGTTTATACGGAAAACTTGATGTGGGTTGATATAACCATGGATTATGTCCTCTTAACGGCTAGCGTTGAGGATGAGTTCACCCAAGGTTCGTAACAAATGGTATCAAAGCCTACACGTCTCTCTGTTGCAATCTATTGCGTAGGTGGTGATGTCGGCATAGAAGTGCTCGTCCATGACTAAAAGTCTAGTGCAAAGCCATCATGTGTGGGCGTTGGAACTATGGAGAGTGGTGGAATGTTACGATCTTGTAGTCCCACATCAATTATATGGAAAACTTGATATGGGTTGATATAACCTTTGGGTCTCTCCTCTTAACAACCATCAATGAGTTCTCTCAAGATTTGTATCAAAAAGTGACTAAAAACAACGTCGAACCCCAAATACCCTCAAAACTCTTAAGTGTTTGCCGGTGTTTAAAGATGAAAAGAAAGTTTGATACTGGATGGATATAAAGATATTCCATAATTTCTTAGTAATCATATGAGGTTATTCATAATGCTTCCTCTTGTTGTATGACCGAGCAGACACCAGCAGAACTCTTATCACACCTCGACGGAACGAGGATGGCCCCAAAACTTTTCTAAGTTATCACTCTATACCAAATTTAGATGAAATCCCATATAGACTCTCGTAAAAAGACATAATAGATTCCTAAACGAATAAAATACTTAATCAAACCTTGGTTTTTGTTTCATTGAGGCATCCAAATCACTTGCAAGCCTCATATCTCTTGATGCAACCCTTCACATCACATTTGGGATGGACTTACTATTAAACCAAGAGTCAGTCTCATGTTATACTTATTTCTCACGAAAGACTTACCTCCGTACAATTGGACTTGGCACAAGACAGCTAAATTGAGAAAGATCTACAAAACAATCATGGAATATAATATCTTTGCTATCAACTTTGACTTAAACCCTATTCTTTGATGCCAAATTCTTTGTCAAGGTAACTATGGGTAAAAGAGGGAAGATTGTAATATATGCAAGGCTCTATTATTTGGTGTGCCAAGCTACATTGTTGTTTATTAGGTTTAAGCTTGTGCAACCAATGAGTAATTCCTCGATTCAGTACGAGAAAAGAGTAGATAAGGAAGAGCGTGACAAATTATATGTTAACTTTGAGAACAATGTCACTTCTTTTTATTTTGAAGTATTGATGAAAAAATTAAGGGGATGAACACTTCTAATAGGTGCTGTGCTCGTGTCTGACATGTGTTGAACACCAGTACTACTCAAGACTCCTCCAGTATGTGTCCCAGATACTTGATCTCCTGCTCTTTCACGTGTAAAAACCATGTAAGAAATTTGTCTAAAGTATGCCATGCACTGGTCTGCTGCAATCTGTTTCTTGGTTTGACTTGATTCATATTAATTATTAAGTAATTTCATACCCATATTTATTGGAGTGGCTTTGTTATAAATGATAGAAACATAATCAGGTTACATGAGAGAGAGTGAGACGGAGGTATCACCATTGTCATCCAAGCCTTCTCCCATCGGAATGTAGTTTTGTATGGAGCATAAGAAAGCTCCATAAATGACTGACAAGTTTTTATGACTGGCAGTGGACCAATCTCACCAACTATGATGGTGTGCCAAATTCCTGGACAAATGTAGCTATGAGCATGAGAGGCTCATGCTATAAAACTTAGGGAAGCAATTGACAGGTAGGTAAGCCTACCTTTTCAATATGTAGTTTAAGCTCATGCATCCAATGAGCACCCTCCAAGTTCCCTAGAATATAAAATGTTTAGACGAAGAGGTAAGATGATACATTTTGCAATGGTGAATTGCACTCAACTGTATGACAGATTAAGCCGAAGGGTGAAAAGGAATGATAATCCCAAATAGGGAGAAGGGGTCTTTGACTGTTTGATTCCAGCGATTACTCACTAAAGACACCGGCATGCTGAAGCTGTCAACCTCCAGTAAACTCCTTAAACATTGCCAACAACTATAGAGCATAGTTTGCAGTATCGGCCGATACCGATCCGATACGGCCAATACCGATACAGTTTGGCATGTCCCGATTCGATACCGACCGATACCCGATACTGACCAATACCGACATTAAAGGTCTCTTTTCCGGTAAATTCGACAAAAAAAATTGAATGAAAAAGACCAATTAGTAAGAATGTAAAAGCATAGTAAGGTTGTAAAAGCATATAAAAGAGAAAAATTTATCTATCGTATGTAAATCAATCGACAAGGTTGACTACTATTTCATTCAATTTCAAAATACTAAGAAACAACACTGGAAATACTTAAAATTATGCATAAACGTATAAAATATATTTTCTAAAATGTTAATAATTTACTAATAGTTGTTTGCTTTCCGATACCAAAAAATCCGATAATCCGATCCGAAACCGCCGATACTACTGATACCGCCGATCCCGATACTCATAGGAATGGTCCGATTCCGATACCGATACTTTGAACCTTGCTATAGAGTAGTCTTTTTTCATGTTTTTCTTATTCCTCTTTTTTTTCTTTTATTGCTGATCCTATGCTATTTTCTAAGTGGTATTTTTTTCTATTCGATTATTTCTTGTTTTATGGATTTAAAGATGTTGTTATGGGGTGGTATTTTTCTGACCTCCTAGAACTTATGTAAAGGCTTTGTTCTTGTTTATTGTGGTGGACTTTTGGGGTTTAATGTACAGAAGGATGATTGACTTTTAGACTGTTCCATGAATGTGTCTTATGTGTTGCTTAAAGACCCACTTAACGATAGTATCAGACAAGCGTTTATATACACTTTCCTGTATGATCTTATACAAATTGCTTATGTTTTGTGGCCTACTTTGCATACTTATGAACTGTTGGTGGAAGTCAGGGTATGTGGTGCAAACTTTTTGGTACTCATCTGGTTTGAGAATTGAATTACTTCTCACATGTTTGATCTGTTGATGAGTGAAAATAATGGATGCCTCCTTATATTGTATAATACTATATGATTGTGTGCATTTTCTTCCAGGTAAAAAACATCCAATTCTTGCTAACTTAAAATATGCCCTTCATGCAAGTGACATATACCAGCCTTGTATGTGCAGGACTGTTCTTCATAGTATGTTCTATATTGGAATTCCTCATTTTACTGGGTCTGGTTCCTATGTTCTGTTCAATTCCTTTGGAAAACTTGGCTCTAATTAGCACAAACCTCTCTTCTTTTGATTTCTCTCTCTTTGTTACTAAACATCTTTGGTTTTTCTTTTCTTGTATTTCTTCTCCTAGATCCTTCTCTTTTGAGAAAATATAATCCATCTAGCAGGTCTAGTCAATTCGTGAAGATTACTTAATTGGTAATATCTCTTTTGACTGCTATCTTAAAAAATGTCCTTCATGCAATTGACATATACCAGCCTTGTATGTGCAGGACTGTTCTTCATAATATGTTCTATATTGTAATTCCTAATTTTACCTGGTCTGGTTCCTATGTTCTGTTCAATTCCTTTGGAAAACTTGGCTCTAATTAGCACAAACCTCTCTTCTTTTGACCTCTCTCTCTTTGTTGCTAAACATCTTTGGTTTTTATTTTATTTTATTTCTTCTCCTAGATCCTTCTCTTTTGAGAAAATATAATCCATCTTGCAGGTTTAGTCAATTCGTGAAGATTACTTGTTGGTACTCTCTCTTCGCCAACACGATCCCCTAAAATCTTGCCCATTTCAACATAAGTCTCCATAATCTTGTTATTTGGAAGGAGACCCCTTATATAATCTTAGTGGTCAAAGCCATCTAGTTAATGGCAATGGCGGACCACCGTTGAAGTTAACAAATGTCATATTTTTTACAATTTTGCCCCCTTATCCTCAATCAAAAACACATCAAACCCTAACAGAACATTTATTCTCCAACACAAGTACCAACCTCCTCTTCCACAGTCAGTGCCACCTTTCTCCTCCCTTGGCCATCACCCTCCCTCCTCTCCTCCAAACTTAAGCTAACAAAATTAAATTCTACCAAACCCTAGGGATAAAAAAAAATCATTCACCTATTATGTTAAGGTTAACTCTAGTCTTTACTATTTAGGTTACTTCAACTTGGACGGAAGCGCTTATGTTGAAATAGACAAAGATTTGGGTCTCCTCCCAAATTACAAAATTCAGAGGGCTTATGTTGAACTGATCAAGATTTGAGGGGCTTATATTAAAAAAATATATATGTATATGATTTTGCCAGGTTTGCCATTGCTAGAAAAGCTCAGGCATCAGACTTCCCACAGTATTTGGTCCTACTTCCTAGATTTTGTCTTCCTTGAATATGGTCTGAGACCCTACCACTTGCTTTCTTGGAGGACGTGTTATCACATGTTTTCATATCTATCTGGAAATGTTTAAGCATTATAGGCTCTAATTGCTGAGGATTTGCTTGCTTTGAACTGACCCTGTCAATTTATGATATGTCACAGAAGGTTTTAAACACACAATTGGTCTTGAATTCAATTGGATAAATCTATACCCTATACTTTCTTCAGAGTTTGTTCAAGGCAACTGTAATTAAAGTTATATTTCTCCTACTTCGTACTTTTACATTTGGTTTATTTTCCACCTCAGGATATTACCTTTATGGAGGCATGCATTGAGAACCACACAAAGTCAAACCTTTACATGGACCAAGTTGAGTTTGAACCTGCACCAAATTGGACTGCTACAACATTGAAAGCCGATGAGCACACAGCAGCAAGTAATTCCCAGACGAGGTGGTTGGATGGAAAACTTTTAACTTCACGTTACATGTTTGCACTTCAATTTCATAGCTCAATTATCACTTGCTTTTGTTTGCGTGATGCTTTGCTTCTCTTTTCCTAGCCAGGAAGCAGAGGCACATCAAAAATTGATGTTCTGTTATCTCAACTAACTTTAGCATTCTTTTCTATTATATGTCCATTACGGTGGATAGAGGAATTTTCAGGCCACCTGTTCTCACTAGAGCTGGAGGAGGGATTTTCAATTATTTGTATCAACTCAGACAGCCGCCACGAGATTCTGGACATGCAAAGGTTGATGGAAGCAATATCCTTGGAAAACTTCAAATAACATGGCGTACAAATTTAGGTGAACCTGGTCGCCTGCAAACACAGCAAATTCTTGGCACTGTAAGCATAAAAAATCCTGATAACTAAACTTGTTCAACAGCAGATACAATTATATACCACTCTTTATAACTTTTTAATTGGACAATGACACATGTTAGCAAACACTTCGTGGAAATAATAGATATTTTTCATTATGGTGGAATTAGTTTAAATAGCTAGACTCTGTATTGCATAGATGTTCTTTTTTTTATATATAAAAGGGCGAGTCCATAAATATATATTTATCTACTGGACTTTGTTGTATATTACTTTACCATAATAAATTGATGGAAAATTAAAATGAGATTCCATTCTGTTAGTCATGCTGCAAGATTTCTGTTTGCTGTCAAAATGGTAAATCCAGCATCTTACTCTTCCGCATCTGATATGTATAAATGCAATAAATTAAAATTTTCTGGTGCTTTTGGCTATTCCAAAGTTCACAGTGGAAAGTTCCGAATGCTGAATAGCAAGATAAAGTTTCGATGTAGATTATAGCTTATAATCATCCAAAACCTGTGTTTTATATGGTGTGAATTTGCAATTTACATCACAAACAGATATTCTATTCTCATCTCGTGACTTCTATAGCCCTCTATCATGTTGGGTTTCTGGTAAAATCAATAAAAAGTAAAAATAGAGCTTAATTCACTTTGAATTCATTTATAAGGAGTATGAGACGAGTTTTTCAGCCTAGTTTTCTTCCCTAGGGAAGGCATGATGTATGGAGCATGTCTTATTCATTTACACTGCTACTATTACTATGTAAATTACATTATCAATCAAAGGGTAGACATGTAAGCAATGTATAGAGGTTCCTCCGTCTTTTATTAAAGCTATTTTATAATGTTCTCCTGTTCTTGCTCCCTCCTAACTTAAAAGAAACATTGCTTGTGCTTTCAAGCACTAATTATATTGCTAAGATGCATTAACACCCAAAATCAGTGCTTGTCCTTCTTGGACAAATATCGGACATGACATGGATGGTCCAGAATATACTAGGAAACACTGAATCAGTATTGTGTCGGTGTCGCTGTTTCCATATCATGTTGTATTCATGTTCCTGAAACATAGGTGTATTGTATCCTTGAGGTTCTTGTCTAAGATACTTATATTTTTTGCAGTCTACCTCTCACAAAGATATTGACTTGCAAATTCTGGAGGTACCATCTCCTATTGTTCTGGAGAGACCCTTTTCAGTAAGCATCTAATAATTTTTTCAGTTAATTCCATTATAGTTTAACTGTAAGGTATCTTGCTTAGATAATTTAATTATGGTCTATGATTAAGGTGACATAGTTGTTGCTCCATGGAAATCGTAGTTCAATATCCTCATAATGAACTTAAATGCTTCCGGGATTTATATATGAACTTGATGGCTTATGTTCATGTGTAAAAAATTGTTACTCGTATTGCTTTCCTTGGTGATATTTATACAATATACTGATGGTTTTTTCAACATTTTTCTCAATAATTGTCACGCCTCGATTCCGTAGAATAGATAGTCGTCCCTCGGACGTGATGCCGTTCGAGCCTAAGTTGCGCTCGCACAAGGCATAAGTATTATTTTACAACGAACACATCAACAGAGTGTGCAGAATATTGAATAATACATTTGCACAGAAGGAAAGTTCTCTTTATTGATAATGAACATCATTTATAGACTCTTGAACTCAAGTAAAGGGTTGTCGTGCGGGCTTACAAAATGGACGCAAAATGAGATAGTCGTTCTATACATTTCATCCCCTTACTAAAATCAAAATTACAAAACACCTTCCAGGAGGGCCTTCGTCTTGCCACAAAGCTGCATTAGAGAGGTGCACGAGCTCCAGAATTTGTACACGGGCTTCACAAAACGAACACGAGCGCGTCTTCTTGATGGACTGGTTGGGGAAAGCCTTAGCTCCTCGCAGCGTCGCCTTGGCTCGGAGAACCCGTTACAACGTGGGTCAGTACATTTGAAATATATTGGTGAGGGCGAGCTAACCCAACTCACCAAATCGATACGGTATTCATGTGAATTATACAAATTATTATTATGTGATCTTTCTATCTTGTCTTAGTCCAAGTTACAAGCATGCGATAGAAATGAAATGACTGAATAAAGCGTGTCACCGTTCGGTGACATTTACCTACGACCGACGTATCTACCTACACAAGACTTACCATGTTCTTCCTGCCCAGAAGACATTGTTAGCTTGAACAGTTTAAGCAAACATAGAGGATCACTGGCACCAAGTCATCGTGAACTATAGTCTGGGTAGACGGCGATCCTTGCAGCGCATGTATCGAGCCCGCTACAAACTTCCGCCTCACCGTGCTAGTTTTCTAGCACAGCTATCTGAGTTTCGCCATGGACGAATCGGTCCCAGTGTCCCGGCGACCGTTCGTAGGAACCATAAACCTTGTGCACAAGTTCGTGACGTGACCATACGATATCTAAAAACTAAGTTATCAAACGAAACATTGCAAGAAAACATGAATGAGGAATCATCTCCAAAAATTTCGGTTAGGACAGGCATATGCCAAACATGAATACCTCCTGAAGCTACGGGCAAAACACCTGGCATAGAGATCCAATCTTGAGCGAAAAAAACACCGCGACTTCGATCTTTTTCAATATAATCATCACGTAATAAATCAACAAAACCCAAAGTCATCTCACGCTCCCCTTCCGGTTTACCTACATGTAACTACTCAGCATAACCCGATAGCAGTCTACCTGCTCAAGTAATCGCATTATAAGTATGTACTATTTCTACGCACAGTTATAGATGAATGAATTCTAGCAACAAATGAAACATAAGATAAGCACATTCATGGCGGACAAGCACACAACAGTACGATCGTTTTCATGAGTTCGTGTGACATGCATCAAGTATTCAAGCCTACTTTTTTTCTTTATCTTGACTCTTATATTTTTATGGTATCGTTGATCGGAACACAACAAGAGAGTCAGATTATTAAGTGTGAAGACTTTGAAAGAAGGGTCCCCCAAAGATAAAGCCACTCACTAGTTGGTGAATCGTTAAGGAGAGAGGGCGCTTCAGTACTTTGCTCGCGCGCCGCCTACTCGGTCACCTGCATTGACACGAACAGACGATCAATACATTTTCTTCACTTTCTCCCAGAATTCGATAAGAATGAGAAGTTCAAAGAACGAAAACAATAAAATCCATCGAAACCGTTCAAGAAAACGCATTCATAAAACAACGCGAAAGCAGCAAAACGACATCGAAAACGAGCAACGAAAACCAACACAGCGGAAAGGTCCCTCGAGACTCTGCCGCAAAGTCCTTCCTCGAGACGCAACCCGCTGAATACGAAACTTAATTCCGAAGAAACCAATTCATAACGAGAAAATGATCTTGATTCAATCTGTCTCGATCAACCGATACCGACAGTTTTTCTTAGCCGTGTTCCTCGTACGGGGAGCGGGGCACTACATCTTAACCAACTAATAAAAAATTGTTCTCGAAACTTAGGAATGGAACCTACCACTAAGAAAATAATGAAGGAAACTTTTCTTTCATCTTGGACTCAAGTTTCCAAGTCGACTCCTCGACCGAGTAATTCTTCCAGAGCACGCGAACGAGAGGGACAACACGACTTCGAAGCAGCTTATCCTTCCGATCCAATATCTGTATTGGCTCTTCAACATATGACAAGTCTGCTTCCAAATCCAGCTGACCGAAATCTACCACGCGACTCGGATCGTGTACGTACTTCCGCAACTGCGAAACGTGGAAGATATCATGCACATCTGATAATATCGGTGGCTGGCAGGGCAATCTGATAAGCAACTGGGGCGACTCGTTTGAGAATTTCGAACGGACCAACGAATCTTGGATTTAGCTTCTCCTTTGTTCCAAATCTCGTGACTCCTCGCATCGGCGTGACTTTGAGAAACACATGGTCACCTTCCGTAAATTCGAGGGGTTGTTGATGGGTGTCAGCATAGCTCTCCTGTCGACTTTGAGCCACTTTTAGTCTTTCCCGTATCAGCCGAATATTTTGGACGGTTTGCTCAACTAACTACGGGCCTAGGATCTATCGTTCCTCAACTTCATCCCAGCAGATAGGTGACCTACACTTTCATCCATATAAAGTTTCGTACGGGGCCATCTGAATGCTGGACTGGTAGCTATTGTTGTACGCAAATTCTGCCAACGGTAGCTGAACGTTCCAACTTGACTTCGAATCGATTGCGCAGTCGTAGCATGTCTTTGAGAATTTGATTCACCCGTTCCGTTTGGTCGTCGGTCTGAGGATGATAGGCTGAACTGAACTTCAACTTGGTTCCCATAGCTGACTGAAGGCTTTCCAGAAACGTGATAAGAATCGTCCATCCCGATATGAGAATTGATACTGGAACTCCGTGCAGCCGAACTATCTCGTCAAGGTAAATATGGGCGAGGCGATCAACACTCCAAGCAACTTTGATAGGAATGAAGTTCGTTGACTTGGTTAATCGATCGACGATGACCCAGACGGCGTCGTTTTTCCGTTGAGTCTTCGGCAAGCCAACAATAAAATTCATGCTAATATGCTCTCATTTTTATTCCGGAATAGTGAGGTTCTGCATTCTCTTCCTGGCCTCTGGTGCTCAGCTTTAACTTGCTGATAGGTCATGCACTGCGACACGAAGAGTGCCACATCCCTCTACATGTCGTGCCACTAGAAGGTCGTGTGCAGGTCAATATACATTTTTTTGCTGCCAAGGTGCACTGCATATCGTGCGTAATGGATTTCCGTAAGGATTTTTTTTCCGAGTTCTGCATCATTGGGGACGCACAGTCTTCTCTTAACCCGCAATGTTCCACTCTCGTCTTTCGCAAAGTCGGTTGCCTTTTCTGCTGAGATATGTTCGTGCGTCTTCTTCAGGAATATGTCATCCTTTTGAGCGGACTTGACTTTCTCTATGAAGTCCGGCTCAAGGTGTAATTAAGCCTGTTGTATGCCTCGATATCGAATTCGGAGTTCGATGTCCATTTTCTCTAATTCCTTCTGTAACCTGCTGTCGATAGACAGGGATCCCATGAACTTTCGACAAGACAACATGAATGAGATGTAACTACTCAGCATAACCCGATAGTATAGTCTACCTGCTCAAGTAATCGCATTATAAGTATGTACTACTACGCACAGTTATAGATGAATGGATTCTAGCTACAACTGTAACATAAGATAAGTACATTCATGGCGGACAAGTACGCAACAGTACGACCGTTTTTATGAGTTCGTGTGACATGCATCAAGTATTCAAGCCTACTTCTTTTCTTTAACTTGACTCTTATTATTATTATGTTATCGTTGATCGAAACACGACAAGAGAGTCAGGTTATTAAGTGTGAATACTTGGAAAGAATGGTCCTCCAAAGATAAAGCCACTCACTAGTTGGTGAATCGCTAAGGAGAAAGAGGGCGCTTCATTGCTCCGCTCGTGCGTCGCCTACTCGGTCACTTGCATTGGCACGAACAGACGATCAATACATCTTCTTCTCTTTCTCCCAGAATTGATACGAATGCGAAGTTCAAAGAACGAAAACAATGAAATCCATCGAAATCATTCAAGAAAACACATTCATAAAATCAACGTGAAAGCAGCAAAACGACATCGAAAACGAACAACGAAAACCAACGCAGTGGAGAGGTCCCTCACGACTCTGCCATAAAGTCCTTCCTTGAGACGCAACCCGCTGAATATGAGACTTGATTCCAAAGAAACCAATCCATAAAGAGGAAATGATCTTGACTCAATCTGTCTCGATCAACCGATACCGACAGTACAATAGTTGTTCTATCTAGTTCTTCCCTCTTCCTCGGTAATGAACAGAAAGCTTCCATAAGAGCAAAGGTGCTACATCATGGACTAGTACCTCCTCCTCTCCTCCCAACTGGAAACCTTTATCCTTAGACTCTTCAAACATTCTGAATCTTACAAGTCATATATGTTTATATTTGATGGCATCTAACCATAATTTCCATATTGTTTATGCTAATAATTTCACCGTATTGCTGCTTCCATCAACCATAGACCTGCTGAACTACTCTGCTAACCTATTGAAATAGAGGACTTCCACCAATTCTCCTTACAATTGCCGCCTCCTTTTTTGCTTTGCATCCATGTATTATCTTAGCCATCTCACCGTTGCTCGTATTAATTCATGCAATTTGTAAACCACCTAACAGATATATATTCAGTGACTGGTTCTTGGGTTCTGCATTTGATTTTCCCCAGATTTACACTAATGGTAGTTTATTAGTATACTTTCTAACTTACTAGTTTCTTCAGGTAAAACTAATTATTACAAACCAGACAGAGAGAACTATGGGCCCTTTCGAAGTTTACTTATCTCATGCAAATTACATTGAAGACAAGGCTGTTATGGTTAATGGTATCCAGAAATTGGTAAGCTTCCTTGTTTGATAATGTGTTGTTGTTAGCATCATATTTCATGTATCAAATTCTTCATGTGTTAAACAATTAAACCAATTGATGATTAGTATTAACAACATTTGGATCTTGGTGTTTGAACTTTGAGTCCTTGTTCCTAAATATTATATGGGAGATGCTCTATCTTCTTCTTAGATAAGTTACATCTCCATGCTATCATTCTAATGATTGGGTGGACACTATTTTCTTTTGTAATATTTCTAAACTTAATTAAAGTTTTGGGAGTCCAATCCATTGTGATTGGTTTGTCCATATTTCATCTGTATCTACATTACCAGGTTACTTGTAATCGATATTAGGACATGAAGATCTGTTATTGGTTTGATTTCAATTAGATTGTATTATACTGGCACTTGTGTGCTTGTTATCCGACTGGACTTTCTTTTTTCGTAATCCTGTCTTGCCATCCCAAGTCACTATTCTTTTATGTTAAAGTGAATATGATATATTGCATTGCAACCATACAAATGCCCTATTCACTTCTTCACTGAGCAGCAATTATAGAAGAATTGAAAATATTTAGTTTGTATTAGTTTTTCATATCGCCTCAAATATTTTCAAGTTGATTTCTGATGGCAAATTATTGTCCTCATGGTGGCTTATTCATGTTTTTGTGTATCTGAGCTAGTGTCATGTGATTTGACCCTTTTAAAGAAAATCATCTCAGAGTTTTGGTCATGTATATCGTCGTATTTCAACTGTGTTGTAGGCCCTAGAGAATTATTTTGTGGTGCAACTGACAAGACAACCACAAAGTTTATCTGAAGTTAAATCTGGTTGATGAAATTCTGCTTTGGACTTGGGAATTAAAACAGAGGTTTATACTTATGTAGTTTATGTATATTTATAGTAGACCTCTCTATTTGAATGAAAATAAAGTAAACTAATTAGCAAGTATTGATCTATGTAGCTAACGTTGTATATCTAAAAATTAGTATGCTTTCCGTATTTGTCCGGTTCCATCTCAAGAATCATGGTGTCAGCATATAGCTGTTTCACCAGGGATTTCATTGTCTTTTATAAAATAAGTAAAAGAGTAATTTTGGCATAAGACATTTATATCTTCCCATTTTGACTTAGGTCCCTTAAATTTTCATATTTGCTTAGAAGTCTACTTGTCATTAGTTATGAGGAACTATGCTTAAATGCACTACTAAAATTCTGTTAAACACTGGCACAGCAATTTAGGTGAGGACTTTTTGCCCTTTAGGATCTTTTTTCTTAATGCAATTACCTAATTTCTTCTTCATCCCCATAGCTTGCCCCCGGTTCCTCTCCAACCCACTTCATTTCCACAGGTCACCTCAGTTAATGTCCTGAATCCTGATCAAGCTACTGTTTTGGAGAAAAGAATTACACAAGTCTTACTTGAAATTTCTTTGCAATTTGCCTGAAAGTTTGCTTTGTCGTACAAAAGAGACCTTTTCTTCCTCAAGTTTGCTTTCCTTTTTTCTCTGAAAAATTAGAAAGGGTTACTTCAAGAAGAAGTTTAACTTTATGATTCATCTTCAAGCTCACTCATTACACATTGAAGTTGTTTCCAGAAACGATATACTTAACTTTGGAGATGACAAGTGATTTTTATTTTAGTAGTATCTTACTAGTTTAGTTTTAAATTTCATATTGAGATACTTTTATTTATCATGCTTAAGTTGTTTCCAGATACGATATACTTTAACTTTGGAGATGACAAATGATTTTTATTTTAGTAGTATGTTACTAGTTTAGTTTTAAATTTCATATTGAGATACTTTTAGTTATCATGCTTGGGTGAACTTTATGGAGAAGAACTTGTCTAATTATTGGTTTGAAAGATACTTCTGAGATGTTTAATTATTAGAATGTTTTGAGTATACAATATTAATTTTTTAATTCTTATCATAATGTATATATGAAGCAAATTATTATCTTATACCACTATGGGGCCATATCTCCTTATATGTCCGGTATATCGGCAGTATCCGGTACGATAAACCCCCAACTGGTATGTAACCGATATCCGATATCAAGAACCTTGGGCACCAGTCACCGTCACCTTCTTTACTAAAACAATCATCACCGCTATTCTTCGGTGGTTCCAAAGCACCTAAGCGGAATCCAAAGGTTGTCGCAGTAAAGAAGAAGAAGATCGAATCTTGTGTTCCAATTGCCAATGGAATAAAGTTATCGTGCGTTGATCACACTTCCACTAGCACACTTTTCCAGAAAAATTGCATTGTAGAGATTCTATGTAAACTCTTGTTGAAGAGTTATTCATTGTAATTTTCTACATCAATACAAGATTTCTTTTTCATCATGTCATACGGAAAACACTATGGATCTCTAGCACTTCTTGCGCAAATCTCTAGAATTTATGCACATGCGTATTCTTGACTCTTGATTCCAAGATCTTTCTCCGATCTTCTTGTGTATCTCTGGAGAATTCGTATCTCGAGATATATTTTTTGTTCTCTTCTTGTGCATCTTTGGAGAATCCATATCGCGAGATGTATTTCGGGTTCTACTAACGTGTATCCTCGGCCCTTGATAGTGAGGTCTACGCTTTGGATGATATCTGGATTTGATTACTCTCTTATCATGATTGTCTCATGAGTCTTTCTTTATCTTCTTGTGCTTCTCTTTCTTTTTGGATCTTCTCTTGCTCGTATTCTCGGATTTGATAATGAGATGAGATTCTCTCTTCTCTCGAGCACATTTTCTCGATGGTTGATATTCATCTTCTCAAGCACCATTGATTGATATTTATTTTCTCAAGATCTCCACCAAGTATTTTTCGACGAGTGCGACTTTATCTTCCTCGGATCTACTATACTTCAACTGTGTTGCTTCTTCTTGTAGCCAGGTGACTGCTTGGATGGTGTTCCTCTGATCTCCAACTATTCGAGACAGATTTAGAGCCTACGATGTTCAGTACTTCTAGATGACATTAATTTGTGTTAATGAATCCCATACGCCTCCATCTTTCTTCTCAAGCACTGATTGATTTTTAGGTACTACCTTGGAGAACCATTCTGATTCAAACCATAAGTGCTGGCCTCTCTCGACCTTGCCTAGAAGCTTGAATGGCTATGGACAAGCACTCTGACCTCGCCTGAACAGTGACATCACTCGATGATCAGCCCTTCCTCTCTGGCGATTTGTATTTTACTCTTTTTTCTGGCTTTTGATAAATCCGGTGTCGACATAATGACTAACCATGATGATGGCCGCCTCTGTTTTTGGTCTCTCTGCTCGACGTCATATTAACTTTGTGTTCCTCCATTCTCTACAAAATGTCTCCAACTTATTCAAGTTGGCATCCTTCTCCGGCAACAACTATTTCTCTCAACATCGCTATTATTCGTATTGACTATTTGATTTGACAACTCTTTTGGTCGAGCGTCTTTATAATTTGGCTCTTGTTAAGGGCTCGCGTGTCCTGACAACTCTCTTGGTCACACATCTTCATGCATCGGCTCTTATCGAGCACACTCCATGCTGACAACTCATGGTCGAGTGTCTTCATAGGTTGGCTCTTGTCAAACACCCATGTGTGCCGACAACTCTTTTCTCTTGGTCAAGCATTTTCATACGCCAACTCTTGTCGTGGGCTCTCGTGCCTTGGCAACTCTTTTTGGCTGACCGTCTTCATGCGTCAGTGCTTGTCAAGCACCGACGTCTGTCGAGACAATTCTCTTGATCGAGCGTCTTCATGCGTTAGCGCTTGTTGAGCATCCACGTTTGTCGAGAAATCTCTTTCTCGCTCGCGTGACTCAGATGGTCGCAACACAGGCACGATGGTTACTCTTTCTCTTTTTCTTGGATGTTGCTTCATGTTCTCTCCAAGCTGGATATGTTCCAACTTGCGGGGAAGTTAAGAAAATAAAATAGATTTATTTAGTTTCTTGAGGGCTAATTTACTAGCTAGCTATTTTTGCTTTATCACTTTTGTAAGCTCTATATATTGAAACATCTCATTTTAGTAGCAATAAAATGGGTTTACTTGGTTTCTTGAAGGCCAAGTTTACTAGCTAGCCATTTTGTATATTGTAAGGTGTAGAGACATAATGAAACATCTTATTTTATTAACAATGTAGTCCATATTTAATATGCCACTTAACAAATATATGGAGCAAAATGTTAACATGGTACTCGTTGCATTTAATGCTTAAATTGAATGGGGGATATTTATTTTCTTCATTTGTGATTACAATCTCTTGATGACTCATTTTATGTACAACAAGAAAACCTTCATCCCAAATCATCTTAGGGGTCAGTCATTTGAATCCTTTTGTACCGTTCAACTTGTTTAGGTTAAGGTCATGTCTTTGTAAGATTAAGAAAAACATACCCTTCTTTTTGTCGTCGCCAAGTTCGTTATGCCTAGGCCCTAGCCCATGTTCTGGCAGCTCATTTAACTAATATTTTATTGCTCGTCCTAACTAATCATGTATTGGTCTATGTTGTACGCATCCAAACCATGTGAGACGGTTTTCTTTCATCTTATCCTTAATTGGTGTCACCTCCAACATCCCTCAAGTACACACATTTCTTCTATCTTTCAAGCGAATTGGCACAATTCATCTTAGCATTATCATTTTCAGTCAACCCTCAAATACAACATTTCTATCTTTAAGCGAATTGGCACCATTCATGTTAGCATTCTCATTTTCAGTTATGCTCATTTTCTGGACATAGTTATATAGTTCTCCAACACTCGGGTTCATAAGGCATTTCTAGTTTTATAGTTATATACCAAAAGCTATCAGATGATAAAGCACTCTAGAAGCCATCCCGAAAGCTTCAATTCTATACCGAAAGCACTCCAGTTTTATAGTTATATAGCTATAGTTTATAGTTATATACTGAAAGCTTTAATTCTATGAACCACATTCTTCTCGGTCTGTTCATCACGGTGGATGATTGATCCTAAATACAAAGAGCTATCACTCGTTGGTTCTCTTGTCCATCAATATAGAGCCATCACTCATTTCTTGTTGACCTTTTTTTGAGACAAATTTCCTTTTTGACTGTTGGTTGAAATTTCCATATATTAAATACATATTTAAATGCAGTTCCATAATATATTCTCATTAAGTTGATACTAGTGAAAAGCATGCAAGCCCAAATCAGTTTAACTGAAAAGTGAAGTTATCATGATTTAAAGGATGACAACGTTCTGGTATAAAAAAAAATGGTCTCTCAATAGGGATTTGGGCAGCTAGATCATCTTAGTTGGTTTCTTTGGTATAGTTTTCATAGTATAGTTTCTGAAAGCATGTGCAGTCATAGTGAACTTGTGTTCAACATTAACCATGCAGAAGTTTATTTATGGGTTGTATGCTAGGTTGTCAACTCGCGATACGTATCATGTATCGATTTGCTTGTGTATCGAATTATGTATTGTATGATACAACAACTCTAGGAGCTTAGGTTTGTACTTCTAAATCCATATAGGAACATGATTTAATATAATTTTCTCATAGATTATTTATTTATTTCATCTTTACATGTCTATCTAGATCCAAATCAAGATTCTTAAGTATACATGTAAATTACATGACCCAAGTATAAAACCTATACTGCCTATCAACCTCTGTGTAGCATATTGGATCAACCAATACGTAACAAAATGTTAATATATTATATCATATCGTAAGATAATGTATAGTGTATCTTAAGCTACTAACAACATAGGTTGTATGTTAATAGTCCTTAGGCTCCTTGTTGCTAGTTGGCAAATACTTTGTCTTGACATTATCAGACTGCATGTAAACATCTAGGTTCCATAATAGCTTGCTCTGATCTGGCATGGTTCATTTTTCATATAACTTGGTAGGAAAATGGTATTATGTTTTTTTTTCTCCATTACATTTTGTGATGTTTCCATGTTGATGACACCCTACACAGGTTCTATCCCCAGTGAAAGCGTTCGATTCTGCCAATTTCTGCCTGGTGAGTAGGCTAATCTGATAAATTGACATGTGAAGTTATCATTTTGCTCCCACATGCATGACTTAGGCTAAAAGAGCACAGGCCTGTGCATGTGCTTGTAATTCTCTTTCATCCATACATGCCCACATGCACAAGGATACGTGTGTTTTGGGAACAAGTTTCTTACACCAAATAAAAACATACTATACCTCTCAAAGGCATGTTTAACCTTAATTATAGGCCGATTGTTCAACCTTCAAACAAGCTGTTCCTAACTGGTGGATCATAAGTAGTTTTTCAAAGCATTTAATTTATGGTACACTGGTTCTAAATTTATCGACCAAAATGAATGGTGGATGGTTGATTGGGATGGCACACCATGCATTTTGTTGTTATCCAAGCATTAAAAGTCTTCTTTAGAGAAAGCTTTAAAACTCTTGTTTTGAGAGTAAGGATAAATATGATATATTCTCTCGTCGAAAGCAATTTATGCTTTAAATCATACATCAACGTTTTATGTGTTTATTCCAAAAACAATATTTTATGTATATGTTTACTCAAAGAAAAATGTGTGATGAAATAGTAATTACTTGTACACAGTATTTCCATTAGAAATTGTTACTCATATTTCTGGGCATTTTACTCATATGTTGGTTTTAGATTGGAAATGCATATATAACTGTTACTGCTCGGTGCAACATGGCCCAAGGTCACAACTGGGTTTCCAGGTGGATGGTGTTCCTCGCAGAATCAAGGGGAGATGAGGCCCACTTTTGGGTGATGGAGGTTTGCAAATATAGGTATTAGGTTTGAGCCCGGGTTGGGTCCAGGGCAAGGCCACTCGATGCTGAAAGCAGTCCCAAGTAGAACAGTGATTGATGTGTGATCAATTCCCAGTACATCCAGTGTGTACCTACCAGCCAGGGGAAGTATTTAAGTGGTTTGGGTGGGGGTGTCCTTAAGGTCTGGATCATCACTGACTGGAGCGGGCCTACCTCAGGACCCAGCTGTTGGGCTGAACGTAGGGCCATGTTTGAGAACCCCGTTACAGTGTGACTTTAAAAATACCAGTTCTGGCTTAGTAATGCGTAAATCCTGGTGATTAGACCCCAGTTAAAAGTGCAAGGTACTTCTCGTATATGCCATTTTTTTCTTAGCCCAGTAGAATAACCTCGTAAATTTGTGTGTAAGCTGTAATTATGCTACCACATGCATAAGCTTTGGTTAAAAGAGCACCTATGTGCAATTGTTCATCTGCAACACATGCGCTCTCCACTACTCCCATGCACGTAATTCGGGGGATTTTTCTATAAACTTGTGCAGGATCTTCCAAATGTATGATCCACAACTTAAATTTTGACGACGTAGATACCTTAGACCTATGAGAATCTTGGGAATGGTTAACCATGTATCAAGATTGATGAGCCTTTAAGAATATCACGCTCTCAGCCACTATATGCATAGACATTCCCGCATAAGTCACAGTGTAAGCATAATATTCCATGCATTTTCTAGCTATGTAATTAGAAATTTTGGTCCATTCTATCAAAACGAGTTTAGGCTTTCACTTGTAAAACTAAATGTTAAGGGTATATATGCCTAGAATAAATTGATCAGTTCAGAATTCGGATATAATGTGTAAAAAGAAAAGTCTTATTAATATTTTTTTGACATTTTCTTGGACACTTAAATGCATCGTGAATTCTGTGCTTATTACTGTTAACCAATCATCTTTGTTTAACCTAGGCAGCCAGTGCTTTTTTGCTTTATGATTTTAAGGGAAGAAAATTTCCAGTCTATTGTTGGGTTTAGTATGTCTTTGTTTGCTATATGACATGCACAAATCATGGTGTCTGAACCTCCAACTAATTAGTAGTTTGCATATGCAGAATATGATTGCTACCAGGGTGGGAGTCCAGAAAATCTCAGGGATCACTCTTTATGATGCTGGAGAAAAGAAAATTTATGACCCTCTGCCAGATGTGGAGGTTAAGTACTTATTATTCCTTTTCTGTGAATGGGTTCTATACAGACTTATGGTTTATGGTACACGCCAATTATTATTCTCAACATTTAGTTTGCTTCCAGAGTTCTTACACTGGCAAATCTCATGTATCAGGTTTTTGTGGACATGGACTGAGAATTTGAAACTTCCAGTGGTTACCGGCCTCCCAGTGGTTACATAGTGAATTATTTGATGTATGGGGCTATGTAATTTATATTCTCAATTTTTTTATAATCTTCTCTTTTCGCTTTCAATTGTTAAAACTATTTTTCCCCTTCCAATCCATTTATAGTGTTTTTAATAGTGATCCAACTATTTTTCCCCTTCCAATCCATTTATAGTGTTTTTAATAGTGATCCAACGAATATGGAAATGTATAACCATTTTTAGCTATGAATAGCAAGGTTATTCTTGGTAACTTTGTGTCTTGCAATATTATGTTGTATACTCAAAATGTATATGATATATCAAATGCTCTGAGTGATCCAGAAGAAAGTTGCCTTTCTTTTCCCCATTATCAATTGTAGCATATTTCCATTGCCACCTGATGAATTTATTAAGTATCTACTTTTGGCAGAAAAGAAGTTTCTACTTTTTGCAAGATCCAGGTGTTGCTTCTAGAAGGCTCTTCATGGATCGTTTCTTTAATAAGAGCTCTGTTATTATTGGAGTCTCGGTCTCTTTGATGGATTTTACTTTTGAGATCCAGACAGCTACAAACCAAAAATCCCTGTTACTTTTTGTTCTTTGATGCACTAAAATTAACCTTAAGAACCTATTTATAATTTCCATGTTGAGCATGTGGTTAGCTTGGAACCTATATCTGGTTATAGTGATCATTAGGTGGAGATATAGTGCATCATGATTGGGTGGGTTAGATTTTACGGAGAAGCAGATTATTTTTTCCAATTATAGTGGTTATATATATATACACCATGCTTGAAAACGGCTCAAAAAATTAGCCGTCCAAACATATGTATATTTTCTACTAAATAAAAAACAAATAAAAAAACTTTCTAACCGTGTATGTACTTCCTTACGTAGTTAAAAATAAAAATTATAATTCCTTCTACCTACCTTAACATCTAATAAGTCCTAAAATATACTCAATATTTAAGTTATATTTAAACTAAGTACATGGTCTTATCTAATTAAATACATATCTAAATTTTTAAAAACATATCTATAACAAATCCAAATTAAAATATATTTAAATCATACTTTAAATATTTTCATATAATTCAAATTTTTAATTTAATTTTTTTAACATTATCATAGTTTTTCTTTTCTTTTTTACCCGTGCAACGCACATGAACGTGACTAGTATATAGAAAAGCACCTTTAGCTCAAGTTGTTGTGGGTCCAAGACTTGGAGTAAGCAATTTAATTCCCGTGGTAGAACTAAATTGAAACCAACCAGTGGTGTGGGCCAGGCGAAGCAGGTTCGGCGGACCTATCAGTGCAGGTTTGCGGTGAGGAACAGACGAGTCCAGTAAGCCGGACAGAGCAAGGCTGCGGGTTTGGGCCTACGGGCTGAGGAGCAAGGCTATTGTGAGGGTAGCGAAGGAGCGGAGCCTACGGGCTGAGTTGTAGCATTCGGGGCTTGTTTGTCCTTCGAGGCTGAGTTGAAAAGTAGTGTCCTTCGGAGGGCCATTAGGTGGCCAAAATTGTAACACCAATATATATACATAAATGAAAGAAAAAAAAGAAAATTGTTCACTTGGGTTTAGCTGATACATAATCAACAGATGCTGTTCACCAGAAAACTAATGGCAATGTTTCTGTTGAAGTTGCCATTGCTTCCAGCCAGCGATTTGATGGGTGAAGTAAATATCGAAACTAGAGGCAAAGTTGGAAAGCTGTTTGATTAGAAATCAAAATTTTGAGATCCGATGGCCAATTATGGAGTTCGCAAGCATGCTATAGCAAAATATATCTCGTAAAATATTATTTTGTATCGCACTAACAGAAGATATTGCTCGATCTTGAGCATACTTTCGTGTCGGAGGATTGCACTTATGGCCCATAAATCTAAGTGTGGTGGACAGAAGTTTATTTGAATTTTTGACTAATCGGATCAATTCATAAAGGGTCGGACTATACACACCCTATCTTCTACTTAACACACCTCAAATTCTAAACACATTCAAATTTAACTAATTTAAAATTATCAAAATCTTAAACACATCCCACTACATTACCATTTTACCCTCGCCGTCTGCTCTCACGCAGGTCCTTGTACTCCCTCGCCGCCTGCTCCCACGCCTCCGTCTCGACCCGCATCTGCCGCCGCCGCTGCACGAACTGCCGGCCGGATCCCGCGCCGGATGCGGGCCTCGGCACCGCGCGAATTCTCGTCAGCTGGGTGGGGACGACATCGGGAGAGGAGGAGAATTCGTCGGCGTGGTGGAGGAGGAGGTGCAGATGGACTCCACCGCCTCGACGACACTGGAGAGGGAGCGGGGGTTAGGAGAAATGTGTTGGGTTTGGAGATTAGGGTTTGTTTTGGCTGGGAGTGGACGACCGGAGGGGGGGAGGAAGCAGCAGTGGCGGTGGGGTCGCGGGGCCGCACGGACGGAGGCGACAGCGCGGGGGGCGACGTGCGGCAGAGGCGCGCGCGAGGGGGTGCTGCGCACGGCGCCCTGGTCGTCGCGCGGCGGAGGACGATACGCGACTGGGGAGGGAGGGAGGGAGGGAGGGCGGACGCAAGCGGCGAGGAGGGTTCGTCGGGGAAGGGCGGAGAAGAAGGGAAGAGTGGGCGAGGGTGTGCGAAGGGTGGGGGGGAGGGTTCACCGGTGACCGACCGGAGAATGAATAATCATGTCTTTTAATATATAATTATTTTTTAATTTAATTTAATATCGGATGTGTTAAGTAGAGGGTTGGGTCTGTATAGTCCGGGCCATTCATAAATCCAGTTCTAAATTTTATATCCTTCTCTCTGTTGAAAAATAAGATAACAGAATCATTGGGAAGTAATAAGGTTTTATGGAAAATATTCAAAACTTATAGTCTCTTCAATTATGGAGAAACGGATATCTTAGTGCATTAAGCTTCACTAAAAGCTTAGATTGGTGCCATAGTTTTTGGCCACAAAATTTATGAGAAGTAATCGATTTTCGAACCATATATGACAAACATTCATTCTCAAACTCTCTCTTTTTTTGAATGCATAGGATCCTAGATTTATTTTTCTTGCTTTTAACAGTAAGGAGCTAGGTAGGGTTCTGCCTCAAAAGAATTTATAAAAGCAATGACAGTACATGATAAAGTTTTAAAGAACTGTTAAAACAATTTCTTGAACAAAACAGAAAAGAGAATTAGCACACTAACAAAAAAAATGGAGAGGTGAATAGTAGCATCTAATCCTCTTAACAAAAAACATACTAACAGAAAACAGCACTTGAATTTTTACATCAGCTCTTCATCATCTTCTGAGTCTCGAGTCAGTTCATCAATAACTGTTTCATAGAGATTTATCTTAACAAAATTGGATGAAACTCATTAAGAGCAATAAAGGTACGAGTCCATTTTTGTTCACCCACCAAAACCATGGTATTTGTTCACCCTCCACTAAAAAATTGACGTGTCAAATTCAAAATAAAAACCACTTTGATGGGTGAACAAAACTACTCCGAAAGTAGTTTTATGTTAATTGAATTAACACGTGTCATTGTTTTAGTGGAGGGTGAACAAACACACCATGATTTTGGTGGGTGAACAAAAATGGACTCATAAAAGTATTTTCTTGGTTTAGTATCTTTTCAATGGGATCATATCCATCACCTCAATCATATAAATCAAAGTTCAAATATTTGTAATCAACAGAAAAAAAAATGTCTCATCTTGTTATAATCATAGTTAGACATATCCAAAACCATCCAGAAAGAATGGTTTGATCAAATTTCTTGCTAATTCCGGTATAAGAAAAGATATTGGTCATAAAAGGTGCTTAGTTTGCCACAAATCAAAAGAAACTCTACAGTCAACATCTACCTATTACCATATGGTTCTTCATAACATCACATCATTAGTATAGAAGCACACAGGTTGGGTTGTGAATTATAAAAGTAGAACAAGCAAAACTTTGCTACATCAGCAATTCAACTAAATAAAAATCTTCCACTACACACTTATATGGGATACTGAACACTTACATAGATCAATGACAACAATAAAAGGGCTATATCTCGATATCAATCAAGCTACTAATACTCAAAAAGAAGAGAGTGATACTGCAAACACCAACACTTGAAACAAGGTAGTTTCAACAACATACAGTTCTATGACCAGACTCCCTGTCTTAGATATTACTCGGTAGCACCATATACCTGCAACGGAATCAATGAGTGCAGTTTAAGTAATAACGTAACAGATCAAATATTAAAATGTCCTCCACGAAAAATACAGACCTGTGAGTAAGAAATCTTCAGCAGTTTGTTAGCGGTGATCTGCAATAATGAACATCGGAAACATCAGAGAGTCTTTGCCTTGGGGACAATGTAGTATGGGCAGCCATGTCAACCTCTAGAGTCGAAATGTTCTTCCTCTTTTGGGTATCCTGCTTTGGCTGCTCTTCCAATGTCTCGGGAATTGGACTCAGGGGAAGCTGCTGAGTTTGCTGTGCTAGCAATGCTTGTGCTTCTGCAACCACAGATGGGTCATCCTCTGCAGCATATAGTATCTTCTGGATTGCATCAACAATCTGCACAAGAAATATGAAATATGACGCAGTCTCTAAATATGTAAAGAAATAGCTTTAAGTCTCTTAGTATCATATCTTATGCCATTGGTATTCATCATATATAGGTGTCACTTACAGGTAACCGCTCTATCTCGGGGCTTTGGCACAAGATCTCAATATCTCTTAATTTAGCAAAATAGAAGTCTCTTTCCTTCTCAAGACTATCCACGAAAAGCTTCAATTCAGTGATCTGCACTAAGTCATACTTTGTTAGGCTTTCCCATACCCTAGTCAAGAAACAACTTGTCTACAAATTACCTTCTCATCATAAGCTTGTCCTGCAGCAGCACTAGCCGGTTTTGGAGGCTTTTGAGATACATTTGGAGGATTCCCATCATTCCTCCGAGTGTTGTGCGAGGGATGAGCTTTCGAAGCAACAGTTGAGGACTTGGATGAGGCGTGTGTCGGTGCTGCTCTCTTATTTGCTTCCTTTCCTCCTTTACAGGCATCTCTTCTTTCCAAGGCATTGTAACTGAAGAATCAAAAAGGAGAAGTGAGAATAGATGCTAAGTCATAAAATGACATCAATGAATAGTAAACATCACTTAGAAAAGAAAACACAACCAGAGTAAGAAATATTATCTGTAAGTCTTTCCGGAATGCCCCACTACCATTCATCATTTAAGCTTTGATCCCACCGAAATAGGTTGGCCATGGAAGAAAGCTCCATATATATAAAACACTTGACTAATTTGTGAATAAAAATATGGACGCTTACACATGTACATTTCTATTAAATAAAAGTCGCACATACTAACATACACATGAACATACAGGCTGTACTACAAAAATTAATGTTTGTATCCTAATTCAACATGCTATCTAGTAAGTAGTAATAGGCATTTGCACGACGCACACATTGAAGTATTACATAAAATATGTAGAAATGTATTTTATAAATCAAGACAGAAGACATTATATCGAATCAATTATTGATATATATCTTTAAAAGTGTGAAATTGTATCCTACTGACAACATTCTGCAAATAGTTCTATCCATCAGCATCATACAAATTAGTGCAGGTCAGTTATTACAGCTTATACAAGTAACAATAGCAAGTCTTTTCATCCAGGTTGCAGTTCAGTTATTACAGCTTATACAAGTAACAATATCAAGTCTTTTCATCCAGGTTGCAGGAATTGCCTAATTATGCACAAAATAACACCAGTGCTTCAAATATGAGTTTTATCACTTCCACAATATACTAATAAATTGGAAGAAAAAGGTCATAATCATCCAAGCCTTCTCCCATCAGAATGGAGTCGTGTAGAAAGCTCCCTACAAAAATTGATACAGTTTTTAAGACCAGATGTCAACATGACATTGACCCTCTGTCTGTGCCAAATTCCTAGCGAAAGACCGAAGGTAGGTATGAACATGATAAGTCATGCCATAAAACCAAGGTTGCCAATTGGTTGGTAGGTACGTAGGTATGTAGACCTACCTTTTGGATATGCAGTTTAAGCTCATGCAACCAAGGAGCACACTCCAAGTTCTCCTAGACTTAATTTAGACGAGGAGGTAAGATGAAACAATTTGCTATAGGGACACATTAAGCCAGAGAGGGAAAAAGAACGACAATTTCAAATTGGAAGAAAAAGGTATATATGAATAAAGTGTCATATGCTGTGAAGTGGAAATGATTCTGTTGAAAAACTTTAATGAAGAAGGGTTGCCAATAAGTGCCAATTGGAAAAAAAAAAAATCAGAGCAAGAACAGAAAACTAATTAAAGGACACATTAGTTGATAGAAGTGCAACTTCACAGGAGCAAGCAAAAAAGATATACTTATGGCAGAAGTGCAACTACATAGCACATCATTGCAGATGTAAAAGTTCATGCAGGATTTAAGTCATAAACTGTAAAAGGGTCAGGAAGTGTAAAGGCAGCATATCCTATTACACCCATTGTTTTGACTGCCAACAGAACCAAGGTGCCTAGCTTAGCAGCAAACTAGACCGACAAAGACAGGATCATCTCACATATTTAGTTGTGCATTCATCACTTTAAGGTCAAAGGTGAGACTCAAAATATTGTACAGAAGGTAGGGGGGGAAACCAAACTAGTTTTGGACAATTCTATACTCTAAGTGACTTGCAGGATCAAGCACTCAAAATGGATGCAGTCACAATAATAAAATCAGTGTCGTGTACAAGTCGTGTCGTGCATGGCGCAGAAACTCCAAAATACACCAGCACACGCAAATGAGGTGGTCGTGTTGCCGTGTCTATATTTTCTACTTTTGTGTTGCATAGCATGTAACATACATAAGATAATAAGGAAGAAACAACTTTAACAAGGAAGAAACAACTTTCACATGTATCCTTTGCAAGCATTTTATGCCTTCATATCTACTATGCCAGAATAATATTTTCACGAAATGCTGTCATGAGAATGCAAGACAAATATTGACTCAAAGTACTTGCATGTAAATAAATAAACAAATTGCGAGCATAGATACATGTCAAAGGGAGAGTTGGGTGCAGAAGTTACCTATTCAAAACACCTCCATTGACAGAGTCGCAGTACCTCTTCATCCACTGCATGAACTCCAGATTATCAAGGGGCCTTCCTTTCACAAGCTTGTTCACCTCAATATGCTGGAAATGAAGAAGAATACAAAGATATTAGGAAAAGTTACATTAAAAGGAATAGTTGTTATTAAATATATACATGGCGTTAGCATAAGTTTGTTTTCTATGCCTAGCCCAGTAAATTAATTGTTCTCAATTTATTAATAAGTTTGTTAAATCCTCACCCACACCTTGGTTATTCTTATACGAAATAATCTTGAGTTTTAAACCCACACACATTAACAAATCATTATCAAAGACAACTGTTGACTTGCTGAGGGTGTTTTTTTTTTCTGAATCAACATTATGTAGGTGGAGACAGATATTAATCATCACAAGGACTAACCATGTTGTTGTATGGCTAATTATAACTATAGCATAGTACACTGTTCTATATTTTAACTCTAGATAATATACATAAAGTAAGATATTAATATTCATTATTTCCTCTTATCAATCTAGCAGTAGATCTAAGAAACCCTACCATCTCGTCCTAGTCACCCAAATCCTTGATTGCTATGTTTCTACCTTTTTTTGCCTTTCTAGCCTCAGCCTTAGAAGCATCCACTTTTGTATCCAAATTCAGGTTCGCAATAGATAAAATGGGAGAGGGGTTGATTCCAGTCCTTTTGTTGCTTCTTGCTTAACCCAAAGCTTAGAAGCATCCACTTTTATATCCCAATTAGGGTTTGCAATAGGTAAATGGGTAGAGAGGTTATGGTGCACCTCCTAACAACACGTAATAAAGGATAAAGAATCTAGTGAATCATTCATGTTGGTTTATTTTAAATATAATTATTTGTTTTAAATTTCCCATATAAGTGCTTAACTTAATAAATTAAATCATTGTTGCCATGGGTGAGTAGGTTGTGCCTTCATTTTTGTATTTATTATATATATATTTTTAGGAGAATCTTTAAATTTTTTTATCAAATGGCTATCATGAATGTGACCATTTCATGAATTGAATACTCATTCATTTGAGTAAAATGGTCACAAATGCTTACTAATTTTCTTAAGGTTATATATTTGTCACATGTAGATAGCTCATAGCACAATATATAACACAATTTTGTTTTTGTTTTTTGTTTTTCATTTTATCTACAAATATTGTTTTTGGTTCTATCAAGGGATTTGGGCAATTATAGGCAGCACAGGTTCAAAGTGTTCTACCAGTCTTCAGTGTGCACACAAACCAGTTAGTTGTGGGTAATGGTTGTATATTGGAAATAGCATATCAAAGAGTATATGTGCACTTCAGCAAGCTCAAACTATTCTAAATACAACGTCTCCAACCTACCTCCATGCTCATGCCACCTCTAAACTTAATATTTTATGTACTTATTTTGTCTCTAGATGAAAACCTACAATTTATTATTATCTAACGTACATTTTTTGTTAAAAATCTTGAAATAGTTTAAGCATCATAAAATGGACAAGCTTTTTACTCTACTATTCCTGAGATACAACAATTACCCACCTCCTACCAGCTTGTGTGCATGTTCAAACTGGTAGAACACTTCGAATTGGGACCGCCTATAATCACCCACCAAAAGATATAATTAGATAAAAGACAAAACAAGAAGCATATTTATATATTATATGTTGTACCATGAGCTAGCCAAGGATTACAAATATACAACCTTAGCAGCATTAGTAGGCATTCGTGACCATTTACATCTAATTAAATGAGGATAAAATTCATGAAATGGTCATATTCATGCTAGCCATTTGATGACTAAAGACGCCACTAACTCACTCACGACACATACTTGAATTCAAAGATAACATCGTTACAAGAGGAAATTAAAACAAATACATTATTTTAAAAATAAAACAACCCCCACCTTATTTTTAGAAAGTAAAATAAAAAATAAAGAGATTGTGGGCAACATTTATCACACGGTGGGTGAAGGTACCATCCGTTTTGAACCTCCACTTGCAAACCATCAAACCTAGTTCCAAAGGAGACATACATCTCCTTACGTGTATCTTCCATTCTCTGTGGATCTCAACTATAGTATGTTTAATTCTATGTTTTTCTTGTGATGATGATCATTTGAGGAAAAAAAAACTAATGTCTAAGGGTCTTCTATTGGAGTAAAATCAAGCATTATATTTGGTGACTTTTTGCTCATTGGTGTTAATTCCTATATACACTATTTTCTATGTTTAAAGTTCATCATGACAGTCTGGCCTATTCAGAGATGACATCCATGGAAGCTTGTTTTTATCGGTTCATTTTCGTTTTGAGGTTTCTGTCAAACTTGATCGTGAAAAGTATTGCATGAGGTAAGCATCAAGGCATCCCCTTTAAAGTTCTTGAATTATTTAGTGAAGATAAAATCTGGTGTGTATCAAAATTTTAAGAAATTGTAAATCATTTGAAAAATGCATGATTTTTATACAACTATTTGTAACTGGATCTTACTAAATATATCTTAAATGGATTAGTACATCAAAAAAATAGTGTACATCATCTAAAAAATAAATGGTACCCAAGGTAGTCAAAGGTGAACGCCCAAAAGAAGTAACGCACAAAAGTAAAATAATAAGAAATATATACATAAATAAATAAATTAGTAATGTAAGAAATAAAATCAAATATAATATTAAAACTAACAAAAACATAAACAAGTGAACTAGCAGAGCAGCAGTAAACAAAACTAACAATACTTCATGTTCTCCCTACCACTTTTTTAGTAAATTTTAGTTTTTTTTAGTTCAACTTTAGCCAACTTTGGCAACCATGGAAAATGCTACCTCCCTCCCACTTGTACGAGGCTACTTCCTGCGTCAAAGTTTTTTTGTTAAAAAAATATAATGCGTGCATTTTCTTGGTTGTGCCTTGTTGAAAGGCATGCCTGGAGGCACGCCTGGAGCCTCGAGAAGTGAACTTCCGCCCTTAGATGCGGTTGATTCTCCTTTGGCTACTAAGATGTTTCAGTTCGCCAGGTTGTCTCTTGCCTGCACATGGGCCCGCGGTTTAAGAACAGGCGCGCCTAGTTGAGAAGCGTCTTCAATTGGAAGACTATTTGCCGAAATTCAGATAGATTTTCGATCCCACCTTCGATCAAACTTGCTTGCGATGGCGTCTCGCCTAGTGAGGTGCAAGGCACAGGTGTTGCACGCCTTTGACTGCCATGATGGTGCCTAATAAATATTTTGCAAAAGGAGAAATGTTATGGCTATTGTATAGGCAATTCCCCTTTTACCTATAAATAGTATAAGCCACGAGCTAGAGATGGATTGGGTAGTAACCAAGAAATAGTAGAAGCCTAAGTTTAGAACAATTAGTTTTGATACTTCCTTTAACTCAAATTAATAAAAGATACAAATAGACTAACATGGGGTGTCAATAATTCCATGGATTCTATTAGGAATTAAGAAAAGTAAAACCCTAAGATTAGAGATCGTTGGAAACGACACAGGATGGTAGGAACCACAGGCTATAGATGGAATTTGACGGAGGTTCCTCAAGATTGACGGTGGGGCATCGTCGGAGTAGAGAATTAGGTCGTCATTTGAGATGGATGTTCATTAGGCCATCATCATCGAATCCATTGTAAGAGACTAGTCGTCCTCTTCAAATTCCGTTGTTATTGTTGGAAATAGTCACTTCTTAGGTTGTAATCGCTATCTTATTAGGTCAAGTCATCATAGGTGTTCCAAATCCACAAACCATTCCAACGGAGGTCAGAATTTTCTCGTCGGATTTCATTGTCGTTCAAAACAAGGTTCAAAGTATCGGTATCGGAATCGGTATCGGACCATTCCTATGAGTATCGGGATCGGCGGTATCGGTAGTATCGGCGATTTCGGATCGGAGTATCGGATTTTTTGGTATCGGAAAGCAAACAACTATTAGTAAATTATTAACATTTTAGATAATATATTTTATACAATTATGCATAATTTAAAGTATTTTCAGTATTATTTCTTAGTATTTTTGATATTGAATGAAATATTAGTCATCCTTGTCGATTGATTTATATGCGATAGATAAGTTTTCCTCTTTTATATGTTTTTACAACCTTATTATGCTTTTACATCCTTTCTAATTGGTCTTTTTAATTCAAATTTTTTTGCCGAATTGACTGGAAAGAGACCTCTAATGTCGGTATCGGTCAGTATCGGGTATCGGTCGGTATCGGATCGGGACATGCCAAACTGTATCGGTATCGGCCGTATCGGATCGGTATCGGCCGATACTTTAAACTATGGTTCAAAGACCACTTTGCAATTGATCATCATTGGTGAACGAAGAAGAAAGATAAAGAGGGATTGAGGGATAACTAAGAGATGTGATAATTGGAAGTTGGGACGGATGAATAGCTACAAAGAGAGATTGTGAAATCCAGCCTCTCCAAGGTGGAGGATTATTTGGTTAAAAAATGAATAGAAAGAGAGATTGTGTTTTAAAATCCGAGCCATGATTGACTAATAGATTATTACAAATATCCATTTTGAAATATCAATAAACTAACACCAGGTTCTCAAATCACAAAATTATTTCCTAAAATACCAACGGACTAACCCCCTAGTGAATTGGCCACCCTAATATTTGAAAATGCTCATTAGTTAAGACTATAATTTTGAAATTTTGTAAATGCAGAAAAATGTATCTCAAAGTATATAAAGCTTCTTATTCTATCACTAAGAGCATCACTAGTAAGGCCCGTCCCAGAATCTAGATTCTAGATTTAGAATTTAGAAGCTTATTTGGTTGAATACTAAGACCCATCCCAAGTTCCAATTTCAAGATTCTCAAGCCCAACCCATCCACAGGAGATCCACAGGAGCTATAGGTTGGGCCTGAGAATTTCTAGATTCAGTATGTAGGAAATCATTTTGTACTTTGTAGAATAGTAAGTCCTAATTTGGAGCCCCAATTTCTAGATTTTAGATTTTACATTATTTTTTTTCACATTATTTTTTGACCACAATCTTTGGGACCAAAGGCGGCCATTTAATCATTTTCTACTATTCTCATACAAACGCAACACATTCTACATTTATCTTCTTCTTTTTTAAATTTGGGCCTCAAGATGTAATTTTGAGCACCATCTACTAAGGATGCTCTAACACGAAAGTCTCAATTGCCAACCAAATCTAAGTGTCTCAACCTTAACATTGAATAGTAACACAAAAACTACAAAATCACGAAATTCCACTGAGATCATCAATCACCAGCCCACCTTTACTAAATACGAACAAATCAAGAAACCCTAAGAATTCAACAACTCTCCGCAACGAGAAACCCTAACATAAAGCGCTGGAAAAAAAAACAATCTTTCGAATAAAATTAATCGACCTTCGTTATCTTGAGCTTGTTGAAGACATCCTGAAGAACCTTATAGTTCTGTATCATCTCGTACTCGTTCTTCGCATCGAAGTTGACCTTGTGCATCGGCACCAGCCCCGGGTGCGCCGCGTCCATCAGCTGGCACTGCACAGCCCCCGGCGCCGCCTGCAACCGGAACCAAAGAAAGAAAGACATCAGCACCCCAAATCGAGTCAGAACCAAATCAAAATCTCGAAATTTCGTATATCGACCTCTTCGACTTTGGAGAGGTTGAGCTGGAGCGTGGAGTTGATCCAGGCGAGGATCTCGCCCCTGCCGACGAAGTAGGCCGCGTCCATCATCCCTATGTGCGTCGCCATTTCCTTCGGTCGAACGGAGAAATCTAGGGTTAGGGTTTTGATTTCTGTAGCAAAATGGAGACGAAGGAGAGAGAAATTGTGGGGATTATCTAAATTATGGCACCGTGAGAGAAGTATATATTTCAGTGAGGTTCTTTTTTCTTCTTTTTTTTGGCTGATTTCAAATTTTCAACCTCTTCCGCCTCTTCGAGGTGGCAACGTGTACGGTGGATGTAGCTTGATCGGTGTGAGATGTGTGTGACCGCCCGTTTAGAGCATCTTTAGTAGTTGGGCTCTCCGGTACAATTTGGGGTTAAAAATAAAAATATATATATATATATAAAATGAGTTGAGTTTGTATTGAAATAGTAGGAAATAATAATGTGAGCTCACATCCCAAAGATTATATGGTCAAAAAATAATGTAGAAAAAAATAATATAAAATTTAGAATGTAGAAAGTTTTGCTTCAAATTGGGACTTACTATTCTACAAAATGAGTTCCTACAATTTAGAATCTAGAAATTTGGAGGCCTAACTTATAGCTCACATGGGTGGTATGAGACCAAAAATCTAGAAATTGAAACTAGAGATGGGACTTACTATTCTACAAAATGAGCTCCTACATTTTAAATCTAGAATGTGATATGGGTCTTACTAATGATGCTCTTAGTTCCGTCTTTTAAATGGTTTAGACAAATGGAATAAGAAAGTATTGGCTGCTTATAAATAAGTTATTTGTATTTATCTTCCCAATTGTTAATCATATCTCCACAGTCTCACTTTTGTATTTTAATTAGGCTGTTGATAAAGGCACTACAAAATACACTAAAGACAGCCTAAATTTTTTTTAGATAATTACAAATGTATCATTCTCCAAACTTGATCAGGGCAGCCCAATTTTTTTTTTTCTAGGACTGTCAAAATTTTGACAGTCCTAACAATAGGAAGAACTCTCAAAAAGTCCTACTAATTGGAAAGACTCTCAAAATTTTGACAGTCCTAAAAAAAATATGTTGGTTTTAGGACTACCAAATTTTGACACTCCTACCAATTGATAGTATTGTCAAAATTTGACAGTCCTAAAGAAAATGGGAAGAGAAGAAGGAGGCGGCGGCAAGAGTCGTGCACAGCCGCCACGGTCACCCCCTCCCCTGCCGCTATACCCCCGCAGCCACCCCCTTCCCCACCCCAGCCACCCCCTCCCCCGCCGAGCTTTCCCCGCAGTGCACCAACCCCCCCCACCATGCTTCTCCCGCGCGCATCATGCCCGCCCCGCACATCCGCCGCGCCCCACCCCTCCCTGCCGAGTTTTTCCTGCGCGCGCCCCCCCTGCCGCTATACCGCCATGCGCCGCCGAAAGCCCCCTCCGCGCGTAGCCCCCCTCCTCCGTCGAGCTTCCCCCGCGCGCCGCAAGCCCTCGTCTCGCGCGCCCGCCGCGCTTCCCCCACGCGCGCCCTATTAGAGGCGGAGAATCACGGGAGGAGGGAGGAGGAGAGAGGGTAGGGGAGCAGCAGAAGGAGGGAGGAGGAGAGGGTGGGCAGTCCTAGTAAATTTTGGGCTAGCCTGAGTAAAAATTATTCCTAACTGGGCTAGCACCAATATTGGGCTAGCATGGAGTCATTTTTGTAGTGCCTTTATCAAGAGCCTTTAATTAGCATTCCTTCTCAATTCTCAAAATTTAGGTATTTATTTTTAGAGTAACTACAATTACAATTAATAAGTTATGCAGGAATTGGGGTAGTGCTAATTAAAATTAAAATGGAAGACAGTGGAGATATGATTAACCATTGGGAAAGTAAATACAAATAACTGTTAATAAATTAGATAAAATTTTAAATTATATCAAAATATTTTAAATATAATTTGAATATATTTTAATTATGATTTGTTATTATTATTGTTTTGACTTCTGGATATATGTTTAATTAGATAATATCGTGTTGTTAGTTTAAATATAATTTAAAATTAGACTAGAATTTAGTATATGTTATATGTTTAGATGGTTTTAAAAAAAATTACATAAGAAAAAAAATTGATGATATACATACGACTTAGACGGCTTAATTTTTTGAGCCATTATAAGCCATATTGTAATAGTAAAGATGGTGTGTTTGATTACAAGTTAAAAAATATGTAGAAAATAAATTAATTTTATGAAATTATTTTAATAAAAAAATTATGAAATTTTAATTACATAATATCGTTGTTTGATTGTAATTATTTTCTTGAGAATAAATAAATAAATTTTAATGAAAAACATAATTTGGATGTTTGATTATCATTAGTTTTTCACGAAAAATAGTTTTTTTTTCTATGGAAAAAGATAATTTCCTATGGGTTGGGCCAATTTCTTTTGTCACTATTTTGAAAAAAAATATAAAAAATAATATTTTGTTTGAAAAATAATTCTATCGAAAATATAGGTTATCAAACACTACACAATGATGGAAAATATGTGATAACAATATTTTTCATGTAAAAAAAATAATCAGAGGTTTGGTGCTAAGAGTAAGTGAATTATGATTTGTATACTCTTTTATTAATTTATAAGTAAATAAATTTTGTTTGGGAGTAAACCTATTCCTTATATTAATTAATATTAATTATCCCTAAACATTAATTGAATTCCTAGCTAGTTATTAGCTAATTCCAAATTCCAAGTCCCCAACCTTCGTCGACAGCCATCCATACACCCATACACCATTGTTGTAAGAACCAGATCGAACCAACGGTTGGACCGAGTCTGACCGAAATTTACCAAAAAATCGATATGGTCTGACTTAGAACCAAAATTTTTAAGAATTAGTATTTTTTTTTTTTTAAATCGAAATTTAACCGATGAACCGTTCGAACCGATCCCAATTGAACCCGGCCGATTCCGATTTTTTTAAAATACCCATACTTCTTCACTACTCTTCTTCTTCTTCTTCACCATTCTTTTCCTCCTACTTCTTCTTCGTGCAACCATAATCTTCACCATTCACCTCTCCCCTCACTTACACTCAACCTGCCCGCTGCACCACACAACCAACTCGACTCCTCCCCTCGACCATAAGTCCTTCGTCGCCCTTCGGTCACTTCAACACTCGACTCCACCACCTGAAACCATCTTGACTACAACTGAATGCAAGTCCCTTCTCCTTTTCTCTTCATATCTACCTACAACTTCACCATCACCCTCATCTTTCTCCTCCTCCTCCTCCTCCATTAACCCGCTTATCTTGCAGCCATTCTCCTCGGGTGCAACCAGCACTGCACATGGCAGCTTGCTGCAGTCTCTTGCAATAGTGCAGCTGCACCCACAAGAAGCAAGATAGTTTCGAGGCGCCGACTTCGCGAGCTAGTATTTTTGTCGTTGAATCTTCGGTTGGCGAACCACCTTCTTCTATTCACAACTACTATATCCCATATATTCCGTATTTAATTTCGTGCATAATTTATGTCGTGTATGTTTCGATACAAAAAATTTAAGTTGTACAAACTTGGATTCGTATATTAAAAGCAGAGAAAGTACAGAGAATCCTTAAACAAGTAATTAAGTACAAAAGAATTCTAGGAAGTGTGACGATGGAGATTGATTACTGCAGCTGACTCATTTACTTCGTTGACAGTCCGACGACGAAGGAACTTGTTATGTCTCTGGCTCACTGGCACGAGAGACAACAACTGGGCTCATGAGTGTGATTTTTTGTAAAACCCTTAATCTTAAAAAACCGTATTAATTATTTAATTAATTAATTGATTTATAGTAATTATTAGCTAATTAGAAGAAATATAATTTATGGGATTTTTATTTCTAGGTAATTGTGCATTTAGAGATTTAAGGGCCTATTATTATTTTTCCTCAATTTATTACATGTAGGAGACCTTGTGGACAGTTGATAGATTAATGGTATGCTCTAATATAATTTCTAGAATTATATATATATATATATATATATATATATATATATATATATATAAGGTTTATTAAAAAGAATAATAGAAATAGAAATGAAAATGAAAATAGATTAGAAAATAGAATAGAAAAAGGAAAAAGGAAAAAGGAAAAAGGAAAAAGGAAAAAGAAAAAGAAATAATTAGAAATAATTAATAAACCCTAAACCCATTACTATAAAATCCTACCCATTAGTGAAACCCCTAAGGTCCTACCCGTTAACACCCACGAACCCAAAACCCGTGTAAAGGAATCAACAGCAGCAACAGCGGCAAAGCCTTCACAGCGCGGACGAAACCCGACCCCTCTCACTATATATATCCCATTGTAACCTTAAACCCTAACCCTGAATCTTCAACCCATCTTCATCTCCTCGATCTAGCCGCCGTCTTCAGCCTCGACACCATCGCCGCCGGAGCCCCAGCGCTGCCCGCCGCCGCGACCGCACGTCCACGTCGACGTTTTAGCGCGCCGCGACAGCGAACACAACATCTTTACCCCTGTCCAGGACTCGATTTTCGCACCATCGCTCGACCAAACTCGACCCCGTCTTCACCGGTATGATCCCCACCTATCCCTCTCTAAATTCCATAGATTAGTTTCCATCGTTCAGCACTAAACCCTAGGTAAAAAATTACGCCAAGTCGAGAAAAAATCACATTTTTTTAAACTACTGAAAACTGCTGTAATGACCCATGTTCAAGGACTCGTATCTCCCATCACAGAGATCCGAATTTAGTTTTTCTTCTTGCTATGCGAAGACCACCTAACCGAGATTTATTCCTGTCAATTACAATATTTTATTTGTTGATGTATGCTGAGTTAAATCGGTTTAAAAATCCAAAAAAATCTGCTTTTTTTAACTTCCAAAATTTGCGATATGGAGCGCGCCCTGCCAAACGGGACTGCCCTGTCGTGTACCAAGTGCACCGAAAGGTGCGCACGATATACCCAGACGTGTGGGCTTTTGCGAAAACTGATTCGGACGCGTGTGCGCGTCGGAATTAGCCCGTATCTGCAAAAAGTCTCTATATCGTGACTTTTGTAAAATACCGCACCATTTAGTGTACGCTTGTCAGAACGCGACGAAACTTACGCCATTGGATTCATGGTATCACGCTAGTCCTGTAACCCAAGTTTCATGCGATTCTAAGACAGTTGACCAAGCCGCCTATTTATGGGCCCCACGGTTGACTTTTTGGGCGAATTAGTATTCGGCTCACCGGAATCCAAAATTGGACGTACCGTTGAGTTCGTACTGACTTTTAAAATTGGTTTGACATATAATTTATCCCATTTAGAGACCTTTATTCCTGGCACACTTTTCGGTGTAAAGTGGGCCACAAGTGGACCCACTTTGACCCAAAATTACCGTTTTGTCCCTGTGTCCAAATTGGACGAAAGGGTAGTATTTTTTAGCTATCTCGCTTATTCTGGAAACGTTGGTGATGTCTATTTCAGCATCCGAAGACGTTTATTCTGAGGCCGTAGTTTCTACTCATGTGTGCGTGACATCTGGACGTTTACACTTTGCAGCTTCTTGCCAGGCAAGTATACGTTGCCAAATTATTTACAGTACTTTGCATGCTATTTATATTTCTGTATATCTGTATATTTATTGCATGTGTAGTTTCGTTCAGTCATTACTATATATTAGATATGTTGACACACACTTGACACCTAGTATCATGAGAGGAGAATCATTAGGCGTATGGGCTTTAACCACTCTGGTAAACCGTAGTATCTAGCTCGCACTACGGTAGTGTGTCACGCTGGTCACTACCCCCGAGGTATATCAATTTATGTAGAGTCGCGTTGGTCGCTACCCCCGAGGTATGTCGATTTCTGATGTTCTAGACTGGTGTGTGAGTTGTGAGGCTTAGATCGAGTAGCCTACCCTTGCCCATACGTCAAAAAGTTGTCCTCATTTTGCATTCATATAGATTGTCTTGTACAGCGTACTTATTTATTTTTATCTATTATGCATGTTTACTATATTCAATTGGCTTGCTTCTATGTATCTTGTTATATCCCTCTGAGGACCTGGTCCCTTGCCAGGTATAGACAACCAGGAGTATCCGCAGGAGTACGGGCCAGGACCTGACGCATTACTTTCTGTCGAGGAGGTCTTACCTTCTGAGCATCTTTGATTATCTCTAGTGATGGATCTTCTTAGCTGATATACTTCTGTCATCACCTTATTTTATATTGGAGATTTTACTCTTCTCTCTCATTTAGTTTTGATATAGTCATTGGTAGTGGATTTGTCTCCACCCGACTATCATTTATGGATTATTCAGACTCTTTATTCTAGTTTAGTTATATTCTTTTCTGTGACTTGTTGTGTGGATGAGATTAGTATTTCTGTGACTTGTGATAATATAGATACCACCTGTGAGTCTTATTCATATTACAGCGTACGTGTGTATTATGGTATCCATATATTGGAGTTGCCATATACATACGGCTGGCATGCTTACGTGTACCTAGTCCTACGTATTTTGGGACTGGGGCGTGACATATTTTTGTGGTGGCACATGCAGATCGAGTTAGCCATTTCGGTTACGTAACTGTACCGAGAGGGCCTGCACCTAGGATTAGAATTTTAGGTCTCATCCACACTTGACTATAACTTACCTTCCTTCCCACATGTCCTACTTAAGTGCTTGCATCCTGCTTAATTAATGTAACTTTCCTAATCCTCCGTCCATCTCTTGCAGAGAGATAAATTTGCGTAACGGGCATGCCGCCACCGGGGACAACACGTCTTCAGGGGACAACGACCAATCACCAGGAGAGACCTCAACGACACCTCTTCTTCCGGGACCGGATGGACTGACTAGCAATTCAATCCCATCAACTCCTTCCACGATACCTAATGAGACTGTCCCAACTCCACTAGCACCACAGGATATCCAGACACAGCTGTTCCAATTCTTCCAGATGATAATACAGGAATAAAGTCAGCAGATAGCCGCACAGGCTGCAGAGCAGAGGCAACAAGTGGCAGAGCAGAGACTAGAATTTCTGGCAGCACTTGAGAGAATGGCTGCATTAGCCCCTGTACCAGCCCAGGCACTAGTTTTGGTACCACAAACTCGGGTTGGTTCAGTCAAGGACTTTGTGCAGATGGGCCCCAAGCCATATAAAGGCAATGAGAGTCCAAAGGAGACCACGAACTGGATTGCCAACACCAAGAAGTTGTTAGAAGCATCACAACTACCTACAGATCTATGGATGATAGGCGTAAGGACTCAGCTGGAGGGTAACGCTCATCACTAGTGGGAATCAATGGAGCGTCAGTTGGGTACGCGACAGACTTGGGAACAATTCTTGGAGTGCTTTGAGAGGAAGTACTTTTCGGACACTATAAGGGATGCATTGTACGACCAGTTCCTCTACCTGGAGCAGGGAAATAAGACAGTTAACGAGTATGACGTAGAGTTTAGCCGCCTCAGTAAGTATGGCACTGCCCTAATACCTAGTGACTTGGAGAAGGCTAAGAGGTTTTACCGTGGACTAACTTAGGAGCTCCAGCACTACATTAGCTCACAGTCCCGGATCTCTTATGCCGAGTTATTGACAGAGGCTAGGATCCAGGAGGCCATCAGCAAAGGAAACAGAAATCAACAAAGAATTCACCAAGGACTAGCAAGGACACACCAAGGAGGACCCATTAGATACCCTTTGACACGCCAACAACCAGATAGTGCCGTACCATATCCAATCAAGGAGCACCGTACTTGTCACTTTTGTGGTATATCAGGTCATATTCATAGAGATTGTCGTCGTCGATTGGGGCTGTGCATGGTATGTGGATCAAGTCACCATCAAGCCCGAGAATGTCCTCAACAGAACCAGAGGCCTATGACATTAGAATCAGGAACACCGCATACACCCTCAAGTATAGGAGACCAATGGGACCCACAACTGTTTCTACGGTCTGCACAAATGGAGGAGGCTAGACCCCAGCTGAACGACCAAGGACAAGGCCAAGCACTCATTATGACAAATATAGGAGAGCAGACACAGGAAGCCGTAGATACAGGTACGACCTTTAGTTATATTTGTCATTGCATACTCATGACCCCATTGTGACACTAGACCTTAGGTGCATAAATAGACGTAGAATTATATATATGGTAGTTTAGCAGTTATGAGGATATATTTATATTCTACCCAGATGGCATACACGCGATGCTAATGGATGACGCGAGTAGCAATAGTAGTATTCTCTTCCTATCACCATCTCGTCCTCTTGGGTGGCTCATCTTCTCTTCTATATATCCATCCCTTATCTCGTGCTTAACTCTTCCTATCATAGTCGTATCTTTTCGTGCCATTATGAATTATTTGATTTATATCAACCTCACCCTTATTTTGTTAGTTAAAACATAAATGTGTTAGTAATGATTAATAACTAAAGGATGAGTTCTTAATAATAACCCTTATATATATGCACTATAGCAATATCTGTATTCTTTATTAATTTAACCCTTAAGTAGCATCATTTAACCCAATAGAAATTTGTTAGATTGTTTGAAATAGATCATAATCCTAATAGTTTTTAGTCAAGACCTAAAGTATTGCCCTAAAACTTAGACTATGCTTAGGAAAGAATTGAAGGCACTTGTTACGAACTGATGACTATGACAAATCGCTGGCGAGGTAGCGACAGTTGCAGCTAGACGATTATGGTATAGTAGTCGAAATACTTACATCCATACTGGCCAGGTGGCGTGGCAGTATTAGACTACGATACTTGACGGTTACGAAAAAAATTATAGTTATGAGATTCCAGACAGGTATCCCAAGATTCTCGACCCAATAAATAAATTTGCCTACAACCTAGACAATAGCTTCAAAGGATTGTGACTACTAGTAGAACTTTTGTAAGTTAGGTAGTATAGACGAGTTAAATGATGATAGAATAGAGTATAGACAATAAATAAGAAGTGTTAGAATGGCAGACCATGACTTTTAGGAAGCACTGCTAGATAGCAATGTAGTGTAATAGCTGTAGTGATTATTATATGGGTTAGTGTCAATTTCAAGGACGAAATTTTTATAAGTTGGGTAGAATATAAAACCCCTAATCTTAAAAAATCATATTAATTAATTAATTGATTTATAGTAATTATTAGCTAATTAGAAGAAATATAATTTATAGAATTTTTATTTCTAGGTAATTGTGCATTTAGGGATTTACAGAGCAATTATTATTTTTTCTTAATTTATTACATGTAGGAGACCTTGTGGACAGTTGATAAATTAATGATATGCTCTAATATAATTTCTAGAATTATATATATATATATAAGGTTTATTAAAAAGAATAATAGAAATAAAAATAAAAATAGATTAGAAAATAGAATAGAAAAAGGAAAAAGAAAAAAAATTTAGAAATAATTAATAAACCCTAAACCCATTACTATAAAACCCTACCCATTAGTGAAACTCCTAAGGCCCTACCCGTTAACACCCACGAACCCAAAACCCGTGTAAAGGAATCAACAGTAGCAACAGCTGCAAAGCCTTCATAGCGCGGACGAAACATGACCCCTCCCACTATATATATCCCATTGTAACCTTAAACCCTAACCCTAAATCTTTAACCCATCTTCATCTCCTCGATCTAGCCGCCGCCTTCAGCCTCGACACCTGTAATCCCCTTATTTTCAAAATTTGATAAATTTGGATTTTCTGAATTTTCTGGAATTTTCTTGGATTTTTCTGTAATTAAATTCAGGTATTTTTATTATTGAAGGATTTTTAAATGTTAATAAATAATATTAAAATATTATGAAAATAATATTTTATGGTGTAAAATAAAAAACTAGACATAGAATAATTTTTCGGGAATTTATTGGACCCCGGATGAATTTTTAAAGCCCTAAATACTAAATAATTAATTAAATCAAAATAAATCGGGTTTATATTAAATAAACCAAACCAAACCAAGTTGAACCAAACCGGATTTATTTTTAAACCAAATTTCTTATTGGGTCGGATCCGGGTCCAACCCAGACCTGACCCATTAACCCGACCCGACCCGCCTATTTGATTTCGGATCGGGCCGGATCCGCCAGGACCCGACCCGTCCACCCGACCCGACCCGACCCGCATCACCTCATCTCCCCCAAACGCAGCCCCGACGCCTGACCTCCCCGCCGCCGAAACGGCCGCCGCCTGGCCTCCCGTCGCCTGCTCGCCTCCCCAGCTCCTCCTCTTCCTCTCCCTGCAACCGACGTCCCCTCCGCTCCGGCTTCCCCTAACCGTCGACCATCCGCCTCCTCCTCCGGCTCCTATAAAAACCCCAGACCTCTCCGCCTAACCCTCTCCTCCGCCGGTCCCCCTCATCCAGCCTCCCTCATCCCCATCCACCGCCTTCAGCCCTCGACCCTGCTCCGCCATCCTCAGACCTCGGCCTCCCAGAACTTCTTCTCCGCCTCACTCCCAGTGGCAGCAGCCACCCGCAGCCGAGGTTCCCCCGCCGACTCCGTCCACCTGACCCGCTGCCCGGATCCGCTGACGACCCGCTGCCTCCGGCCGAGTCCCCGCCGTGCCTCGCCTCCTTCCGCAGAGCCGCCCCCAGCCAACTCCGGTGAGTCTCAGACACGGACACAGCAGGACACCGACACAGTAGCCTCAGACACAGTAAACCCTAACCCTAGCTTTGTGACTCGTGTCGAACACAGTGTCCAGGACACAGGACACGAAACGGATACGAAAACCCGGTTTCGCGGAGCACACTTCAGGTACTTGTAACTTCTTGCTCGTAGCTCTGATTTTGATTCCGTAAATTGTATCGCGTAGCCTGTATGACCCCCTCGGTGCCCGTGCAAACCGCTCGGGGCATCGCGTCCTGTGGTGATCGCACACCGCGATCCAAAAACAGGAAAACCAACGCCCCGTTTTACCCCAAAACTTAGTACGTCCCGCCAAATGGGACGACTTGGTCGCGTGCGGTCTTCACAGATACGTGCGCGTCGTTGATACGGACGTGTGGGATTTCGCAGAAGCTGATTCGGATGTGCGTGCACACCGAAATCAGTGCGTATCCGCGGACACCGCCCCGTATCCGACTGTTCTGAATCTCGCTGTAACTTAGTGTACACACGTCGGATCGAGACGAAACTTGTGCCACCTGACTCGTAGCAATATGCTGGTCCTGTGAGCCAAGTTTGGTTTGATTCTGAGAACTTTGACAAAATTGCGTGTCGTGGGCCCCATAGGCTCCACCCGACGGACGATTTTGAGAACGGCTCATCGGAATCCAATTCTGAAAGTTCTGTTGGGTTCGTATCATCGTTCCTGACCAGTTGACACTAAGTTGGACTAATTTGGAGATCTTTGACCCTGACACATTTTTCGGTGCAAAGCGGCTCACATCTGGACCCCGTTTTGCCCCGAAATTGACGTTTTTGCCCTTGTCTCCAAATTGGACTCAAGGACAGGCGTTCCTAGCTGATTAATATTTTCTGGACCTGATGGTGATGTTTGTTTCAGCAGCCGGAGTACTGTCCGCAATCCCAGCTGAAGCCCAAGCTACAATTGGAACAGGAAACCCAGGCAAGTGTACCTTGCCACAAATGCAGTTTAATGATTCATTATCTCTTGACTTATTTTCTTTTGATTGTTGTAAATGCTCAACCCTAGGGCCGTGTGACTTGCTTAGCGTCCGATCATAGTCGGGTGCCAACACCGTACGCGGGGTTATGCAACGTCACTTAGAGCTGGTTATCGTGACATTTATAATTCTCGTACTTGCCCTATCAAGTACATTATACCCAGAACACTTGACACAGAGCATGAGACAGAATCTTCCTGATTATTCAAGGTGGTTCTGTATAGGATATAGATTTCATGACTTGAGCTTTATTTTCTTAGATCTTAATAAATGACTGATTGCATTAGTTAATCTTGCGTAACATGAACATTGAGAACTGTGACGTGAGATTTCATTGGGTGGGGAAAGTATTACCATATCAAGGCTGAATATATTATATAATATAATCTGGATGTGTCCTAGTCTCTGACACAGAGCTTTGGCACCAGTTCTGGCCCTTCGAGAAAACACTGCTATGGTTTCTTGACACTGATCCTGTAGTAGTCTCAGCCTGAGTATGACTAATAACTCTCACTTGCATGATCACTTAGCTGGTTAATTATTTACCCTGTTGTTCCTTTATTTCTGTACTGCATTATTTTGGCTTGTGTTTTCTGTACCTTGCTATGTCCTCTGAGGACCTGGAATGGATTATGTCCCCAGATTTAGCAGACGAGATCTACCCAGAGGTGTACGGAACAGGGGCACTACTCGGAGCAGTACCTGAACCTGAAGACGAGGTGATTGCTGAGGACTTCTCATGAGCAACTGCTTCACCATGTTCAGTCTTTATGGCAGATAGACTTTCTTTGCTGTTTAAATTAAACTCTTCAATATCTGTTTTTGAGAACATTGTATCAGACTTAATATCGGGTTGTTCCCCGATTTTATTTACTTGGACTGGTTGTTGTTGTTTATTCTTTTTGCTGATATTTCTATCTTTATTCTGTGGATGAGATTAGTAAACCCTGACTATTGTAAAACAGCTTAAGTATGCCCCGATGGATCCATTAAATTGGGTTTGTCCATCGGTGCGTGCTGCTGGCCATTATCACGCTTTCAGTCCCTCGGTATTTTGGGACTGGGGCGTGACATGGTTTTTGTGGTGGCCCATGCAGGTCAATGACTAAATTATTCGGTTTCAACTTAGGGACCGAACAGGCCTGCAATAAGAATAGGATAAGTTTTTTTGGATCTCATCCACTTGCTTGAATCGTTCTTGGTATTTGTATCGTATTCGAACTAATTTTTGATTTGCATCTTGCCTTGATTCCTGTGCGCCTCTTATAGTTTATTTTTGATGCAGAGAAATGGATTCACAAGAAAATGACAGAACTCCAGCAAGAACACCAATAGGTGCTGAAACCACCTACGGAGAAGATGAAGTGACGCTATTGAGTGGAGATCCCTCTACTCACCAAAGCAGACAAGCAGATCCGCAATCTTCTAGATTTCGGCGTGATGACATTCCACCTCCGCCCCAGTTCACTCCACAGATGCCTGTCTTTCCACCAGGCCAAGCAATGGACGGACAGCAGATGTTCCAGATGTTCTACGCAATGATGCAAGCTCAGCAACAAATCCAACATGAGGCTCAACGTCGCGAGGCTGATTACTTGAGGAACAGTCTAGTAAATGCATTAGAGCAGGCCAACCTACCAGCTAGACGGCAACCGACGGGCTCTATCACAGACTTCCGCCAACTGAAGCCCCGTACCTTCTCTGGCAAGGAGGGACCAACAGAAGTTCATGAATGGCTCACCAACATTCGGCATCAATTAGAAGCAGCTGAGCTTCCCCAGGAACGTTGGATGACCGCCGTCAGAATGCAATTGACGGACAATGCTCATCACTGGTGGCTATCCGAGGAGACCAGGATCGGACCAGACCGGGTCACTTGGGAAGAGTTCTCCAGACTCTTCCAGGAGATGTACATTCCGGCCATCGCTCGATCAAAACTTTGGGACAAGTTCAATCGCCTCACTCAGGAAGCTATGACGGTGGAGGAGTACAACGCCGAGTTTATTCGTCTGAGTCGCTTCGCTCCTACATTGATCCCGACCGAAGTAGAGAAGGCCAAGAAGTTTTTCGACGGACTCAACATCGAGCTACAGAAATTGATTGGATCCGTCGCACCAACTTCGTACACGGACGTCCTTGCTGCAGCTCGACGCATGGAGCGCGTCACCAGGAGAGAAACCAGTCTGAAGCGGCCTTCCCCATCAGCAACATCCAAAGCACCACAAGAAGAAACTGCAAAGAGGCCTCACCTACAGCAACAGCAGAAAGCAGCTATATCACAAGTGATAGTCCTCTCTACTTGTCACTACTGTGGCAAAGCAGGCCATATCGCCAGGGAATGCCGACGCAGGTTAGGACTGTGCTTAGGTTGCGGATCCAGACAACATGCAGTGAGGGATTGTCCTGAGCGTAGAGAAGCACCAAGGGCAACCCAACAAGCTCTACCAGCACCAGCAGGACATCAACCAAGGCCATCCTTGGCACTTCAAGCAGCACCCTACCAGCATGCCCAGCAACAGCAGAGAGCACCACCTCAAGGACGTGGCCAAGTTTTCGCGATGACTGTGGGAGACGCGCAGAACCATGACGTAGCTAATGCGAGTAAGTTTTTGTAGTTCCGTTTCTAGCATTGTTATAGTTCGTGCCTGCTGGTTCGTGACCCTAGACTTGACCTGATAACTTTAACTTGCTAATAATTGATAACATAGTGTTAACCTAGTAATTTTGAACTTGATAATAACCAAGAATTGTTAAACTAATATGTTTTAAATATAACCTGGTTTTCTAAAAACTGTAATTTCCTAAATTTCCCACAATTGAGAAATTGTATAACTTTTAATATTTAGGGAAATAATTTTTCCTAGGTGTTACTCTCAAACCTTGATTCTCCTTGATTTTGTTGTGCTTCGAAACAATGGTTGCAACCGTGTCATCTCTGTTGACCGGTTATTCTTTGATTGCGAGGACGCAATCCTCTTAAGGGGGGTAGATTGTAATCCCCTGATTTTCAAAATTTGATAAATTTGGATTTTCTGAATTTTCTGTAATTTTCTTGGATTTTTCTGTAATTAAATTCAGGTAATTTTATTATTAAAGGATTTTTAAATATTAATAAATAATATTAAAATATTATGAAAATAATATTTTATGGTGTAAAATGAAAAACTAGACATAGGATAATTTTTCGGGAATTTATTGGACCCCGGATGGATTTTAAAGCCCTAAATACTAAATAATTAATTAAACCAAAATAAACCTGGTTTTTATTAAATAAACCAAACCAAACCAAGTTGAACCAAACCGGGTTTATTTTTAAACCAAATTTCTTATTGGGTCGGATCCGGGTCCAACCCAGACCCGACCCATTAACCTGACCCGACCCGCCTATTTGATTTCGGATCGGGCCGGATCCGCTAGGATCCGACCCGTCCACCCGACCCGACCCGCATCACCTCATCTCCCCCAAACGCAGCCCCGACGCCTGACCTCCCCGCCGTCGGAACGGCCGCCGCCTGGCCTCCCGTCGCCTGCTCGCCTCCCCAGCTCTTCCTCTTCCTCTCCCTGCAACCGACGTCCCCTCCGCTCCGGCTTCCCCTAACCGTCGACCATCCGCCTCCTCCTCCGGCTCCTATAAAAACCCCAGACCTCTCCGCCTAACCCTCTCCTCCGCTGGTCCCCCTCGTCCAGCCTCCCTCATCCCCATCCACCGCCTTCAGCCCTCGACCCTGTTTCGCCGTCCTCAGACCTCGGCCTCCCCGAACTTCTTCTCCGCCTCACTCCCAGTGGCAGCAGCCACCCGCAGCCGAGGTTCCCCCGCCGACTCCGTTCACCTGACCCGCTGCCCGGATCCGCTGACGACCCGCTGCCTCCGGCCGAGTCCCCGCCGTGCCTCGCCTCCTTCCGCAGAGCCACCCCCAGCCAACTCCGGTGAGTCTCAGACACGGACACAGCAGGACACCGACACAGTAGCCTCAGACACAGTAAACCCTAACCCTAGCTTTGTGACTCGTGTCGGACACAGTGTCCAGGACACAGGACACGAAACGAATACGAAAACCCGGTTTCGCAGAGCACACTTCAGGTACTTGTAACTTCTTGCTCGTAGCTCTGATTTTGATTCCGTAAATTGTATTGCGTAGCCTGTATGACCCCTTCGGTGCCCGTGCAAACCGCTCGGGGCATCGCGTCCTGTGGTGATCGCACACCGTGATCCAAAAACAGGAAAACCAATGCCCCATTTTACCCCGGAACTGAGTACGCCCCGCCAAACGGGACGACTTGGTCGCGTGCGGTCTTCGCAAATACGTGCGCATCGTTGATACGGACGTGTGGGATTTCGCAGAAGCTGATTCGGATGTGCGTGCACACCGAAATCAGTGCATATCCGCGGACACCGCCCCGTATCCGACTGTTCTGAATCTCGCTGTAACTTAGTGTACACACGTCGGATCGAGACGAAACTTACGCCACCGGACTCGTAGTAATACGCTGGTCCTGTGAGCCAAGTTTGGTTCGATTCTGAGAACTTTGACAAAATCGCGTGTCGTGGGCCCCATAGGCTCCACCCGACGGACGATTTTGAGAACGGCTCACCGGAATCCAATTCTGGAAGTTCCGTTGGATTCATATCATCGTTCCTGACCTGTTGACACTAAGTTGGACTGATTTGGAGATCTTTGACCCTGATGCGTTTTTCGGTGCAAAGCGGCTCATATCTGGACCCCGTTTTGCCCCGAAATTAATATTTTTGCCCTTGTCTCCAAATTGGACTCAAGGACAGACGTTCCTAGCTGATTAATATTTTTTGGACCTGATGGTGATATTTGTTTCAGCAGCCGGAGTACTGCCCGCAATCCCAGCTGAAGCCCGAGCTACAATTGGAACAGGAAACCCAGGCAAGTGTACCTTGCCATAAATACAGTTTAATGATTCATTATCTCTTGACTTATTTTCTTTTGATTGTTGTAAATGCTCAACCCTAGGGCCGTGTGACTTGCTTAGCGTCCGATCATAGTCGGGTGCCAACACCGTACGCGGGGTTGTGCAATGTCACTTAGAGCTGGTTATCGTGACATTTATAATTCTCGTACTTGCCCTATCAAGTACATTATACCCAGGACACTTGACACAGAGCATGAGACAGAATCTTCCTGATTATTCAAGGTGGTTCTGTATAGGATATAGATTTTATGACTTGAGCTTTATTTTCTTAGATCTTAATAAATGACTGATTGCATTAGTTAATCTTGCGTAACATGAACATTGAGAACTGTGACGTGAGATTTTATTGGGTGGAGAGAGTATTACCATATCAAGGCTGAATATATTATATAATGTAATCTGGATGTGTCCTAGTCTCTGACACAGAGCTTTGGCACCAGTTCTGGCCCTTCGAGAAAATACTGCTATGGTTTCTTGACACTGATCCTGTAGTAGTCTCAGCCTGAGTATGACTAATAACTCTCACTTGCATGATCACTTAGCTGGTTAATTATTTACCCTGTTGTTCCTTTATTTCTGTACTGTATTATTTTGGCTTGTGTTTTCTGTACCTTGCTATGTCCTCTGAGGACCTGGAATGGATTATGTCCCCAGATTTAGCAGACGAGATCTACCCAGAGGTGTACGGAATAGGGGCACTACTTGGAGCAGTACCTGAACCTGAAGACGAGGTGATTGCTAAGGACTTCTCATGAGCAACTGCTTCACCATGTTCAGTCTTTATGGCAGATAGACTTTCTTTGTTGTTTAAATTAAACTCTTTAATATCTGTTTTTGAGAACATTGTATCAGACTTAATATCGGGTTGTTCCCCGATTTTATTTACTTGGACTGGTTGTTGTTTATTATTTCTTTTTGCTGATATTTCTGTCTTTATTCTGTGGATGAGATTAGTAAACCCTGAATATTGTAAAACAGCTTAAGTATGTCCCGATGGATCCATTAAATTGGGTTTGTCCATCGGTGCGTGCTGCTGGCCATTATCACGCTTCCAGTCCCTCAGTATTTTGGTACTGGGGCGTGACAACACCACCGCCGCCGGAGCCCCAGCCCCGCCCCGCCGTCGCGACCGCACATCCACGTCGCCGTTTGAGCGCACCGCGACAGCGAACACATCATCTTTACCCCTGTTCAGGACTCGATTCCCGCACCATCGCTCGACCAAACTCGACCCCGTCTTCACCGGTATGATCCCCACCTATCCCTCTCTAAATTTCGTAGATTAGTTTCCATCGTTCAACGCTAAACCCTGGGTAAAAAATCGACGCCAAGTCGAGAAAAAACCACGTTTTTTTAAACTACTAAAAACTGTTGTAATGACCCTTGTTCAAGGACTCGTATCTCCCACCACAGAGATCCGAATTTAGTTTTTCTTCTTGCTATGCGAAGACCACCTAACCGAGATTTATTCCTGTCAATTAAAATATTTTATTTGTTGATGTATGCTGAGTTAAATCGGTTTAAAAATCCAGAAAAAACTATTTTTTTCAACTTCCAAAATTTGCGATACGGAGTGCGCCCCGCCAAACGGGACCGTCCCGTTGTGTACCAAGTGCACTGAAAGGTGCGCACGATATACCCTGATGTGTGGGCTTTCGCAAAAACTGATTCGGACGTGTGTGCCTGTCAAAATCAGCCCGTATCCGCGAAAAGTTCCCGTATCACAACTTTTACAAAATACTGTACATTTAGTGTACGCTCGTCAGAACGCAACAAAACTTACTCCATTGGATTCATGGTATCACGCTGGTCCTGTGACCCAAGTTTCATGCAATTCTGAGACAGTTGACCAAGCTATCTATTTGTAGGCCCCATGGTTGACTTTTTGGGCGAATTCGTGTTCGGCTCACCGGAATCCAAAATTGGATGTACCGTTGAGTTCGTACTGACGTTTAGAATTGGTTTGACCTATAATTTGTCCCATTTAGAACCTTTATCCCTGGCATACTTTTTGGTGCAAAGTGGGCCACATGTGGATCCCGCTTTGACCCAAAATTACCATTTTGCCCCTGTGTCCAAATTGTACGAAAGCGTAATTTTTTTAGCTATCTTGCTTATTCTGGAAATATTGGTGATGTCTATTTCAACATCCGAAGACGTTTATTCTGAGGCCGTAGTTTCTACTCCTGTGTGCGTGACATCTGGACGTTTACACTTTGCAGCTTCTTGCCAGGCAAGTATACCTTGCCAAATTATTTACAGTACTTTGCATGCTATTTATATTTTTGTATATCTATATATTCATTGCATGTGTAGTTTCATTCAGTCATTACTATATATTAGATATGTTGACACACACTTGACACCTAGTATCATGAGAGGATAATCATTAGGCGTATGGGCTTTAACCACTCTGGTAAACCGTAGTATCTAGCTCACACTACGGTAGTGTGTCGCGCTGGTCGCTACCCCCGAGGTATATCGATTTCTGTAGAGTCACGCTGGTCGCTACTCCCGAGGTATGTCAATTTTTGATATTCTAGACGGGTGTGTGAGTTGTGAGGCTTAGATCGAGTAGCCTACCCTTGCCTATACGTCGAAAAATTGTCCTCATTTTGCATTCATATAGATTGTCTTATACAGCGTACTTATTTATTTTCTATCTATTATGCATGTTTACTGTATTCAATTGGCTTGCTTTTATGTATCTTGTTATGTCCCTCTGAGGACCTGGTCCCTTGCCAGGTATAGACGACCAGGAGTATCCGCAGGAGTACGGGCCAGGACCTGACACATTACTTTCTGTCGATGAGGTCTTACCTTCTGAGCATCTTTGATTATCTCTAGTGATGGATCTTCTTAGATGATACACTTCTGTCATCACCTTATTTTATATTGGAGATTTTACTCTTCTATCTCATTTAGTTTTGATATAGTCATTGGTAGTGGATTTGTCTCCACCCGACTATCATTTATGGATTATTCAGACTCTTTATTCTAGTTTAGTTATATTCTTTTCTGTGACTTGTTGTGTGGATGAGATTAGTATTTCTGTGACTTGTGATAATATAGATACCACATATGAGTCTTATTCATATTACAGCGTACGTGTGTATTATGGTATCCATATATTAGATTTGCCATATACATACGGCTGACATGCTTACGTGTACCTAGTCCTACGTATTTTGGGACTGGGGTGTGGCATTTTTCTTTGTCTCCCTCTGTGTGTGTGTTGTCGGAATTCATCCCTTCTATTTATAGTCATTTGTACTGGATGGCCTATGTGCGCATATACTATGCGCATGTCCTTTGGCTGTCGCATGGTCATTCTTAACAGAATATAGTTGCAACCATAGTCGCATGTCACGGACAGACTTCCACGTGGCATTGGTTATGATTAGCTATTTGGCGAGATCTTAACCCATTTTTTGTGTGACCTGGTCAGCTTGACACGTGGCCTGAAATGGTGTCAAAAATCTCTTATTAGTTGTAACAGAATGATTTGGTCGCATAGAGCCGCATATAGACTGAACCGCATAGAAGTTGGACTTCATAGAGACTAAGCCTCATCGATACTTGGCCGCATAAGGATTACGATGCATGGAAAGCTTTGACACATAGAGAGCTCTGACGCATGGAGAGGCCGCCGCATGGAACCCTATCGTGTATATGCATGGCACTGCATAGCTGTATACAAACAAAGGTAATTATGATGGGGACGTCAGCACTGACATCCACTGTCAGTGTCAAGATTGAGGCGTTCAAAGTCATTAATTGCTGTCAGAGTCATAAATGTTACGACTGACAAAAGTGACATCATGCGTCAGATACGTTATGCGCATGTGCCTTCTGTCGCATGTTGTAGATGTCACATGCGCACCATGGTCCATAGATGTTTCGGTGTATGCCACTTGGAGTATGAGCGCATGGTTTAATTTTATGCTTCTATAAGACCCCTTTTAAAGTTTTCAAACTTGGACAAGTTTGGAATACTTTCAACGAGAAGCATGGAAGTAAAGGTCCTTCAGTCGCATAGTTTTTCCATCGTATGAATATCCTTCAGTTGTTTGGGTGGCTTATCACATGCGCTCATGATCACATGGATGAATCTGCCAGCCTGTCAAATCTTCATTAAATGAATATATTTGACTCGATCTTTGAGAAGATCTCTTGGGATTATGAGCCGCCGTTTCACACGGACTCCAATGTGGCGGTTTCCAATAAGATTAAAGTAGATCATGCAAATAAAGATATCAGGTTCATCCTCATAACTGCTTGGTTCATTACCTCGATCCCCCATGCGGCCTTGGGGTCTATAAATAGGCTGCCCAGAGAGGAGAGATGACTTTGTCTCTCTACTTCCTTTCTCCTTGTGAAAAATAACAAAGGCTTTTGTTCTTCTCGTCGAGGATTTTGTCAGGGTGGCCTCGATACGTGGCCCCCTGATGATGGTGCTCTACTTGGAGTTAGGGGATTGCCATAATTCTCGTGCCATGATGCTAAGGACACATAGATATAAGTATACAGTTTTGCTAAGTGGGTGAGAAATTATCTAGAACACGTGCAAACTTTTTACATGGTTCCATCGCATGGATGAAAGACCATCGAGAGCATGCACATGATTTTCATATGGGTCAGTCACATGGATGAAGGCTCATCCAAAACATGTGTAGACCACCATACTATCGCATGGACATGCGCCATCTTTTGTTTGGTGATAATGGGTGTCTCATTTGTGCAGGTTTTGTCCTCGTTTGTGCCGCCTATGATGGTGTCATAACCCGCACCTGGATATTCGGGCACGAGTACGTGGTTACGCCAAGCCTACGCCGCAGCATCGGCGGTAGAACATTGTCTGGGTCATTTCTAACTATCTATCATCTCAATAATATAATATGGTACCTGTCAATCATCTCAACTCCAAACGAAGGAGCAATATGGTATCTCACAAGTATAAATAATCTCAATCACAAAACCAACTAAGGAAGATAAAGCACAAATGGAAAACCGAAGGAAAGAATAAAGATATAATCCACAATCTGAAATAATATACAACTGTGAATCTTAGCAATATAATAGCCTAATACAATCCAACACAAAAAATATAAACTAAACCTCCTCGGGCTCTGCAACTAAGTCCTCCTGGTCTATAGGAGTATCCTCTAAAGGTACGCCGTCATGTGGCCCGTAGAATGTGGGACACTGCCCTATAAGCCAATCATCTGGAAAAATATATCCAGTCAGGATTGGAGCGAAGTATACCTCTGGTAGCAATTCCAATTAATTGACAAAGACTATAAATAGTTATAGTAAGTAATACATGGTGAACAAGGAAAGTAAATGAGTCAGAGAATAAATACAATCGTAGTTAATGTAAGAAGCAAGACAAAATATGCATAGTGAATCAAGAAATACTATAAATAAGACTGTAAAAAGATGCGAACTGAACTAGATAAATAAGATGTGTGTCCAGCAAGTATCATGTAAATCCAGCAAGAAAGCACTAACTAGTATGTTTTGAAATACCGCTTTCGACATGTAAACGGCTAGGGGTAAGTACGGCTCACCGTACACTTGGTGTGCGGCTGCTATCATTCCTAATTTGGCCAGAGGGGGTGATTTCAGATTTTGGGAATGTTTACATGTCTACTCGAGTATTTTTCTGCCCGACTAGTATAAATGAATCCAATCCCGACATGCAAATCAAATATGAGTCTAGCTAGATAAAATAGGTGATTCCAGTAAGTGAGTCCTGATGTGATACCAGTAAAGAGTCCGAAAGTAGAGGCCAGACAAGTATAATGTACATGTCACAAGAAAATGAATCCATGCAATACTAACCGTGTATCCAAGTGTCGAGAAATCAGGTAGAACAATACTATAGACCAGAATCATAAAAATTATCAAATAATAGAAATTATCAGAGAATGTACTCGCCTGACGTCCAAGCAATAAATGCCCAACTGTGTCCCAACTGGTTTCACACAAATCTATATATGGAATATTATATTAATACAATATTCTGGAATAAAAATAAGTTAAACTAGTCAAATTCTAGGTCATGAAGCCATTTCTAAGTCAAAATAGTCAAACTAGGTCAATTATCGGTCAAACTAGTCAAAGTTTATCGAACTAGCTATTTCTAGGTTATATGAGTCTATCTCTAGGATATTGGGTCTATACACTACGCATCTAGGCCACACTAGCTATTCTAAGATACTAGAAAACCAACAAGATACCGTATCCTAAGATACACAAGTTCATTTATATGAAAATAGTATTTTAGATATATATACAAGTCAATATACTTAGTACTATATCAAAACAATGAAAATACGATACCTTGGTCTTGTACCAATACGTATCTCATCTATCCTAATACCCAAACTGAATACCTTGGGTATTGGCCCAATACCTTGGTATCCCAATGTAACCCAAAACACTTAACTTATAGCTATATATATATACAATACCTCAAGTACTAACTATATTAACATATCTAATTTACTAACATATATACTTATACCAATGTACATAGATACTAACTATTCACATTCTAACTAATAACAGATATCACAACTAGTATACCTATCTACCTACTAACTATATAATACCACAACTACATATATACATACATACTCATATAGCTAACTATATATATATATCAAGTATCCCAATAACTATCTATTGTATAACAAGTATATATATATAACTCACTAACTATATACCCACACCTTAACATTAACTAACAAGCACTAATATACCTATCTCACTAACAATACCAAGCTAAACCAAAATCTCAACTAACTAATTGCTAACTATTACTAACATGAAAACTAACTGAAACCAAAATCTTGAATACTAACTAACCATCTTCTAATACCTTGAATACTCAAAAACTGAAATCTATACTGAAACTGAAACCCATAACATAACCAAACCAAAATACCCAACCCAACTAACCGAAACTCACTGAAACCTAGCTGACACACTGAAGCTGACTGGATACCCTGAAACCTGGTATCTGCTGCTGTTGTTGCAGCCGGCTGCTGCTGTTGTACGCGTGCTACGCTGCGACTGCACCGCGCCTGTACCGCGCTGCGCCGCGACTGCTGCTGTAGTCTGCTGCTGCTATTGCTGCACGCATGCTGAGCCGCGACTGCTGCTGCAGTTTGCTGCTGCTGTTGCAGCCTGCTGCCGCGACTGCACCGCGACTGCACTGCGCTGCGCCGCGACTGCTGCAGTCTGCTGTTGTTGTTGCAGCTTGCTGCCGAGACTGCACGCCCGCTGCTGCGGTGCTGCTCGCCGCACACGCACACATACAACCACTCGTGCACACACACACACACAACATATAGATACACACACATACATATATACAAACACCTATGCTCACACACACATATACACATATATACTCTTATATATATATATATATATACGCTCAACTATACATATATATACACTCACAACACATAGATACACACATACATATATACAAACACCTATGCTCACACACACATATATATACATATAGATATCAACTTGCATATACACACTCCTCTCTCTCTCTCTCTCTCTCTCTCTCTCTCTCTCTCTCTCTCTATATATATATATATATATATATATATATATATATATATACAACATACCTACACTTATAAATATGTATATATTCACCCACATATAATAACTAGTTATATATATATATATATATATATATATATATATATATATATATATATATATATATATAGCTATAGGTAGTTGTGTTTATATATATATATATATATATATATATATATATATATATATATATATATAAATATAACTATAAACACTAATATATATACACTCATAAACACACACATATACCCAAACACAATATACACTATTATATAAACTATATTTATATATATATATATATATATATATATATATATATATATATATATATATATATATATATATACACATGCACGTATAGGAATGAGAGCAAAACATCAAGCACGTGGAGTGCACCGCACCCGTATCACACTAATTCTATGATACGCTTGCGATACGGCTCTAATGCACAACCAAATGCATCTCGGAGAACACGAAAAAGTCTAAAATACTAATTATAAAATATACAAACCATAATTAGATCCACTACGTGTCCGTGTTAAGAATTGATGTGCACAACTCCCCGTGTCGGAGAAAATCCCTAAAATTAACCTGTTTCATTAAATTGACGAGATACAGCCTACACGTATCCAATTATGGATACGACACTAGTCACAAACAAACAATCATATGTCATTTTGATCTATTAGACTAAATGACAAACATCACATATGCCAATCTCGGAATTCCTCCAAAATTGGCACCAAAATGCACGTAACTTCCACCGTAGGTCTCCGATGAACCTAAAACCAATTCCTATGGGTAGCCTATGCATGTGGGTTAGTTTCTCATGGTTAAATCTTAGATTTAGAACCTAATAAAAGGGAGAAAACTGAAATGTACCGATTGGGAGATGGATTCCCAATAAAAAAATCTCCAAAATTAAAAATTAGCTCCTCCTTCTTGATTCTTGATTCCTTCTTGTAGATCCTTATTGTAGTAGCCTCTATTGAATAATAGAGACTGAATTTAGGTGGAAATTTGGTAAGGAATGGTGAGAAAATAAAGAAATTAGGAAAGAGAAAAAATCTAGATCTATTTGGAATGAACAAAATGAAATGAGAGACACTCTCTCTCCTCCTCTAATGGCTGGTCATAAACCCTCTCTCAAGCAATATGAAATATACAAAATACCCCTTGGGGCCTCTTATGAAGAAATAATTAATGGGAGAAGGTTCTAGTCTAATGGTTTCACTAATTAATTTATCCTCCTAATAAATGGGTCTAAACTTAGGTCTAATCTAAACTAACATATAAATGTTGGGTTCATGCATCTAAATAAACTAATTAGGTCCACTACACAAGTCCAAAATAAATACTACATTTAAACAAATAATAAATAATACAATAAATAATTAATTACTCATGCACAATATTTAAATACAACACATCCTAAAATAAAATATCCATGTCAATTACTAAACTACCCTTAATTGGAAATATGAGGGTGACAATCCTACCTACCTTAGAAAATTTTCGTCCTCGAAATTAAAGAAGATCGTAACCCCCTCTAGGTCAACCCAGTCTAAACTAAACATACAACATACAATTTAAAAGAAATCACTAACTATGGTCTCTGTCCATCATAGTTTTGTAGTCTCTGTCAGGGTATACTAGCTACTCAATAACACACAAGTAGTCTATAAGGTACTAACTAAACACACAAACACAGATAGAAATAAAATAAACAGAATAAGACAAAATAATCTAACTTATCACCTACAGTGTCGTCCTCTCCGACTGCCATTACAAATACTCCGCCCTGCTGGAGTATCTCTCGCTGTCGGTGAGGGGCATGATGTTGTACCACAGGTGGTCTAACTCCTTCTTTCTGACCCCGTGCTCCACCAAATGGGGGTGCTGTAGGGTAATCCTTCATCTGGTGTGTTACGGATTCACAAAACAGGCACACCTTCAACCTCCTTCTACAAACATCCAAAGTGTGTCCTAACATCCTACAGTAGGCACAAGTGGGCAATGGATGAATCTGTCTCTGGGGCTGCTGCTGAAATGGAGCACGAACCGGTGCCTAAAACTGGTGTTGCTGGATATGGGGACGCTTAGCTGGTCCCGCAACGCTACCAGCACCACCCAAAATATCTCTACCTCTCTTGGACTTAAGATCCAAGTCATCCTCTGTTCTCTACGCATCCATCAGGATCTCCTTAAAAGTAGCTGTGCGGTGCCCCCTAGTGAGGGATTTAATCTCCCTGGTCAAACCCTTCCTGAATTTCTTGGCCTTTCCTTGGGGATTCTGCCCCTCTACAAACCTGCTCAATCTGCAAAACTCCGCAGCGTACTCGTCCACTGTTATACTCCCTTGGACGTAGTATAGGAACTGGCTCTCTAAGACACCCAAAGCCACATCCGAAAAGAACTTCTCCTTGAAAAGCTCTTTAAAACCTTCCCAAGTCAATCCTGCCGTCGTGATACTCGGGTCTGTCCTGAACCATGTCAATGCTATGTCGAACATCTAGCTGTCTGCTGCCTCCACACGTAGACCCTCCAGAATCTACGCCAGTCGCAGGTTCCTCTCTACGTCCTCGATCCAATCATCGGCATATAAGATCCCGTCCGTGCCTTTGAAGTCTTTCAGCCCCATCCTCTTGAAGTCTATGATGGTACCCGGCCTCGGCTGATGCAGAATAAACTATGGTGGTGCCACCTGTGGCTGGACTGTAGTAGCTCTCTCAACTGCTGCAAGTATGATCTGGTGAGCATTCTCCATGCTCTGTCGTAGGATCTCAGACTGTCACTGTTGCGCCTCCATCATCTGCTGGAAGAGCGCGAACATCTGTGTATGATCAACTACAGGTGGTAGGGGTGGAAGATCCTCGAAAACTATCATCCCTGTCCTCGGTACTGGAGGTAGAGCACCTTCGAAAGTTGTTGCCGATACGCCTACCTGGACCGGCAAAGCTGACCTCCTAAATGTAGGTGCTGGACCATCGTCTGAGGGTGCTGCCCTCAAGGGTGATAAAGTGACTGATCGTGTTATCGCGACACCAGATCGCTGGGAACGCATCTTCGGCGGTATCCTGAAGATAGATTAAAATACGGAATCAATATTGAATATGATACGATATCATCAAAGAATGACATAACTTTATTCAAAGCAAAGCAATATTCTATAGATAAGGATTTGCAAAATAGATTTTGGAATATTTCCTAGTTATGATTGAGTAAACTCTCAGCCTAAATCCTATTTCCTAAAGCAGGCTCGTAGCAGTACTCTAAACGAGCACAACTACGAAATCGCACTAATTGTCATGCCCCAGTCCCAAAATACCAAGGGACTAGACGCGTGATAATGACCAGCAACACACACCGATGGACAAACCCAATTTAATGGATCTATCGGGGCATGCTTAAGCTGTAATACAACAATAAGTAGGTCCAATGATACAAGTCACTGTCTAATATAATCTCATCCACAACAGAAAATTACAGATCCAATGCCAGAATAATATAAATAAAATAAACTGACATATCTCAATAAAAGTGTCTCGGAGAACAATCCGAGAACAAGTCTGATACATCAATGCAATAGACTAGAAAATAAAATAACTAGAAACAGAAATAAATGAATATCTCCAACCAATACTCAGGAGAAGTCCTCTGGTATAATCTCGTTCTCGGGTATCGGTACAGCTCCTGTATCAGCTCCTGCTAATGCTCCTGTACTGTATAACTCTGGGTGGATCTCCTCTGCTAATCCTGGGGACATAATCCGGATCCAGGTCCTCAGGGGACATAACAAGGTACAGAAAATATAAGCCAAAATAAATGCAGTGCATCAATAATAAAATAAATAGGGTAAGTATGTAAATATCGGTGTGAAATACAAGAGAGAGCATCAATAGTACTCAGGTTGAAACAACTACAAGCTCTGTGTCGGGGAGCCGGTAGCAGTGATATCATGAGGTGGTCTAGCTCAGCGGGAGACTGAGTAGCCGGCATAATATAGTCAACCTGTAGCCTGTGGGTCTCTTCAGCAATAGATGGAACAATAAGGGAATACTAAATAACCAGCTAAGTGATATGCAAGATGAGAGCAGCACTAGAACTCAGGCTGAAGCCACTACAAGCTCTGTGTCGGGGAGCCGGTAGCAGCAGTAATAATGAGTAATGGGCTAAGTTCGGGCTTCAGAGTCTTGTGCCTCACAATAATAGGGGTTTATATATAAGATAAGCCTGTAGCCTGTGTGTCTCTCCCCATCCAATGTAACCACACGTCTCATGTCCATAATACCTCATGTCCATGTCACGCACGATCGTATCTAATGCACAAGTCATATAATGTCTAGGAATATAATATCAATGTCAAGTCCTGTATCCTATACAGAATCACCATGAATATCTCAGAAAGATCCTGTCTCATGAATAGTGTCAAGTGTCCTGGGTTATAGTGTACTTGATAAGACAAGTACGAGAATGTAAAGGGGTCACGAAAGTCCATCTCTAGATGACTTACTGTAAAACCCCCTTCCTAGAAAATCGTATATACCCATTTATTTACTAATTATTAATTAAATTGTAGTAATTAGGTCTAAATAGGAGAAATAGATTTTTAATAATTTTTATGTTAGGTGTTCGGGCACTTAGATGACTTATGGGACTAACAGGAATTTTTCGAAATTTATTCCATGTAGGAGACCCCTTGAGCAGTTGCTAGCCTAACGATGTGCAATACCCTAATCTATAAATTTTCTTATGTGTGAATATATATATAAATATATATATATATATATATATATATATATATATATATATATATATATACAAATATATATATGTATATATATATATTTAAAGTAAGAAAGGAAAAGAAAAGAAAAGAATTAAATAATTAACTAATAACTATAATAATAATAATAAAAAATAACTACTTACTACTACTTTGTATACTTGCTGTAACAAGTCCTTAGCAATGCTATCCCAGCAACTTAATTTACGGTTGACCGCCCCCTTCAGTGATATGTTCACAGACCCTTTACCCGACCCTTACTTCCCTTTGCCGACCCTTTGCACGCGGAAACCGTTCCATCCCCCTCTCTTTCCCTATAATATATATATATATATATATATAGTTATATTCCAAAAACCCTAACTTAAATTTCCAGACTTCCTCTTCCCATCTAGAGCCGTCACCGCAGCCAGAGAGCCCCGCCAAGCCATCCAACCATCCCGTCGACTCCGACCTCGCGCGCTGCAGTTTTCCACTCGAGGCACCTTCGCTCCGGCGCGATTTTCCGTCGACTCGCTCGACCAAACGCTGTTCCATTTTCATAGGTATGATCATCCCTTAATCCTCTCCAATATTCATTTTATAGCCAACCTCGGAAAACGTGTGCCCCTAGGTATAAATCAGCGTCCAAAATGGACGGACAGACAGAATTCTGGAATCGCAGAATTCCAGAATGACCACCCGTATTGTCGAGTTCGTATCTCCCACCACAGAGATCCGAACTCGGTGATTCTTTTTGATACCTGTAGAATACCTGACCTAGTTTAATTTCTGTTAAATAACCCTGTGCTATTAGTCGCTGTGGACATAGTTATATTCGTCACAAAACTGTGCACACCCACTTTTTCCGGTTTTCCAAAAGTTGGAAAACGGAGCGCGCCCCGCCAAACGGGACCGCCCCGCCGTGTGCCAAGTATACCCAATGGTGCACGCAGCATAACCGGACACGTGAAAATTCGTGGAGACTGATTCGGACGCGTGTACGCGCCGGAATCAGGCCGTATCCGCGGACACATTTCATGTCGCAACTTTTATGAAACTCGCACGTATTTTGTGCACGCTTGTCAGATTGCGACGAAACTTGAACCACTGGACTCGTGGTAACGCGCTGGTCCTGTGACCCAAATTTCACGCGATTCTGAGACGGTTGACCAAATCGCCAATTGGCGGGCCCCACAGTTGACTTTTTGGACCAAATTTTGTTCGGCTCATCGGAATCCACATTTGGACATACCGTTGGGTTCGTATTGACATCTAGAGTTATTTGACCTATAGTTTGTCCCATTTAGAGACTGTTACCCTTGGCACACTTTTCGGTGCAAAGTGGGCCACACGTGGATCCCACTTTTACCCGAAATTACCGTTTTGCCCCTGTGTCCAAATTGGACGAAAGGGATGTGCTTTTTAGCTATTTTGCTCATTCCGGAAACGTTGGTGATGTTTATTTCAGCATCCGGAGATGTTTGTTCGGAGTCCTTAGTTCCAGGTTCAGTGTCCTTGACATTTGGGCGCGTACACTTTACAGATTTCTTGCCAGGCAAGTATACCTTGCCATTGTACTGTTTTTACATTCCATATGAGGCATGCATGTTTATTTTCTATTTATTTAGTTCATTTATTTTAACTGCTATATAAACTGCGCGTCCAAGGAAACTTGGGTGCAACGACGGTGTCGTCGTACTATATTTTTATTTATGTATATGCATTGGACCTACTTTATGAGGCTACCCCATTTTTATGAGGCATTTATGTTTCATTGTCCATGACACTATTCTTACACGAGTGTGAGTCACATGTAGGACACGGACTTGCGTACTCGGCTGGCCCCCGGTACGTATAGGTCGTACGACGGATAGGGATAACTGCCAATAGAAACTTTGCATGCTAGTAGACCTGGCGGTTATTAGAGGTTTATCGTGTCATGGACATAACATGCTTAGAACATTGGGTGGGGAGAACAACAAGTACCGTATTTGAGCTCCTTTGCACTTTTATCTATTGTGCGCCCGAATTCTCCGCCGGAGATACGGGTGGTGATGACCACTATATATTATATTATTATCAGGCGGGCCTCCGACGTTCGAAAGTCGTCGTGCCTTTGTAGGCCCCTGGATCTCCAATAGAGAACCATGCCAAATCCCAGTTTTCAGCCAGATAGCTCACTTGTGGGGAAAGGTGTTCTTAACTGCATTCACTTAGATGGTTAGGCGACCCCAATGGATGTTCATTTTCAGTACTTTATTGGCATGTGCTTTTTGTATCTTGTTACGTCCCTCTGAGGACCTGGTCCCTTCCAGATATAGGTGAGCAGGAGTACCCGCAGGAGTATGGACCTGGACCTGATGCTACCTATCAGCCTGAGGAGATCTTACCTTCTGATTATATGTGATTCATTGCAGCTGTTTAGAGATTCTAGTTGCTATTCTTTTCTAGACATTTATTCTTATATTAGAGTTTATTCTCTTCTCTCTTTAGTAGTTTATTATAGTCGATTTGCAGTGGATTTGTCTCCACCCGACTATTACACTTTGAGATTACTATTTGAGACTACTTCTTTGATATTCAGTTATTGATTTCCTTTATTCTATCATTTATGCTGTGGATGAGATATAGAACTGCGTGTGACTTGTTATGACATATATTTACCACTGTGGATTGGATATTCATGTACAACGTACGTGTGTATATGGTTTCCATATATTGGAGTTCGTATACATACGGCTGGCGTGTTACGTATTTCTAGTCCTACGTATTTGGGACTGGGGCGTGACATGTTTTTGTGGTGGCCCATGCAGGTCAAGAATATATTGTCTCGGTTACGTAACTGTACTGAACAAGCCTGCGTATAGGAATAGAGTATAAGGATCTCATCCACGCTTGATTGAAATTCATCCTTCCTATTTAATACTTGCATCCTGATTGATTCCTGTACTTTTTCTAATCGTTTCGTACATCAACTGCAGAGAGATGGATTTGCAGAATGGATGTACTGCCGCCGATGGCGACGCAACTTCTGGAGTCAATGGTCAGACTCAAGGAGGGACCCCAACGATTCCTAGGCTTCCGGGGCCAGATGGACAGACTCACACCCCAGTTCCATCTGATCTTCCCGCTTCACCTATTGGGAACCTTCCACCTGCCTCAGTACCACAAGATGGCCAAGCGCAGATGTTCCAATTCTTTCAGATGATGATATAGGAACAGAGGCAGCAGGCAGCCGAGCAGAGGCAGCAGGCAGTCGAGCAGAGGCAAGAATTTTTGGCAGCACTGGAGAGGATGGCTGCACATGCTACTGTACCAGCCCAAACACTAGCTCCAGCACCTCGAGCTAAGGTTGGATCAGTAAAGGATTTTGTTCAGATGGGTGCAAGGCAGTACAAGGGCACTAAAAGCCCGGAGGAGACTACCAGCTGGATCACTCACACACAGAAGCTACTGGAGGCATCGTAGTTACCTACGGACCTATGGATGACGGGTGTACGGACGCTTCTGGATGGTAATGCTCATCACTGGTAGGAATCCATGGAGCGCCAGTTGGGTACTTACCAGACTTGGGAGCAGTTCTTGGAGTACTTTGAGGGAAAGTACTTCCCGGACACTGTCAGGGACACCTTGTATGATCAGTTTCTTCACTTAGAGCAGGGGAACCGGACCGTGGACGAGTATGATGCCGAGTTTAGTCGACTCAGCAAATATGGCGCTACATTGATACCAAATGACTTGGCTAAGGCTAAGAGATTTCATCGAGGACTGACCCAGGAGCTTCAACATTATACAAGCTCGCAGTCCCGAGTTTCTTATGCTGAACTACTGACAGAGGCCAGATTTCAGGAAACCATTAGCAGAGGAAGAGGAGGTCAGCTGAGGACATAACAAAGAACAACAAGGATACAGCAGGGACCAGCCAGGACACAACAGGGAGGACCTATCATACGTCCTTTAGCACAACAGCATCAGCAACACCGAGCAGCACCATACCAGAATCTGGGGAAGCCCTATTGCAATTATTGTGGGAGGAACGGACATATTTTGAGGGATTGTCGGACTCGCTTGGGTCAGTGTATGAGATGTGGCTCCGGACAACACATGGCGAGAGACTGCCCAATGCAGACATCGACACTCCCACCACCAGTTCAGAGACTAGCGCTTCCAGCACCAAAGCCAGCCCAGCAGATGACCGGACCGGGAGCACCTCGACCCCCAGCAGCAGGAGGATTTCAGAGAGGACTACCGCTACCTACTCAGGAGGAGCAGTATATGAGGACCGGACATGGACAGCCACAGCGGAACGGGCGAACTTTTGCATTGGAGGTAGATGACATGGATCATGAGGTGGATGTCATAGCAGGTATTACCCTTGCTTTTACTTTTCCTGCGGTGACATTATTTGATACGGGAGCCACCCACTCATTCATGTCATCTAGTTTTATTGCCAAACACAACATTGCTTCTACACCATTATCTAGTTGTGTTAGAATACTTACCGGAGGAGGAGTTATACCAGTTAGTCGAGTTTGTAGAACGGGTCCTATAGTGATTCGTGGCAGGGAGATGAATGCCCAACTCTTAGTCCTTCCTATGCCGTCTTTTGATATTGTGCTTGGAATAGACTGGCTGAGCAAGAACCACGCTTTCTTCGATTGCTTTGGAGGAAGCATTCTTTTTAAGGTACCAGGCCAGCCTGAACTTGAGTTTGCCCGAGGATCCACAGAAATCCTTGATGGTATGCAGCTCACAATGGACGATGTTGTCTATCACCCTATTATTTCAGAATTTCTAGACGTCTTTCCAGAGGATTTGCCAGGACTACCCCCAGATAGAGACGTAGAGTTTTCAATTAAACTAGCACCCGGAGCAGCACCTATAGCATCACATGTTTACAGACTGGCGAAGAAGGAGATGGACGAGCTGAAGGCACAGTTAAAAGAGCTAGAGGAGAAAGGTTTTATCTGACCAAGTGCATCACCCTGGGGAGCACCAGTGTTGTTTGTACCCAAGAAGGATGGGTCGGTGCGTATGTGCATTGACTACAGAGCCTTGAATGCAGTGACAGTGAAGAACAAATATCCATTGCCATGCATTGATGACCTGTTTGATCAACTCAGTGGAGCTAAGGTATTCTCGAAGATAGATCTGAGATCGGGTTATCACCAAGTAAAGGTACGGAAGCAGGACATTCCGAAGACCGCATTCAGAACAAGATATGGACACTACGAGTTTTTGGTCATGCCATTTGGATTGACCAATGCTCCAGCGATCTTCATGGACTTGATGAATCGAGTCTTCCACCAGTACTTGGACCAGTTCGTGGTCGTCTTCATAGACGATATACTTGTCTAATCGAAGAGCCACGAGGAGCACGAGGAGCACCTGCGGATTATTTTAGAGACTTTAAGGAGAGAGCAGTTATATGCTAAACTCAGCAAATGTGAGTTCTTCTTGGACAGAGTTTTATTTCTTGGACATGTTGTTACAGGAGATGGTATTTCTGTTGACCCAGAGAAGATCTCAGCAGTTGAGACATGGCCTGTTCCTAAATCAGCAGCAGAGGTGAGGAGTTTTCTTGGACTTGCGGGATATTACCAACGGTTCGTGGAAAACTTCTCAAGAATAGCGGCACCTATGACTCGTCTGACTTGTAAGGATCAAGAATTTATATGGACTGACGAGTGTCAAGCAGCCTTTGAAGAGTTGAAGAAGCGACTGACTACAGCACCAGTATTGGCGATTCCATCAGGATCAGGAGGATACGTGATCTACAGTGACGCATCAGGGAAAGGCTTAGGATGCGTATTGATGCAGCATGGCAAGGTGATTGCATATGCATCTAGGCAGTTACGAGTACATGAGAAGAATTATTCGACTCATGACTTGGAACTTGCAGCCGTTGTATTTGCTCTGAAGCTATGGAGACATTACTTATATGGGGAACGAGTGGAGATCTATACAGACCACAAAAGTCTCAAGTACGTCTTCACGCAGAAGGAGTTAAATATGAGGCAACGTCGATGGCTCAAGTTGATAAAAGATTTCGAGATAGAGCTACATTATCATCCAGGCAAGGCTAACGTGGTAGCCGACGCGTTAAGCCGAAAGCCAGCAGCTTACTTCTTGACAGCACAGAGGGAACTATTGAAGAACTTGCAAGAGCTTGGCATTGAAGTGATACTACCCGGAGCAGATGGGACACTAGCCAACTTACAAGTTCAATCATCATTGGTAGAGAGGATTAAGGCAGCTTTGCCTACAGATGCCAGATTTCGGAGACTAAAGGAAAGGACAGAGGCCGGAGAGCAGACCGGATTGCGCATTCATGAGGATGGGACATTACGATGTGGTGATCGTCTTTATGTTCCAAATGGAGAGATTCGACAGGAGCTGATGGCAGAGGATCATAGTTCGATTTATTCTATTCATCCTGGAGGCACCAAAATATATCGTGACTTACGACAACACTTTTGGTGGCATGGAATGAAGCGAGAGATAGCTCGTTTTGTAGCTAAATGTCTGGTATGTCAACAAGTGAAGGCGGAGCAACAGAGGACAGCGGGATTATTGCAACCACTTTCGATTTCAGAGTGGAAGTGGGAGCACATCACTATGGACTTCGTCACGGGTTTTCCCAAGAGTCCAAGTGGGAGAGATACAGTGTGGGTAATAGTGGACCGACTCACCAAGTCAGCCCATTTTATACCTTTTAGAGTGGGTCAGTCTACAGAAGCTTTAGCTGATTTATATATGAGGCAGATCGTGAGATTGCACGGCATACCAGTCAGCATTGTATCGGACAGAGATTCGCGCTTCACATCGCACTTTTGGAGGAGTATGCAAGAAAGTCTTGGTACTCGTCTGAAGTTCAGTACATCTTACCACCCGCAGACAGATGGGCAGTCGGAGCGCACTATTCAGACCTTGGAAGATATGTTGAGGGCTTGCATGTTAGACTTCGGAGGATCATGGGAGGACCACCTACATCTTGTAGAGTTTTCTTACAACAGCTATCAAGCGAGTATTCAGATGGCTCTGTTTGAAGCATTGTATGGAAGAAAATGTAGGTCTCCTGTGTGTTGGAGTGACGTGGGAGAACGTCAGATTCTGGGACCCGAGTTAGTGGTCAACACCGTAGAGACAGTCAAGAAGATTCAGGGACACTTGCGAGCAGCACAAGACAGGCAGAAGCAGTGGGCAGACCTTCATCGTTGTCCCTTGGAGTTCAAAGAGGGCGATCACGTCTTCTTGAGGATATCACCGACCAGAGGCACTATCCGATTCGGAGGGCACGACAAGTTGAGTCCAAGGTATATTGGACCATTTGACGTGCTCGAGAGAGTTGGAGAGGTGGCATATCGACTTGCACTACCACCTTCACTGGAGGGAGTACATGACGTATTCCATGTGTCGCAGCTCAGGCGATATATGGCAGACAGCAGTCATGTTCTTGACCATTCAGAGATCACCATTGGGCTGAGCTTGTCATACCAAGAGCAACCCGTGGGAATCCTTGATCGTCGAGAGAAGGTATTGAGAAACCAGTCTATTCCCTTGGTTCGCGTAGCATGGAGGCATGGCGCGCCAGGAGAATCAACTTGGGAGCGCGAGGACGACATGCGTAAGCGCTTTCCGAACCTATTCGCAGACCAAGGTATGAATTTACATTGTTAAATTATATCTTATACCATCCTTGCATTCTATCGTGGCTTAATTTTAATTTCGAGGACAAAATTTTTACAAGTTGGGTAGAATGTAAAATCCCCTTCCTAGAAAATCGTATATACCCATTTACTTACTAATTATTAATTAAATTGTAGTAATTAGGTCTAAATAGGAGAAATATATTTTTAATAATTTTTATGTTAGGTGTTCGGGCACTTAGATGACTTATGGGACTATCAGGAATTTTTTGGAATTTATTCCATGTAGGAGACCCCTTGAGCAGTTGCTAGCCTAACGATGTGCAATACCCTAATCTATAAATTTTCTTATGTGTGAATATATATAAATATATATATATATATATATATATATATATATATATATATATATATATATATATATATATATATATATATACAAATATATATATGTATATATATATATTTAAAGTAAGAAAGGAAAAGAAAAGAAAAGAATTAAATAATTAACTAATAACTATAATAATAATAATAATAAATAACTACTTACTACTACTTTGTATACTTGTTGTAACAAGTCCTTAGCAATGCTATCCCAGCAACTTAATTTACGGTTGACCGCCCCCTTCAGTGATATGTTCACAGACCCTTTACCCGACCCTTACTTCCCTTTGCCGACCCTTTGCACGCGAAAACCGTTCCATCCCCCTCTCTTTCCCTATAATATATATATATATATATATATATATATATATATATATATATATATATATATATATATATATATATATATATAGTTATATCCCAAAAACCCTAACTTAAATTTCCAGACTTCCTCTTCCCATCTAGAGCCGTCACCGCAGCCAGAGAGCCACGCCAAGCCATCCAACCATCCCGTCGACTCCGACCTCGCGCGCTGCAGTTTTCCACTCGAGGCACCTTCGCTCCGGCGCGATTTTCCGTCGACTCGCTCGACCAAACGCTGTTCTATTTTTATAGGTATGATCATCCCTTAATCCTCTCCAATATTCGTTTTATAGCCAACCTCGGAAAACGTGTGCCCCTAGGTGTAAATCAGCGTCCAAAATGGACGGACAGACAGAATTCTGGAATCGCAGAATTCCAGAATGACCACCCGTATTGTCGAGTTCGTATCTCCCACCACAGAGATCCGAACTCGATGATTCTTTTTGATACCTGTAGAATACCTGACCTAGTTTAATTTTTGTTAAATAACCCTGTGCTATTAGTCGCTGTGGACATAGTTATATTCGTCACAAAACTGTGCACACCCACTTTTTCTGGTTTTCCAAAAGTTGGAAAACGGAGCGTGCCCCGCCAAACGGGACTGCCCCGCCGTGTGCCAAGTGTACCCAATGGTGCACGCAGCATAACCGAACACGTGAAAATTCGTGGAGACTGATTCGGACGCGTGTACGCGCTGGAATCAGGCCGTATCCGCGGGCACATTTCATGTCGCAACTTTTGTGGAACTCGCACGTATTTTGTGCACGCTTGTCAGATTGCAACGAAACTTATGCCACTGAACTCGTGGTAATGCGTTGGTCCTGTGACCCAAATTTCACGCGATTCTGAGACGGTTGACCAAATCGCCAATTGGCGGGCCCCACAGTTGACTTTTTGGACCAAATTTTGTTCGGCTCATCGGAATCCACATTTGGACATACCGTTGGGTTCGTATTGATATCTAGAGTTATTTGACCTCTAGTTTGTCCCATTTAGAGACTGTTACCCTTGACACGCTTTTCGGTGCAAAGTGGGCCACACGTGGACCCCACCTTTACCCAAAATTACCGTTTTGCCCCTGTGTCCAAATTGGACGAAAGGGATGTGCTTTTTAGCTATTTTGCTCATTCCGGAAACGTTGGTGATGTTTATTTCAGCATCCGAAGACGTTTGTTCGGAGTCCTTAGTTCCAGGTTCAGTGTCCTTGACATTTGGGCGCGTACACTTTACAGATTTCTTGCCAGGCAAGTATACCTTGCCATTGTACTGTTTTTACATTTTATATGAGGCATGCATGTTTATTTTCTGTTTATTTAGTTCATTTATTTTAACTGCTATATAAACTGCGCGTCCAAGGAAACTTGGGTGCAACGACGGTGTCGTTGTACTATGTTTTTATTTATGTATATGCATTGGACCTACTTTATGAGGCTACCCCATTTTCATGAGGCATTTATGTTTCATTGGCCATGACACTATTCTTACACGAGTGTGAGTCACATGTAGGACACGGACTTGCGTACTCGGCTGGCCCCCGGTACGTATAGGTCGTGCGACGGATAGGGATAACTGCCAATAGAAACTTTGCATGCTAGTAGACCTGGCGGTTATTAGAGGTTTATCGTGTCATGGACATGACATGCTTAGAGCATTGGGTGGGGAGAACAACAAGTACCGCATTTGAGCTCCTTTGCACTTTTATCTATTGTGCGCCCAGATTCTCCGTCGGAGATACGGGTGGTGATGACCACTATATATTATATTATTATCAGGCGGGCCTCCGACGTTCGAAAGTCGTCGTGCCTTTGTAGGCCCCTGGATCTCCAATAGAGAACCATACCAAATCCCAGTTTTCAGCCAGATAGCTCACTTGTGGGGAAATGTGTTCTTAACTGCATTCACTTAGATGGTTAGGCGACCCCAATGGATGTTCATTTTCAGTACTTTATTGGCATGTGCTTTTGTATCTTGTTACGTCCCTCTGAGGACCTGGTCCCTTCCAGATATAGGTGAGCAGGAGTACCCGCAGGAGTATGGACCTGGACCTGATGCTACCTATCAGCCTGAGGAGATCTTACCTTCTGATTATATGTGATTCATTGCAGCTGTTTAGAGATTCTAGTTGCTATTCTTTTCTAGACATTTATTCTTATATTAGAGTTTATTCTCTTCTCTCTTTAGTAGTTTATTATAGTCGATTTGCAGTGGATTTGTCTCCACCCGACTATTGCACTTTGAGATTACTATTTGAGACTACTTCTTTGATATTCAGTTATTGATTTCCTTTATTCTATTATTTGTGCTGTGGATGAGATATAGAACTGCGTGTGACTTGTTGTGACATATATTTACCACTGTGGATTGGATATTCATGTACAGCGTACGTGTGTATATGGTTTCCATATATTGGAGTTCGTATACATACGGCTGGCGTGTTACGTATTTCTAGTCCTACGTATTTGGGACTGGGGTGTGACATGTTTTTGTGGTGGCCCATGCAGGTCAAGAATATATTGTCTCGGTTACGTAACTGTACCGAACAAGCCTGCGTATAGGAATAGAGTATAAGGATCTCATCCACGCTTGATTGAAATTCATCCTTCCTATTTAATACTTGCATCCTGATTGATTCCTGTACTTTTTCTAATCGTTTCGTACATCAACTGCAGAGAGATGGATTTGCTTTGCCACGGAGCTGTGGGGCCTGTGGGGCCCACGATACGCGATTTTGTCAACGTTCTCAGAATCGAACCAAATTTGGGTCACAGGACCAACGTATTGCTACGAGTCCGATGGTGCAAGTTTCATCTTGATCCGACGTGTGTACACAAAGTTACAGCGTATTCCAGAATTGACGGATACGGGACGGTGTGTCACGACCCGATTCCTTAGAATCGTTTGAGGCGTCCCCCGAATCGTGACCGCCGTGCGGGCCTGGAGTTGCGCCCGCACAAGGCTTTAATGATTTGCATAGCAAGCACATATTCAGAGTACGCAGATAAATTGAAACACAGATTTGAAACATGGAAAAGTTCTCTTTATTGATAATGAACATCTATTACAAACTCTTAAACGAGTTAGCTAATATGCCGAACGGCTTACAAAAGAGATAACTCAAAATGAGATAGCAGTCCTGTACATTACATCCCTTTATAAACTCCGAACGATAAAGACCTCCAGGCTGGAGGATAGCTTTGCCACGGAGCTGCATTTGTGTATGAAGAGTTGCAGCTTCTGGCTTCAAAATGCTTCGAGGGCGCGGTGAAGATGCGCCAACAGCTGGACTGGATTGGGAAGACGACTTCGGCTCCTCGCTCGGTTCGTCTTGGTGCGGAGAACCTGTTTCAACGAGGGTCAGCATATCGAAACATGCTGGTGAAGGCGAGCTAGCCGAACTATACCAATCAACACGTTGTTTTAATGAAGCATGCACATTTGTGGGTTTCTATCTTGCCTTAGTTTATTTACAAGTAAGCAGCATATAGAATTTACTGAAATGAACGTGCCACCGTTCGGTGGATTTTACCTGCTCGACTGAATTACCTGCACAATACTTACCATGCCTTCCCTGCCACGAAGACACAAGTTAGTATGCAACAGGTTTAAATATACAAGATGATCACTGGCTTGATTGCCATAATGGACACTAGTCTGTGACGAAGATGGTTTGCTATGTGCAAGAACGTTAGGCGCCGCATACCACCCTGTCCTAGTACATGAGACTAAACGTTAGTTCCGTCTGGAGCCAGAACGGTGCCAGTGCCCCAGCAGCTGCCTGCAGGAACTATACCTTGTGCACAAGTTGTCCGTGATCGCACACTAACAATCATTCGCCCGGAGGCTACGTTAACAAGCATTCGCCCGGAGGCTACGTGAGTACAAGACAAGCGGTATTGCATGATTCATTTTACATTATAACTACGTTATATTCATGCATCAGGATATACGTTTAAACTTGTATCTATGCATTTGATGAATATTTCCGAACGAACAAGCATGCAAAGATATAACCGTTCATAAGTTTCATTGACAAGCATAAGTACCAAGTCTATTTTTTTTATCTTGGTTTCTTTTAGTTATTACTTGGTATCGTTTGATCGGGGCAAAGGAGTGAAGCTTGGAAGCAGGGCTAGCTAATCGGGTTGGTAGCCACTCACTTAGATTTTGGAAGGGAGAAGGAAAGAGGCACTTCACGACTCCGCTCGCAAGCCGCCTACTGCTCGTTCACCTGCACACGAACAGCTCGATTAATACTTCTTCCTCTCTTTCCAATCTCGGAATAGAAGTGCAAGTCAATGAACAAAAATAATGAAAACCATCGAAACCGTTCAAGGAAAACAAGCAAATCTCAAAACCAACTCAAAGCACGAAAGCAACAAGCGACATCGAAAACCGAGGCAATAAAAGATAGCAGCGGAGAGGTCCCTCCTGACTCTGCCGCTAAGCCGATCCTTGGGGCGCAGTCCACTGAATGTGGGAATCGATTCCGAAGAAACAAATCCATAACGAGGACGAGTTCTTAATTCAATCTATCCCGATCGAACGATACCGTTTGTGTTTCTTAGCCGCGCTCTCCGCACCGGGAGAACGGGGCGCTACATCCTACCCAACTAATTGGAAGTTTCGTCCCGAAACTTAAGAACAGGACCTACCATCAGGGAACGTTACGTTGGGGATGTTTAGCAGAGTATTTGGGGCAGTCACGAATTCTGTGGTTTGCATCGCCACAGATGAGGCATAATCCTTGTTTCAGACGACATTCGTTGACCAGGTGCCCTGGCCTCCTACAGAAGTGACATAGCTGCCCTCTCTGCGGACCACCGTTGTTGCGGTGCTTTGTAGCGGTGTTTCCTCCTTCGTTGCTTTGGCGTTTGTGACTGGATGTATGCACAGCGCCGGCAGCAACATGAGGATACTGTGGTTCTAACGATAATACGTGATTTATGACTTCACGCATGGTCCCGTACTGATTATTGACCACGTGCGAATGGATGGCAGGGCGTAGTCCACCTTCAAACCTTCTGGCTCGACTCGCTGCATCAGGTAAATAGGCCCTAGCGAATTTGGAGAGTCGGTTGAATTCGGCGGAGTACTCCTTAACTGTCATGCTGCCTTGCTGCAGCTGCACGAAGTCATTTTCCATTTGACGTTGCACTAGAGGGGGTATAAACTCCTCTTCGAATGCGGCACGAAAGGTCGTCCACGAGATCGCCTTCTCTCCATGATCAAATTGGAGAGATCGTCGATACACGTTCCACCAATCGTGTGCGTTGAGGCAGAGCTGTAGTTGCGCGCAGGCGACGCGCTTATCTTCGGGGACCTCTAGCAGAGCGAAGTGATCTTCAAGCTCGGCTAACCAATCTAGAGCTATCACTTGGTCCTCAGTCCCGTTGAATGGGGTGTTGCAGACTTTCTTGAAATGGCCCAAGTTGAAGGCAGTCACGTCCCTCGGCCTTGGGATTTGAGGTGTCTCCACTTCAAGCACGGGCTGTTCCACCGGAGTCGTTGCTGTTGCGGCAGAATGGTTGGCAGCCAAAGTCTGAACGATCTGTTGCAGGGCATCTACCTGCTTTTGTTGGACTGAGAATCGGGTCTCTAGATTACTCTCGAACTTGGCTTGGCGAGCATCATCTCTTTGTCGTTGCGATTCTAACATTTGCATTACCCGCTCAAGCGGGTCGACTTGAGACATGCCTCGTTGGCTCCGAGAGCTTCCCGAATTACCCGAACTGCTTTCTTGTGTTTCGTTCGGTGGTTGCGCTGCAGATTGCGCTGGTACCATTTCTTCAAAAGAAGGTAAATTACATTAGAATCATAATGTATTATGGACTTATTGCATGAACGTATCTCATTTTGGCCTAGCGAGTTCAAGAGTTCGCACAGGAATTGATCGTTAAAGGAACTTTTCCAGCACGAAGTCTAAGGAACTTGAATCTGTGCTCTGATACCACTATGTCATGACCTGATTCCTTAGAATCGTTTGAGGCATCCCCCGAATCGTGACCGCCGTGCGGGCCTGGAGTTGCGCCCGCACAAGGCTTTAATGATTTGCATAGCAAGCACATATTCAGAGTACGCAGATAAATTGAAACACAGATTTGAAACATGGAAAAGTTCTCTTTATTGATAATGAACATCTATTACAAACTCTTGAACGAGTTAGCTAATATGCCGAACGGCTTACAAAAGAGATGACTCAAAATGAGATAGCAGTCCTGTACATTACATCCCTTTATAAACTCCAAACGATAAAGACCTCCAGGCTGGAGGATAGCTTTGCCACGGAGCTGCATTTGTGTATGAAGAGTTGCAGCTTCTGGCTTCAAAATGCTTCGAGGGCGCGGTAAAGATGCGCCAACAGCTGGACTGGATCGGGAAGACGACTTCGGCTCCTCGCTCGGTTAGTCTTGGTGCGGAGAACCTGTTTCAACGAGGGTCAGCATATCGAAATATGCTGGTGAAGGCGAGCTAGCCGAACTATACCAATCAACACGTTGTTTTAATGAAGCATGCACATTTGTGGGTTTCTATCTTGCCTTAGTTCATTTACAAGTAAGCAGCATATAGAATTTACTGAAATGAACGTGCCACCGTTCGGTGGATTTTACCTGCCCGACTGAATTACCTGCACAATACTTACCATGCCTTCCCTGCCACGAAGACACAAGTTAGTATACAACAGGTTTAAATATACAAGATGATCACTGGCTTGATTGCTATAATGGACACTAGTCTGTGACGAAGATGGTTTGCTACGTGCAAGAACGTTAGGCGCCGCATACCACCCTGTCCTAGTACGTGAGACTAAACGTTAGTTCCGTCCGGAGCCGGAACGGTGCCAGTGCCCCAGCAGCCGCCCGCAGGAACTATACCTTGTGCATAAGTTGTCCGTGATCGCACACTAACAATCATTCGTCCGGAGGCTACGTTAACAAGCATTCGCCCGGAGGCTACGTTAACAAGCATTCGCCCGGAGGCTACGTGAGTACAAGACAAGCGGTATTGCATGATTCATTTTACATTGCAACTACGTTATATTCATGCATCAGGATATACGTTTAAACTTGTATCTATGCATTTGATGAACATTTCCGAACGAACAAGCATGCAAAGATATAACCGTTCACAAGTTTCATTGACAAGCATAAGTACCAAGTCTATATTCTTTTATCTTGGTTTCTTTTAGTTATTACTTGGTATCATTTGATCGGGGCAAAGGAGTGAAGCTTGGAAGCAGGGCTAGCTAATCAGGTTGGTAGCCACTCACTTAGATTTTGGAAGAGAGAAGGAAAGAGGCACTTCACGACTCCGCTCGCAAGCCGCCTACTGCTCGTTCACCTGCACACGAACAGCTCGATTAATACTTCTTCCTCTCTTTCCAATCTCGGAATAGAAGTGCAAGTCAATGAACGAAAACAATGAAAACCATCAAAACCGTTCAAGAAAAACAAGCAAATCCCAAAACCAACTCAAAGCACGAAAGCAACAAGCGACATCGAAAACTGAGGCAATAAAAGATAGCAGCGGAGAGGTCCCTCCTGACTCTGCCGCTAAGCCGATCCTTGGGGCGCAGTCCACTGAATGTGGGAATCGATTCTGAAGAAACAAATCCATAACGAGGACGAGTTCTTAATTCAATCTATCCCGATCGAATGATACCGTTTGTGTTTCTTAGCCACGCTCTCCGCACCGGGAGAACGGGGCGCTACATCCTACCCAACTAATTGGAAGTTTTGTCCCGAAACTTAAGAACAGGACCTACCATCAGGGAACGTTACGTTGGGGATGTTTAGCAGAGTATTTGGGGCAGTCACGAATTCTGTGGTTTGCATCGCCACAGATGAGGCATAATCCTTGTTTCAGACGACATTCGTTGACCAGGTGCCCTGGCCTCCTGCAGAAGTGACATAGCTGCCCTCTCTGTGGACCACCATTGTTGCGGCACTTTGTAGCGGTGTTTCCTCCTTCGTTGCTTTGGCATTTGTGACTGGATGTATGCACAGCGCCGGCAGCAACATGAGGATACTGTGGTTCTAACGATAATGCGTGATTCATGACTTCACGCATGGTCCCGTACTGATTATTGACCACATGCGAATGGATGGCAGGGCGTAGTCCACCTTCAAACCTTCTGGCTCGACTCGCTGAATCAGGTAAATAGGCCCTAGCTAATTTGGAGAGTCGGTTGAATTCGGCGGAGTACTCCTTAACTGTCATGCTGCCTTGCCGCAGCTGCACGAAGTCATTTTCCATTTGACGTTGCACTGGAGGGGGTATAAACTCCTCTTCGAATGCGGCACGAAAGGTCGTCCACGAGATCGCCTCCTCTCCGTGATCAAATTGGAGAGATCGTCGATACACGTTCCACCAATCGTGTGCGTTGAGGCGGAGCTGTAGTTGCACGCAGGCGACGTGCTTATCTTCGGGGACCTCTAGCAGAGCGAAGTGATCTTCAAGCTCGGCTAGCCAATCTAGAGCTATCACTGGGTCCTCAGTCCCGTTGAATGGGGTATTGCAGACTTTCTTGAAATGGCCCAAGTTGAAGGCAGTCACGTCCCTCGGCCTTGGGATTTGAGGCGTCTCCACTTCAAGCACGGGCTGTTCCACCGGAGTCGTTGCTGTTGCGGCGGAATGGTTGGCAGCCAAAGTCTGAACGATCTGTTGCAGGGCATCTACCTGCTTTTGTTGGACTGAGAATCGGGTCTCTAGATTACTCTCGAACTTGGCTTGGCGAGCATCATCTCTTTGTCGTTGCGATTCTAACATTTGTATTACCCGCTCAAGCGGGTCGACTTGAGACATGCCTCGTTGGCTCCGAGAGCTTCCCGAATTACCCGAACTGCTTTCTTGTGTTTCGTTCGGTGGTTGCGCTGCAGATTGCGCTGGTACCATTTCTTCAAAAGAAGGTAAATTATATTAGAATCATAATGTATTATGGACTTATTGCATGAACGTATCTCATTTTGGCCTACCGAGTTCAAGAGTTCGCACAGGAATTGATCGTTAAAGGAACTTTTCCAGCACGAAGTCTAAGGAACTTGAATCTGTGCTCTGATACCACTATGTCACGACCCGATTCCTTAAAATCGTTTGAGGCGTCCCCCGAATCGTGACCGCCGTGCGGGCCTGGAGTTGCGCCCGCACAAGGCTTTAATGATTTGCATAGCAAGCACATATTCAGAGTACACAGATAAATTGAAACACAGATTTGAAACATGGAAAAGTTCTCTTTATTGATAATGAACATCTATTACAAACTCTTGAACGAGTTAGCTAATATGCCGAACGGCTTACAAAAGAGATGACTCAAAATGAGATAGCAGTCTTGTACATTACATCCCTTTATAAACTCCAAACGATAAAGACATCCAGGCTGGAGGATAGCTTTGCCACGGAGCTACATTTGTGTATGAAGAGTTGCAGCTTCTGGCTTCAAAATGCTTCGAGGGCGCGGTGAAGATGCGCCAACAGCTGGACTGGATTGGGAAGACGACTTCGGCTCCTCGCTCGGTTCGTCTTGGTGCGAAGAACCTGTTTCAACGAGGGTCAGCATATCGAAACATGCTGGTGAAGGCGAGCTAGCCAAACTATACCAATCAACACGTTATTTTAATGAAGCATGCACATTTGTGGGTTTCTATCTTACCTTAGTTCATTTACAAGTAAGCAGCATATAGAATTTACTGAAATGAACGTGCCACCGTTCGGTGGATTTTACCTGCCCGACTGAATTACCTGCACAATACTTACCATGCCTTCCCTGCCACGAAGACACAAGTTAGTATGCAACAAGTTTAAATATACAAGATGATCACTGGCTTGATTGCCATAATGGACACTAGTCTGTGACGAAGATGGTTTGCTACGTGCAAGAACGTTAGGCGCCGCATACCACCCTGTCCTAGTACGTGAGACTAAACGTTAGTTCCGTCCGGAGCCAGAACGGTGCCAGTGCCCCAGCAGCTGCCCGCAGGAACTATACCTTGTGCATAAGTTGTCCGTGATCGCACACTAACAATCATTCGCCCGGAGGCTACGTTAACAAGCATTCGCCCGGAGGCTACGTTAACAAGCATTCGTCCGGAGGCTACGTGAGTACAAGACAAGCGGTATTACATGATTCATTTTACATTGCAACTACGTTATATTCATGCATCAGGATATACGTTTAAACTTGTATCTATGCATTTGATGAACATTTCCGAACGAACAAGCATGCAAAGATATAACCGTTCACAAGTTTCATTGACAAGCATAAGTACCAAGTCTATTTTCTTTTATCTTGGTTTCTTTTAGTTATTACTTGGTATCGTTTGATCGGGGCAAAGGAGTGAAGCTTGGAAGCAGGGCTAGCTAATCGGGTTGGTAGCCACTCACTTAGATTTTGGAAGGAAGAAGGAAAGAGGCACTTCACGACTCCGCTCGCAAGCCGCCTACTGCTCGTTCACCTGCACACGAACAGCTCGATTAATACTTCTTCCTCTCTTTCCAATCTCGGAATAGAAGTGCAAGTCAATGAACGAAAATAATGAAAACCATCGAAACCGTTCAAGGAAAACAAGCAAATCCTAAAACCAACTCAAAGCACGAAAGCAACAAGCGACATCGAAAACCGAGGCAATAAAAGATAGCAGCGGAGAGGTCCCTCTTGACTCTGCCGCTAAGCCGATCCTTGGGGCACAGTCCACTGAATGTGGGAATCGATTCCGAAGAAACAAATCCATAACGAGGACGAGTTCTCAATTCAATCTATCCCGATCGAACGATACCGTTTGTGTTTCTTAGCCGCGCTCTCCGCACCGGGAGAACGGAGCGCTACACGGTGTCCGCAGATATGCATTGATTCCGGTGTGCACGCATATCCAAATCAACTTCTGTGAAATCTTGCACGTCCGTATCGACAGTGCTCATATTTCGGTAAAGACCGCACGCTCACATTTGGTGGGGCGTACTCAGTTCCGGGGTGAATCAGGGCGTTGGTTTTCCTGTTTTTGGATCGCAGTTTGCGATCACCACAGGACGTGATGCACCGAGCGGGTTGCACCGAGCGGGTTGTCCGGGCACCGAGAGGGTCATACAGTCTACGCGACACAACTGACAGAATCAAAAACGGAATCATGAGGTGAGAGGAAACGTTACCTGAACAGGGCTCCGTGAAGACTGATTTCCTGTGTCCGAGTCGTATCCGAGTCCTGCTTCGTGTCCTGCGTCCGTGTCTTGTGTCTACTGCTGTGTCCAGGCTAGAGTTTCTGTCGCAAGGCGCCGGGGACTCGTCGGAGGGTGGCTGTGCTTGGGGCGGCCGGGGAGTGGCTGCTCGGGAGGTGGACGGCGAGGGGATCGCCGGCTGGACGCTTCAGGCGGAGGGGATGGCGGAGTCGACAGGTGGAGAAGGTTGCTGCTGGCCGGGGCGGCCCGACGAGGGCTGGGCGGCTCGCTGGAGGAGGGCGGCGCGGCGGGCGGCTCTCGGGAAGGCGGAGAAGGGCCAGGGGAAGTTTTGGAGATGATGGAGATGGGCTCGGGTGTGGTGGATGTAGGCGGCGGTTAGGGCTGAGGGAAGGAGCTAGGGCAGCCGACGGGGAGGGGATTCTGGAGGAGGAGGATGAGGTCGGGGGCGGCGTCGCGGCTAAGTGCAGCGGAGAGAGGCTGGGGTCGGGGTGACTTTGACGGAGGCGGAGGAGGAAGATGGGTTGGAGACGGGCGGCTGCTGCGGGTTGTTACTGCCGCTGGGGTCTGTCGGACTGGTCAGGGCTAGGCGGAGGCGGACAGGGCGGTGAGGGTTTAGGTTTCAGACGTGGCCGCAGCGGGGGATCATATAGGGCACCGCCGGAACTGTAGAATGGATTTAGGATTTAGGGTTTCGGTTAGGATTGGGTACCGGGTTCGGGTTAACGGGTCGGGTTCAATAGGAATCCGGCCCGACCCATTATTGCTTAAGTGCGGATTTCGGTTATTCGGGTTTCGGGTCGGGTTTGGATCCGACCCGACCCGCTAAGGGATGGGTTCGGTTCAACTGAACCGGGTCTGGGTTGGTTTGAGTTGGTTTGGTTCAATTGAACCGGGTTTATTTAGGTGTTTAATTCGGTTTATTTATTTAATAGTTTTTAGGGCTTTATAAATGCTTCCGGAGTCTAATAAATCCACAAAAAATTACCCTATGTCCAGTTTTCTATTTTACACCATAAAATATTATTTTCATAATATTTTAATACTATTTAACAGCAATTAAAAGTCATTTAATTACCAAAAACCTAGGTTTTAATTACAGAAAAATCCTAAAATATTACGGAAAATTGCGAAAAATCCAATTTAATAATTACTGAAAATTAAGGGGCTTACAATCTACCCAACTTATAAAAATTTGTCCTCAAAATTAAAATATGGTAGGGTTCACCTATCCAATCTCACTTGATTACAGTCTAAAGGTTTCCTCTCAAGTGAACATTGCGGTCTCTACCCAAGTTAGAATTCACCCATCTATCATCTAAGGCTATACATCTAATAAAGCTATGCCCCAACTTATTTAATCATGGTATTAAATCCTCAAGTCTTTAACACTAAACATATTACCTATGATACTCCCTTAATCATATAAAAGGGTCATCAACAATGCGACCGGCCTGTGGGGTATATCTAGTACTGTCTATATATCAAACTTATACCAAGCACGAGGTTTCATCTTTCCGAAATAAGGAAAGACGAAGATCAATAATAAAGAGTTCAAGAGTGAGGTAATAGAAAAGGAGTATCAGGATCAAGGCGTTTAACGAATTCAAATAGGATTTGTCAAGACAATTGTGGATTGAAATCCTATTCTGGTAATCCTTTGTTCGCATGCTCGTATTAGTACAGTTATGTAACTGATACGATATGCTCAGACCTATCTAGAGGGCAAGTATACTAGTCAACTATATATCTCAATCTACGTGAAGTAGTCGTACGAAGAGCGAACCAAAATGCACTAAGGTTGATCAGACCGTAATACACTGATTCTGAATAGACAATTGTATTAGTGTATCGACCCAATAATACATATGTCATGAACAAGCTCGATAAAAAATGAGCTTGCAAAACTAGACTGTAACAGCAGCATAAGTCAAGGTAGTACAAATATAAGTACGCTAGATGATGATAAAAGGAGGTACAACTTAATTCAAGTTCACAAAATAACCCAAAATAAGCACAATAACAAAAGACTCTAAAATCTCTACAGTTATCAATTATAAGCAAGTTCAAAATTACATAGGTTAAAGCTGAGGTCACGAACCAATAGGCACGAGATAAAACAAATCTATAAACAGATAACTACGAAATTTTTTGCACATTAGCTACTCCATGGGTCTGTGCGTCTTCCAAAGTCATCGCTGGAGCTTGTTCACGTTCTTGCAGTTGATTCCTCTGCTGCTGTTGAGCTTGCTGGAAGAGTGTTGTTTATGGTGCCAAGGGTGGCCTCGGCTGATTCCCTCTTAGGGCTGGTGGTCTGACTCCTTCAACTCTTGTTTGCGGTACTTCCAATGCTGGAGAGACTGGCCTTGGTGCTGGTAACGCTCTGTCTCGACGTTCGGGGCATTCCTTTAATAAATGCTGACTAGATCCGTAAGCTAAACATAATTTCATTTTTCATCTGCACTCGTTCTCTATATGGCCTCGCCTGCGACAATATGGACAGACAGGTAGTACTTGCGGAGATGCTTCCGGTGGCTGGTGCATGTGAGAACTCTTTGCAGTTTCTTCCGGTGGTGCTCCGGCTGGTGCTGATGTGGCTGGTTGATAATTCATCAATGCTTTCTCTCGATGCTGAGAACAGTCCTTGGCTAAGTATTGACTGGTTCCGCAAATCAAGCATAATCCTAACTTGCATCTGCACTCCTTCTCAATATGGCCTTTCTTGCGACAATGCTGACAAGTAGAAAGAAATAAGGCTCTGGGTGCTGCTCTTGATGGTGGATTCATCTGTGGTCGCTTTGTAACTCTTTCTTGTTGTGCTTGGTCTGGTGCTGATACATTCGGCCACTTCTGGATGGACCCTATCCTTGTGTCACACTCCATGGGTCTTGCTGTAGTAAGAACATCCTCGTCTAAGGTAGTTGCAGCGGGGCTGATTAACTTCCGTAACTCTGAGCTGAATCTATCGATAAACTTCTCCGCTTGGATCTGCTGAGCTTCTTCCTGAACCTTCTAATGGGCTTGCATCATTGCGTAGAACATTCAAAATATTTGTTGTTCATTCATAGCCTGCCCTTGTGGAACGGTAGGCGTCGGTGGAGCCAACTACGTCGATGGTGGAACGTTATCTTCCTGGATTCTCGAGGCATGCTGACTTGCTTGCTGTGATGATGGACCTTCACTTACTGGTGTCACTTTATCTCCGTTGGTTATCACAGCACCTTGTGGTGTTTCTGGATGAGTCTCGTCGCGTGCTTGTGAATCCATTGCTCTGCATCAAAATAAACTATAAGAGGCGTACAGGAATCAAGGTAGGATGCAAGTCAAGAATTTAATTCGAATCCGATATAGATGTCAAGAACGATCCAAGCAAGTGGATGAGATCCTTAAAACTTATCCTATTCTTATTGCAGGCTTGCTCGGTCCCTAAGTTGAAACCGAATAATTTAGTCGTAGACCTGCATGGGCCACCACAAAAACTATGTCACGCCCCAGTCCCAAAATACCAAGGGACTAGACGCGTGATAATGACCAGCAACACACACCGATGGACAAACCCAATTTAATGGATCCATCAGGGCATGCTTAAGCTGTAATACAACAATAAGTAGGTCCAATGATACAAGTCACTGTCTAATATAATCTCATCCACAACAGAAAATCACAGATCCAATGCCAGAATAATGTAAATAAAATAAACTGACATATCTCAATAAAAGTGTCTCGGAGAACAATTCGAGAACAAGTCTGATACATCAATGCAATAGACTGAAAAATAAAATAACTAGAACAGAAATAAATGAGTATCTCAAACCAATACTCAGGAGAAGTCCTCTGGTATAATCTCGTCCTCGGGTGTCGGTACAGCTCCTGTATCAGCTCCTGCTAATGCTCCTGTACTGTATAACTCTGGGTGGATCTTCTCTGCTAATCCTGGGGACATAATCCGGATCCAGGTCCTCAGGGGACATAGTAAGGTACAGAAAATATAAGCCAAAATAAATGCAGTACAGCAATAATGAAATAAATAGGATAAGTATGTAAACATCGGTGTGAAATACAAGAGAGAGCATCAATAGTACTCAGGTTGAAACAACTACAAGCTCTGTGTCAGGAAGCCGGTAGCAGTGATATCATGAGGTGGTCTAGCTCAGCGGGAGACTGAGTAGCCGGCATAATATAGTCAACCTGTAGCCTGTGGGTCTCTCCAGCAATAGATGGAACAATAAGGGAATACTAAATAACCATCTAAGTGATATGCAAGATGAGAGCAGCACTAGAACTCAGGCTGAAGCCACTATAAGCTCTGTGTCGGGGAGCCGGTAGCAGCAGTAATAATGAGTAATGGGCCAAGCTCGGGCTTCAGAGTCTTGTGCCTCACAATAATAGGGGTTTATATATAAGATCAGCCTGTAGCTTGTGTGTCTCTCCCCACCCAATGTAACCACACGTCTCATGTCCATGATACCTCATGTCCATGTCACGCACGATCGTATCTAATGCACAAGTCATATAATGTCTAGGAATATAATATCAATGTCAAGTCATGTATCCTATACAGAATCACCATGAATATCTCAGAAAGATCCTGTCTCATGAATAGTGTCAAGTGTCCTGGGTTATAGTGTACTTGATAAGACAAGTACGAGAATATAAAGGGGTCATGAATGTCCATCTCTAGATGACTTACACAACATCGCGTACGGTGTTGGCACCAGACTAATAATCGGACGCTAAGTAAGTCACTCGGTCCTAGGTCAAGCTTGCACAGCAATATAAATGAATCAAGGAAAATGCAACAAAAAATATAAAGTTGGCAAGGTATACTTGCCCACTGATGTACAACTAAGTCAAGAAAATAAGTAGCAAGAACTGCAAGTTTTGGCGAGGTACACTTGCCTGGGGTTCTAGCTCCAACTGTAGCTCTGGTCTCAGTGTAATTTGCAGGTACTACTCCGGTTGCTGAAATAAACATCACCGTTAGATTCAAAAAATATCAAATAGCTAGAAACGCCTGTCTTTGAGTCCAATTTGGACACAGGGGCAAAAATGACATTTCCGGGTCAAAGCGGGGTCCACATGTGGGCCACTTTGCACCGAAAAGTGTGTCAGGGTCAAAGGTCTCCAAATTCCTCAAACTCAGTGTCTACAAGTCAGGAACGATGATTCGAACCCAACGGAACTTCCAGAACTGGATTCCGATGAGCCGATCATAAAATCGCCTGTCAAGTGGAGCCTGTGGGGCCCACGATACACGATTTTGTCAACGTTCTCAGAATCGAACCAAATTTGGGTCACAGGACCAGCGTATTGCTACGAGTCTGATGGCGCAAGTTTTATCTCGATCCGACGTGTGTACACAAAGTTACAGCATGTTCTAGAACTGACGAATACTGGACGGTGTCCGCGGATACGCGTTGATTCCGGTGTGCACGCACATCCAAATCAACTTCATCAAAATCCCGCACGTCCGTATTGACATCGCGCATATTTCGGTAAAGATCGCGTGCGACCAAGTCGTCCCGTTTGGCGGGGCGTACTCAGTTTTGGGGTAAATCAGGGCGTTGGTTTTCCTGTTTTTGGATCGCGGTTTGTGATCACCACAGGACGCGATGCACCGAGCGGGTTTCACGGACACCGAGAGGGTCATACAGTCTATGCGACGCAACTGACGGAATCAAAAACAGAATCACGAGGTGAGAGAAAATATTACCTGAACAGGGCTCCGTAAAGACTGATTTCCTGTGTCCGAGTCGTGTCCGAGTCCTGCTTCGTGTCCTGCGTCCGTGTCTTGTGTCTACTGCTGTATCCAGGCTAGAGTTTCTGTCGCAAGGCGCCGGGGACTCGTCGGAGGGTGGCTGTGCTCGGGGCGGCCGGGGAGTGGCTGCTCGGGAGGTGGACGGCGAGGGGATCGCCGGCTGGGCGCTTCAGGCGTAGGGGATGGCGGAGTCGACAGGTGGAGAAGGTTGCTGCTGGCCGGGGCGGCCCGACGAGGGCTGGGCGGCTCGCTGGAGGAGGGCGGCGCTGCGGGCGGCTCTCGGGAAGGCGGAGAAGGGCTAGGGAAAGTTCTGGAGATGATGGAGATGGGCTCGGGTGTGGTGGATGTAGGCGGCGGTTAGGGCTGAGGGAAGGAGCTAAGGCAGCCGACGGGGAGGGGATTCTGGAGGAGGAGGATGAGGTCGGGGGCGGCGTCGCGGCTGAGCACAGCGGAGAGAGGCTGGGGTCGGGGTGACTTCGGCGGGGGCGGAGGAGGAAGATGGGTTGGAGACGGGCGGCTACTGCGGGTTGTTACTGCCGCTGGGGTCAGTCGGACTGGTCAGGGCTAGGCGGAGGCGGACAGGGCGGTGAGGGTTTAGGTTTCAGACGTGGCCGCGGTGGGGGATCATGTAGGGCACCGCCGAAATAGTAGAATGGATTTAGGATTTAGGGTTTCGATTAGGATTGGGTACCGGGTTCGGGTTAACGGGTCGGGTTCAATAGGAATCTGGCCCGACCCATTATTGCTTAAGTGCGGGTTTCGGTTATTCGGGTTTAGGGTCGGGTTTAGATCCGACCCGACCCGCTAAGGGATGGGTTCGGTTCAACTGAACCGGGTCTGGGTTGGTTTGAGTTGGTTTGGTTCAATTGAACCGGGTTTATATAGGGGTTTAATTCGGTTTATTTATTTAATAGTTTTTAGGGCTTTATAAATGCTTTCGGAGTCCAATAAATCCACAGAAAATTATTCTATATCCGGTTTTCCATTTTACACCATAAAATATTATTTCTATAATATTTTAATACTATTTAACAGTAATTAAAAATCATTTAATTACCAAAAGCCTAGGTTTTAATTACAGAAAAATCCTAGAAAATTACGGAAAATTACGAAAAATCCAAATTAATAATTACTGAAAATCAGGGGGCTTACACTAATTGCGAATCGAGACCTGCATGGGCCACCACTAAAAATGTGTCACAACCCGTACCCGGATATTCGGACACGAGTACGTGGTTACGCCCAGCCTACGCCGCAGCATCGGCTGTAGAACGCTGTCTGGGTCATTTCTAACTATCTATCATCTCAACAATATAATATGGTACCTGTCAATCATCTCAACTCCAAACGGAGGAGCAATATGGTATCTCCCAAGTATAACTAATCTCAATCATAAAACCAACTAAGGAAGATAAAGCACGAATGAAAAGCGAAGGAAAGAATAAAGATACAATCCACAATATGAAATATTATACAACTGTGAATCTCAACAATATAATAGCCTAATACAATCCAACACAAAAAATATAAACTAAACCTCCTCGGGCTCTGCAACTAAGTCCTCCTGGTCTATAGGAGTATCCTCTAAAGGTACGCCGTCCTGCGGCCCATAGAATATGGGACACTGCCCTATAAGCCAATCATCTGGAAAATTATATCCAGTCAGGATTGGAGCGAAGTACACCTCTGCTAGCAATTTTAATTAATTGACAAAGACTATAAATAGTTATAGTAAGTAATACATGGTGATCAAGGAAAGTAAATGAGTCAGAGAATAAATACAGTCGTAGTTAATGTAAGAAGCAAGACAAAATATGCATGGTGAATCAAGAAATACTATAAATAAGACTGTAAAAAGATGCAAAGTGAACTAGATAAATAAGATGTGTATCCAACAAGTATCATATGAATCCAGCAAGAAAGCACTAACTAGTGTGTTTTGAAATACCGCTTTTGACATATAAACGGCTAGGGGGTAAGTACGGCTCATCGCATACTTGGTGCGCGACTGCTATCATTCCTGATTAGACCAGAGGGGGTGATTCTAAATTTTGGGAATGTTTGCATGTCTACTCGAGTATTTCTCCGCCCAACTAGTATAAATGAATCCAATCCTGACACTCAAATCAAATATGAGTCCAGCCAGATAAAATAGGTGATTCCAGTAGGTGAGTCCGGATGTGATGCCAGTAATGAGTCCTGAAGTAGAGGCCAGACAAGTATAATGTACGTGTCGTAAGAAAATGAATCAACGCAATACTAATCTGTGTATCCAAGTGTCAAGGAATTAGGTAGAACAATACTATAGACCAGAATCATAAAAATTATCAAATAATAAAAACTATCAGATAATGTACTCGCCTGACGTCCAAGCAATGAATGCCCAACTGTGTCCCAACTGGTGTCACACAAACCTATATATAGAATATTATATTAATACAATGTACTGGAATGAAAATAAGTTAAACTAGTCAAATTCTAGGTCATAAAGCAATTTCTAAGTCAAAACAGTCAAACTAGGTCAACTATCGGTCAAACTAGTCAAAGTTTGTCAAACTAGCTATTTCTAGGTTGTATGAGTCTATCTCTAGGATATTGGGTCTATACACTACGCATCTAGGCTACACTAGCTATTCTAAGATACTAGAAAACCAACAAGATACCGTATCCTAAGATACGCAAGTTCATTTATATGAAAATAGTATTTTAGATATATATATATACAAGTCAATATACTTAGAACTATATCAAAACAATGAAAATACGATACCTTGGTCTTGTACCAATGCGTATCTCACATATCCCAATACCCAAACTCAATACCTTGGGTATCGGCCCAATACCTTGGTATCCCAAGGTAACCCAAAACACCACTTAACTTATATATATATATACAATACCTCAAGTACTAACTATATTAACATATCTAATTTACTAACACATATACTTATACTAATGTACATAGATACTAACTATTCATATTCTAACTAATAACAGATATCACAACTAGTATACCTATCTACCTACTAACTATACAATACCACAACTACATATATACATACATACTCATATAGCTAACTATATATTTATATCAAGTATCCGAATAACTATCTATTGTATAACAAGTATATATATATATAACTCACTAACTATATACCCACACCTTAACATTAACTAACTAGCACTAATATACCTATCTCACTAACAATACCAAGCTAAACCAAAATCTCAACTAACTAATTGCTAACAGTTACTAACTCATTGAAAACTAACTGAAACCAAAACCTTGAATACTAACTAACCATCTTCTAATACCTTGAATACTCAATAACTGAAATCTCTACTGAAATTGATACCCATAATATAACTGAACCAAAATACCAAACCCAACTAACCGAAACTCACTGAAACCTAGCTGACACGCTGAAGCTGATTGGATATCCTGAAACCTGGTATCTGCTGTTGCTGTTGTAGCCTGCTGTTGCTGCTGCACGCGCGCTGTGTCGCCCTGTGTCGCGACTGCTGCCGTCTGCTGCTGCTATACGCGCGCTGCGCCATGCTACCCCGCGACTGCATCGTGCCTGAACTGCGCTGCACCGCGACTGCTGCTACAGTCTGCTGCTGCTGTTGCAGCCTGCTGCCGCGACTGCACTTGCGCTGCTCGCTGCACATGCGCACACACAACCACTCGTGCACACACACACAACATATAGATACACAGACATACATATATACAAACACCTATGCTCACACACACATATACACATATATACTCCTATATATATATATCAACCTTTATATATATATATGCTCAACTATACATATATATACACTCACAACACATATATACACTCACAACACATAGATACACACACATACATATATACCAACACATAAGCTCACACACACATATATATACATATAGATATCAACTTGCATATACACACTCCTCTCTCTCTCTCTTTCTCTCTCTCTCTCTCTCTCTCTCTCTCTCTCTCTCTATATATATATATATATATATATATATATATATATATACACCTACACAATCTCATATATCTATAGATAGATATATTTATGTATATACCCTCACACATAAATACAAACACACACATGAATATATACAAGTACACACACACACACACACACACACACACACACACACACACACACACACACACACACACATATATATATATATATATATAAACATAACTATAAACACTAATATATACACTCATAAACACACACATATACCCAAACACAATATACACTATTATATACACTATATATTACATAGATAGCATATATATATATATATATATATATATATATATATATATATATATATATATATATATATATATATATATACACACACACACACACACACACATGCACGTATAGGAATGGGAGCAAAACATCAAGCACATGGAGTGCACCGCACCCGTATCACACTAATTCTATGATACGTTTGCGATACGGCTTCAATACACAACCAAACGCATCCAGGAGGACACGAGCAAGTCTAAAATACTAATTATGAAATATACGAACCATAATTAGATCCACTACGTGTCCGTGTCAAGAATTGATGTGCACAACTCTCCGTATCGAAGGAAACCCCTAAAATTAATCCGTTTTGTCAAATTGACGAGATACGGCCTACACGTATCCAATTGTGGACACTACACTAGTCACAAACAAACAATCATATGTCATTTTGATCTATTAGACCAAATGATAAATATCACATGTGCCAATCTCGGAATTCTCCTAAAATTGGCACCAAAATACACGTAACTTCTACCGTAGGTCTCCGATGAACCTAAATTCAATTTCTATGGGTAGCCTATGCATATGGGTTAATTTTTTATGGTTAAATCTCAGATTTAGAACCTAATAAAATGGGAACAATTAAAATGTACATATTGGGAGATGGATTCCCAATAAAAAATCTCTAAAATTGGAAAGTATATCCTCTTTGTAGATCATGGCCTCCTCCTTCTTGATTCTTAATTCCTTCTTGTAGATCCTTGTTGTAGTAGCCTCTATTGAAGAATAGGGATTTAATTTAGGTAAATATTTGGTGAGAAATTATGAAGGAATGAAGAAATTAGGAAAGGGAAAAAATCTAGATCTATTTGGAATGAACAAAATAAAATGAGAGACACTCTCTCTCCTCCTCTAATGACTGGTCATAAACTCTCTCCCAAGTAATATAAAATATCCAAAACACCCCTTGGGGCCTCTCATGAAGAAATAATTTATGGGGGAAGGTTCTAGTCTAATGGTTTCACTAATTAATTCATCCTCCTAATGAATGGGTCTAAACTTGGTCCAATCTAAACTAACATATAAATATTGGGTTCATGCATCTAACTAAACTAATTAGGTTCCCTACATAAGTCCAAAATAAATACTATATCTAAACAAACAATAAATAATACAACAAATAATTAATTACTCATGCACAATATTTAAATACAACACATCTTAAAATAAAATATCCGTGTCAATTACCAAACTACCCTTAATTAGAAATGTGAGGGTGACAGATGGATCATGGAAGGATATTATAGCATCTGTCAAGGATATCATAGCTTCTGTCATTTGAAGAGAATGCCACCCTTATACGACAGTTTGTCAAGTACTAATCCAAGAGACGAGGATGAGACTCTTGCATCATGTATGGAGCTGTCCCTGTTTTTATGGTATGCTAGCCGCATTTCTTTTGCTTATGTGACCTGCCACGGGCTGGGCACCTACGGAGTTGTCACGCCCCAGTACCGGAATACGAAGACGGACATGGCCAGCTATCCCGTAAAAGGTGTTATACGTCGTACGATGATCACGGCTGTATAAGACAAGGGGTGCATACTACAATCAAGTTTCTTATGGTCAAGAAATTCTATGTCTCAATCATTCAAACAAGAAACAGTAAACATATAGCATATATAATAAAGCAATAAGGCATCCCAAATGCTTTTTCTAAATATTCTGGAGACCATGTATACAAAATAAGGAGCTGAAAGAGTAACAAAAGTACATGACATTGATCAACTGCAGTATGATTTAATAAAATAATGTAAGAAAACTAATGTCCAGACGAGCCGACTAACAGGTGCCAGTGGCTAAATGTCCAAAAAAAAGTAAATGTACAATGATGAGCATGGAAGAAGAAAACTCACTCGCTATCCCCTGCGACCATGTTCCCGGTATACGCCATGAGTAGGGGAAAGGTACGTTGGATCCTCGGGTGCTGGCTCGAAACCTGGCCATACAAAACCAGTGGAGTTAGACCCCAAATAACAAGTACCACAAAGGAAACATGAAATAAAGAAATAAAAACCCAAATAAAATTTATAATAATATATAGGTTCAGTGTCGTAACTTAGGTCCATGGCATATTCCAGCGCAAAGGCCCAACCCTACAACCAAACAAGGACAAGGTTTGAACCATCACACTAGGATAGTCCATTTTTCTAGGCTACTAACCGAATAATACAATCACAACTAAGTCTATTTTCTTATATCGGTCAATCATTTGTACTGCTTGCTATTTTATGGAGTCTGAGGTTCAGAAATAACGAATAATAGGTATCCTCAGATCACGCCAGTGCCGAACATGAGCTAACTGAACCAATAGATAAATAAAATAGGTACTTGCAGGATGCACCAGTCCCCCGTAGTGCCACTGTACTAAAAATACGGTATTAGCGGTTCCTGTGTTCCTATAGTAAAACAGTGGCTCGACATAATAATAGGTCAGATACTGCACTCCACTAAGGCAGATAATTTATAATATATATGGTGGCCAGCCCACAGTGCACTTAGAATGAATATCTGTGAGAAGGTTCGTTGGCATGATCTCGGGATATTGTTCCCTCCAATGTTACCACTACTTTTTGTTACCTAATTAGCCCTATGTTGTGTTTGAAATCTCAAAGCGTGGTCATATGAGAATTTTCCTTAAGATATCGTACGAAGTACTGGCATGCTAGATACAAATCCATGGAAGTCAAATCTGGATTCACCCGAGCGTGTATGCAACATTCAGTCAATCAATATCCTAGCCACGCCTTGGTTGTTGACTCGCTTATTATGCCCGTGATGGGGAAACAATATATATTTATAATATCATATATTCAGGAATTTGGAGGCATTCTCGATGCACAACCCAAATATAATCACTTAACCCGTGACACGATGTGTCGCACCTCGGTGCACATTAAATCATAGATAATTATCAGGCAATAGTGGTATCAGCATAGATACAGTATTCGAGTCCAATTACCAATTATACATTGGGTCACAAAAGAACAAGAAATATTCAATCAAAATAAGCAAGGATGTATGGGTTTCTAGGCCTCATGGGAAGTCGAGGCCGCATATAGATCTAGGCCGCATATGAAGTCGGAGCGAATGACAAATCCTTGCCGCATATGAAGTCTGGGCCGCATGCTCAAGGTTAAAGTCTACTTCTTGGGACAGACACGTATTGAAGTGACAGGCAATGAATGAAGTGTTAGTGATATGACATAAAGTTATTGACGTGACAAGACATAAAGTGTGTCAGAGAGAAAAGACAAATATCATATAAATATGTGCCACGGTTTCAGAGTTATGCGTCCAAGAAAAATGGTGGTCGCATACTCTCCAATGCCGCATAAGTGTCGGTACCGCATGGAGTTTGATGCCACATGGAGGTCTCTAGGAGTTAACAAAATTCTCATTCGTTCAGTGAGTGAAAATATAAGGTGTTCAAGGACACATATGTAAATAAGTAATCATGCGTCCAACAAGATGGACACATGCTGTCAGTATGCGACAAGAGTTTAGGCTGCATAACCCTCTCGGGGAGCATAGCACTCTCAGTCGCATAACTCGTTGGCTGCATGAAGACTTCATCTTCTCCAAACAGCAGGTTCAGCCATGGCGAAGGTTCCAAAAACTAAAATCTTGTTTTGTCCATAAAATCCTCATTACGAGTCCAAATCGGGTGAACCAAAAGCCAAAATACTCTAAATTAAAAGCTCTATCATGTAGCAAAAAATGGTTTTTCTAAAATATATGTTTAATAGATCAAAACTAAGAAAAAAATCATAAAATCTATAAAAACTCTTAGAAATATAGATTTACTCAAAACCACCCATAAAAATAGAAAATCAAAGTTCTAAAAGTGCTAAGAAACACATAACAAACATAATAGAACAATAATATAGAGAATTTTTCTATTTTTCATGCAAAGTATACTTGCCTATTGAAATGGGAAGAGCAAACTAAAGAGAGAGTAAGAAATGAAGAAGTGAAGAGAGAAAAAAAATGTTGGGTTATATATGGTAGGGTTAAGGGTTGAACCAAGGGTTCTCGTGACTTGAATCAACCCACAAAATGAACCATAAACCAGGTTAAACCAAAGAATGTGTCTAGTCTCCATGCACATACAACTATGCTAAAATAAAATATGTTCCAAATACGTGTATCGGGAACAGGGAGTGACATCTCTATCCGCCTTAAAAAAATTGTCATAGGAATTCGAATCCAAGCAATAGCAAGAGAAGTGAGGACAAGCACGATACAAATCTACTAACAACTACATATGCAAGCAATATCACAACATGCAGGTGATCACCTGACCACATAATTCGAGATATGAAGGCGCAAGAAAGAATATACCTTCTAAATCGAATAGGTGCGGGTACTAGGATCGAATATTATCCTCGTACTCCCACGTCGATTCCCCTAGAGAGTAATAGCCCCAAGCAACCTGTATGTAATTATATAATTATATATATATTACTATATATATATAATATAAATACAGTATACTATGTATATAAATATTGTATATAAATACATATTATTTATTTATGCATATTTATTTCTGTTTTTATTATTATTTATATATATATAGTATATATACATATGTATGTATATATATATATATATATATTCTATATGTATATATATATGAATAATAATAATAATAATAATAATATTATTATTAAATACATAATATATATATATACAGTGTATATATATATATATAATTATTATTTATATATATATATTTTTTTCTTTCTTATATATACATATCTCTATATTTATTTATATATAGTATAATTATATATATACATATATGATATATATGTATATATATATGTATGTATGCTTTTCATTTTATTATTATGTATTTAAATTCCTGCATTTTACTTTCTATTATATATATATATATATATATATATATATATATATATATATATATATATATATATATATAAATATATGTATTATATATATATATTTCATTTCCTGCACAGTCTTTTCTTTTATTATAAATATATATTAATGTATATCTAACTATATACATCTATATATATATTATCTATATGTACTATATAAATAATGCTGGATAATACAACATATATATATATATATATATATATATATATATATATATATATATATATATATTGTATATTTATATTTATATTTATATTTATATTTATATTTCCTGCACTGTCTTTCAATTTATTGTATATATATATATATATATATATATATATATATTATCTATATATATGTTATATATATTATATACTATATCTATAAGTATATATATACTCTATATATATGTGTATCCTATATTATATATATATATTGTCATATATGTATATAAGTATATATATATATACTTTTATATTATACCATGATATTCACGAACCCTGTATATTTTAACAGAAAATATCTCCAGCTCAGCCAGTGACCCCCTGTCACAAGCACCTCCAAACCTGACTGTGAGATCAGGGTTTCAATACTATCAGGGAGTAGGTAAGTATACCTTGCCAAGTTACTGTCTAAATTCAAATACTGTTATATGCTATGTTTTTCCTGAATTCCATATAACTGTGAGTACCTGAGATTGCCTCAGGTACAGTCAACAGATACGTTGACTTGTAGCTTAATTAACTTAGTCTTTTCAGACCTACCAACCTCTGTGAGGGTATCTTAATATCCTCCTAGACCCTACCACGGGAACACACAACATGGTTATAATACACATTGGGATGCGATCTGCGTATTTGATTAGCTACCAGTACGTGTGACGTGCATCACGGCTTAGCTTAAAGTCAGGAGAACTCAGGAATAATTATGACTTGGCATTAGTTACATTGGGCAGGAAAGATAACTAGTAGACGTATGGGACACCCCCTCCATGAGTCTTTTATCCTTCGTACCATGCTCCTCGGAGATGGTCGATTGCAGAGCTACCCGTGTGTCCGGGAGCATATGACACATATACTAGCCAGTCAACATGATTGGTGAATTAAGTCAGCATATGTCAAACCTACACATTCTCATGCGTACTACAAGGTCTTTACGTGCATTTTATTTAGATGGTTAGTACCCTGTATTTATTTATTTATTCAGTATTTTCATTCCTGGCATGTTATTTTCCTGTATCTTGTTATGTCCCACTGAGGACCTGGTTCCCTTCCAGATTTAGACGAGGCCTTCTATCCCATGGTGTATGGTCCCGGACAGGAGACTAGGCATGCTACCGAGGAAGAACTAGAGGAGACACCATCAGAATCTACCTGATTCTAGGATATGCTCTCTTGGCGATGGAGATGTTTTGTTAGATAGACGATGTTCAGTCTATCTTGTTTTCTGTATTATTATTATATTTTGACAGTGGGTTGTTCCCACAAGATGTGTAATATGACATTATCAGACTCAGTATTATATATATTCAGCACTATTTCCTGACATTTTCTGTGGATGAGATAGACTTGCCTGTACTAGAATTGTAGTATTCTAGGACAGCGTAGCACGTTCCTTTGGGTCCATCAAAATGGATTAAACCCTTAGTGACGTGTCAGCTGGCTAATGCCACGTGGCCTAGTTCCTTACATTTTTGGGACTGGGGCGTGACACTGTACAGAGAAATAGTTTGATTCTTGAGCACATTCTTCCTTCGGTCCAATATGGATACAGATTGCTTCTCGTAAGATAAGTTGGTACCAACGATTAATTCAGAGTGATCGAGGATATGACTCAGATTTGGAATATATCTACACAACTGAGATACATAAAATATATCTTGTGCCTCACGTAACGAAGGCAAAAAGGTAAGATGATAAGCAACATCGCCTACCCGTTCGAGAATATCAAACGGACCTACGTATCACAGACTAAGCTTTCCGTGAACCCCGAATCTAATGACTTCACAAATAGGCAAAATTTGCAAAAATACGTGGTCGCCGACACAAAATTCTAAAGGTCTACGATGTTGATCTGTCCAATGACGATGCCTCTCTTGTGCAACCCGAAGTTGCTATCTATTCTGCTTGACAACCTCTACTGTCTGCGTTATCATTTTATGGCCTAACATCTTTCGCTCACCAATGTCGTCCCAAGCCAACAGTGATCTACACTTCCTGCCGTATAGTTCTTCAAAAGGTACCATCTAAATACTGGTCTGATAACTATTGTTATACGAGAATTCTACCAAGTAAAGGTGATTCTCCCAAGATCTACCATGAACTACGGTACAGGCTCATAATATGTCCTCCAAGGTCTGGATGGTTCTCTCTGATTATCCATCTGTCTGGCGGTAGTAAGTTGTACTGAATCTTAACTTGGTACCCAAAATCTGATACAAACTTTTCTAAAAATGTAAAGTGAACTGAGTATCTCGATCTGACACAATACTTATTGGGATATCGTGTTGTCTCACTATCTGTCGCATATACATTTCAGCCAATTATTCTGTAGACTTTCCTACTCGAAAAGAAAGAAAGTGAGCTATTTTTATGAGACGATCAACTATCACCCAAACTGTATCTCGACCATTCGGTGATCTTGGTAAACCATTTACAAAGTCCATCATGATGTGTTCCCACTTCCACTCTGGAATAGGAAGTGGTTGCAATAATCATGTCGGTCTCTGTTGTTCTGCCTTCATTTGCTGACATATCAGACATCGCGATACGAAGCGTGCTATTTACCTCTTCATTCTGTTCCACCAAAAGTGTTATTTGATATCTTGGTACATCTTCGCGCCTCCCGGATGAATGGAATACTGGAAACTATGTGCTTTAGTCATAACTTATTGCCGAATATCCCCGCTTGGTACGCATAGACAATTTCCAAATCTTAGTGTTCCATCCGCATGTATTATCAACTCCTTCCGAAGTCCCGAATCATATTCTTCTCGTAGCATTTGCATCTTCGGGCCCTCTACCTAAGCTAGTTTGATTCTATCTACCAAAGTTGACTGAATATATAGGCTAGCCTGAACTCCTGTACTCTGTGGAAGTATTATCTCGATCCCCATCTCTCGTAAGTCTTCTAGAATGTGCTTCTGAGAAGTCAACATAAATTTTATACCTTTTCTGCTAAGTGCATCAGCTACAACATTAGCCTTGCCTGGATAGTACTGAAGTTCCACGTCATAATCTTTCAACAACTCTAGCCACCTTCTCTGCCTCATATTCAGGTCCTTCTGCGTGAATACATACTTCAAACTCTTATGATCTGTGAATATTTCTACTCGATCGCCATATAAGTGGTGCCTCTATAGCTTAAGTGGAAATACTACTGCTGCTAACTCCAAATCATGAGTTGGATAGTTCTTCTCGTGATCCCTGTGCTACCGAGAAGCATACGCTATCACTCTTTCTTGTTGCATTAAAACACATCCAAGTCCTTTGCCAGATGCATCACAGTATACTGTTAATCCTCCAGAGCCTGCTGAAAGAGTAAGAATTAGGGCAGAGATTAACTTCTTCTTCAACTCTTCAAAGGCTATCTAACATTCCGTTGACCACACAAATTTAACTTTCTTGTGCGTCAACCAAGTCAATGGTGCCAAAATTTTAGCAAAATCTGACACAAATCTCCTGTAGTAATATGCCAAGCACAGAAAACTATGCACTTCTGTAAACTCCCTCACCCAAAATAGGTATGTGTATATTTTATATTATTATATTTATTATAGATGTTGAATTTATTTAGAGTATTATCTTAGTTAATTAGAAAATAAATTTTCTAATAGTATATTTACTTATATAAATATTTATTTAGAATTATTTTAGGCTATTTTAGATTATTGGGATTTTTTTCATAATTTTTAGTTAATTAAAAACTAGAAACACTAATTTTCAAGGAATTTGAAGAATTTATTTTATGTTCAAACTTAATTAAAAATATTTCAAACTTTTATTTTAGGTTCTAAATAATAAAATATATTTTCTATAATTTTTTGGGAATTTTATGATTATTTTTAGCATTTATTTTGAGTTAATTATGAAAAAACTGAATTAAAAATTAATTTTTGAAAAAGAAAATCCAAAAAGTAATTAATTCTGCCCAGTCAGCAAACAGGGGGCCCACATGTCAGCCTCCCGCAGCGAACAGTGCCGGGCCCGCCTGTCAGTGACCGCTGAGTGGGTGCGAGCCGAGCCGAGCCGACCTCGAGCCGAGCCGAGACCGAGTTCGACTCGGACTCAGCTGAGCCGAGCCGCATCGAACTGCGACCGTTCGATCTGGACGGGGCTGCACGGATGGCTGCCACGTGGCGTGCTATGAGCTGCGGCTGCACTTTCTCTCTCCTCTATATATATATAATAGTTTAGATATTAATTTCTAGGGTTTTTTCTTCAGCCAATTTTTGGAGAATTGTCATGTAGGGTTCCTTCATCTTCCAGAAGCCATTGCGCATAGCTCCGGACTCCAAACGAGGCCTAGTTTTTTTTGTTAGAACAATATTGAGGTTAGATTTCTGATTACATAATTTATTTTACAAAATTATGAGTATTAAATTCTGGAAAATTCGTAGAGCACAGCATGTTCGAAAATAGACGTGTTTCGATGTTTTCGCGATTCCGGGAGAACCAGGAATCAGAATCATGAACCGTTTAAAGTTTCAGAAATATAATGTCGAGATCATCAATATAAATTTTTCCCAGAATTTAATTCGAATTATTTACATACTGTTAATTCTGTAGAACTTCTAGGTTAGAATTTAACCATCGGTGCACAATACAAAATTTGTATGTGCCATAACTCCCAAACGAATTTGAATTCGGATGAGCCATAAATTCTAGCATGTTTTTGATGCTGAAATCTACAGAAAATCATGCATAAAAGTTGAGTTTGTGTTGGTTGACTTTTCGGTCAACAGATCGCCTCGATTTGCGTGCCATGAGTCTCGAGTTGATAAAATTCAGTTTCTTTGGACAAAATTTAGGAATTAACATAAAAATCAGAATAATAAGATTAAAATAGGATTTTAAAGTAATTATTCTAGAATGAAATAAATTATCTTTTGACGTGATAAATTTGTAATACATAGGCTATTTGGACTGTGACTTGGACTCTGATTCATACCAGCAGCAGGACCCCAGGCAAGATACCTTGCCAAATTGTTTACAGTACTTAGCATGCTATTTATATTTCTTTTTATTTATTTCACTTCTGTATAGTTCTTGCATGTATAGTTTTTCTCCAGTTATTACTATATATTAGATATGTTGACACACACATGACACTTAGTATCATAGAGGACAATCATTAGACGTATGGGCTTTTAACCACTCTGGTAAACCGTAGTATATAGTTCGCACTACGGGCGTGTGTCGCGCTGGTCGCTACCCCAGAGGTATGTCAATTTCTGTAGAGTCGTGCTGGTCGCTACCCCAGAGGTATGTCGATTTCTGATGTCCATTGACGGGTGTGTGAGTTGTGAGACTTAGATCGAGTAGCCTACCCTTGCCCATACGTCGAAAAGTTATCCTCATTTGCATTCATATAGATTGTCTTGTATAGCGTACTTATCTATTTTCAAACCATATGCATGTTTACTGTATTCAAATTGGCTCGTATTTTCTGTATCTTGTTACGTCCCTCTGAGGACCTGGTCCGCTGCCAGGTGTATCTGTTCTTGAGTATTTGCAGGAGCGCAGATTGGATGGTTGTATATGCTTAGTGGATGTCTTCTCTTCGAGCCGTGATCGATAGCTGGTATACTTATATTGGGTTTGATTGTGTTGTACTTATATTATATTTACTTTTCCCATTCGAGTTGGTAGTGGATTTGTTTCCATCCAACTATCATCCTAGATACTTCTTATTGAGATCTAGTTTCATAGACACTATTTATTTATTTCTATATGATTTTGGTGGATGAGATTTAGATTTTACCCTGTGACTTGTATTACAGTTATACCACTTGTGGATTTGATATTCATATTACAGCGTACGTGTGGATTTGGTTTCCATATATTGGAGTTGCCATATCCATGCGGCTGGCATGCTTACGTGTCCTAGTCCTACGTATTTTTGGGACTGGGGCGTGACATGTTTTTGTGGTGGCCCATGCAGGTCGAGAGCATATTGTCTCGGTTACGTTATTGTACCGAACAAGCCTGCACCTAGGACTAGAGTATAGGATCTCATCCACATTGAATATGATTCATCTTCCTCCTATCTGTTCTATTTGAACAATTGCATCATGCTTGATTCATGTGCTTCCCTAATAGTTCTTTAAGTATAGCCTTCTCCTATAATATAGAAGTTTCTGTTGTTAGATGATAATTAGAGTAACACAGCTATTAAGAATACAACGAGAAAATAGACACACCACTAAGTTTAGAATATCTAGTGAACCCTAGAATTCCTTATCTATAGATTGGTTCACCATTACCCCTTGATATATTATGAGGACTTGAGAGTAGTATAGACACTACTAGAGTTAGTTAGAAGTTTTACCATAATGTTTGACCCTAGTATTGAGGAACCAATAGAAAACCAAGGGGTATTAAAAATTAGGACTGAACCTAACCTTCATAGTTAGATAGTATTGGAGAACTATAAACTTAGATCATTGTCTTATTATTAGTAGACAACACCTTAGGAAGCCTAGAGGAATATAATCAACACTTTTTCTTTGATCATACCTCGAACATAGCAACTAGCATACCATCCCCTTAGAAAACTATGATGCTATCTAGAGCCCTCTATTTTTAATTTCATATATTGCTCCTCTGCGACCATAGCGCTCGCTATTGTGCGACGACTAATTACGTTTCTTCTCTTCATCTTTCAACTCGTGCCATCTGACACTTCTGATTGTAGGCCAGGTAATTTTATTCTGTGTTAAGGACATATAGTTGCTAGGATTATAGTTGTTAATGTTAAATTTTGAAATTGTGTGCTTAGTAGTTAGAACTTGATGGTTTAAGTTATTCTTGTAGATTATGACCTGGTGATTATCCCTTAGTTTTAAATTGCGTAGCATGTACCCCCACCTCGATATAAGTTATATCTCCTTTTCCCTTGAGGCTAGTAACTCTTCTATCCTTACTATTGATACTTGTTCTATAAGCACTATGACTAAGACAAAGATGACCATGACCTATGTAATATAAGAGGATACCCTAATAAGTACCAAGACCCCTTCTCGTAGACCTTAACAGGATTTTCTACGGTATCCTTAAGACAATCACAGTATCAGTTTAATTCTTTTAAGTTGGGTAGTATGCCTCACAACCTAGTATCACATAGTCCACTTGACCCATCAAGGTAGTGTAACTGAATGACATTAATTGCATGCTAGCAAAAGACGACAGTGTTTATTCAGACGATAGAATTTAGGGGTCCTTGCCCCTATTTGGTCGACTAGCGACTTAGACAAGGAGGTTGTATGATAACTGTAGGGATTGTAGAGTCTTTTATTATTGTTGCTTAGTTGTTTTTGTTTTTGTGAACTTGAATTAAATTGTACCTCCTTTCATCATCATCTAGCGTACTTATATTTGCTGTACTACCTTGACTTATGCTGCTATTATAGCCTAGTTTTTGTAAGCTTATTCTTTATCGAGCTTGTTCATGACATATGTATTATTGGGGAGGCCCACAATAATACAATTCAGAATAAGTGTATTACGGTCTGATCAACCATAGTGTACTTGATTCGCCCTTCGCAATAATACTTTACGTGGATTGAGATATATAGTTGACTAGTAGACACCTGTACTTGCCCTCTAGACATATCTGGGCGTATCGTATCGGTTACATAACTGTACTGATACGAGCATGTGAATAAGAAATTACCAAATAAGATTTCAATCCACAACTGCCTTGACAATTTCCATTTGAATTGTTTAAACGCCTTGATCTCCATACTTCTATTCTAGTACCTTTCCCTTGAACTCTTTATCATTGTTTTCTGTCTTCCCTTATTTCGGAAAGACGAAACCTCATGATTGGTATAAGTTTGATACATAGAGAGTAGTAGATATACCCCATTGGCCGATCACATACTTGAGGATTATTCTTTCATAATTAAGGACATATCACATATGATATAATCGACGATGAAGCTTTGAGGATTGAATGACATGAGTAAATAAATTAAGGAATATTTTTCTTAAAGTATATAGCCTTCTGTGATAGATGGGTAAATTCTAAGTTGGGTAGTAGTGCATTGGCAACTCGAGAGGAATTTCTTTTAGATTGTGATCGAGTAAGATTAGATTGGGAGAGGTTCAAGCCATTTTAATTTTGAGAATTTTAGAAGAATGACTAAGATAATGAGGATTAATGAATCTTAAAAATCTTGATATTGAGGACCCAATATTTATACCTTAAGTACATAATTTAAAATTTTGAGTATTGAAGGTAAAATCATCAATTTGAATTTGAAGGATAAATATATAATTTCAGACTTAAACATTGGTGGACTGCATTTAAATTAATTTTCAATATAATGATTTAAATTAAGAATTAAAATTTTATGGTTGGACTAACTATTTAAAATATTGAGGATGTGAATGGAATTTAAAAAGTTGAATAATACAAAAATTTATAAGTGAAAATAGGAATAATATTGGACTGGAATTACTTCTAGAGGAGATTATGATAGTTGGAGATCGTGAGGTAAAATTTGATATGGATTATTTAAATCTTGAAGATATTATATCGATTCGATTTAAATTGGATATTGATAATTTGGAAAAGTGAGAAGAGATTACAATATGTTGAATTTTGATTTGAACAATGATTATCTTAATTTTGAAGTGATCGCGATAGATTTGAAAATATTTTGTTATTTAAATTTTTGGAAGAGATTGCGATTGACGTACCTTATGTACGAATGTGAAGGATTTAACAAATTATGCCTTATTTTAATTTCGAGGACAAAATTGTTTTAAGTTGGGTAGATTATAAACTCCCTCACCCAAAATAGGTATTTGTGTATATTTTATATTATTATATTTATTATAGATGTTGAATTTATTTAGAGTATTATCTTAGTTAATTAGAAAATAAATTTTCTAATAGTATATTTACTTATATAAATATTTATTTAGAATTATTTTAGGCTATTTTAGATTATTGGGATTTTTTTCATAATTTTTAGTTAATTAAAAACTAGAAACACTAATTTTCAAGGACTTTGAAGAATTTATTTTATATTCAAACTTAATTAAAAATTTCCCAAACTTTTATTTTAGGTTCTAAATAATAAAATATATTTTTTATAATTTTTTGGGAATTTTTTGATTATTTTTAGCATTTATTTTGAGTTAATTATGAAAAAACTGAATTAAAAACTAATTTCTGAAAAAGAAAACCCAAAAAGTAATTAATTCTGCCCAGTCAGCAAACAGGGGGCCCACCCGTCAGCCTCCCGCAGCGAACAGTGCCGGGCCCGCCTGTCAGTGACCGCTGAGTGGGTGCGAGCCGAGCCGAGCCGACCTCGAGCCGAGCCGAGACCGAGTTCGACTCGGACTCAGCTGAGCCGAGCCGCATCGAACTGCGACCGTTCGATCTGGGCGGGGCTGCACGGATGGCTGCCACGTGGCACGCTATGAGCCGCGGCTGCACTTTCTCTCTCCTCTCTCTATATATAATAGTTTAGATATTAATTTCTAGGATTTTTTCTTCAGCCGATTTTTGGAGAATTGTCATCTAGGGTTCCTTCATCTTCCAGAAGCCATTGCGCATAGCTCCGGACTCCAAACAAGGCCTAGTTTTTTTTTGTTAGAATGATATTGAGGTTAGCTTTCTGATTACATAATTTATTTTACGAAATTATGAGTATTAAATTCTGGAAAATTCATAGAGCACAACATGTCCGAAAATAGACGTGTTTCGATGTTTTCGCGATTTCGGGAGAACCAGGAATCAGAATCATGAACCGTTTAAAGTTTCGGAAAGCTAATGTCGAGATCATCAACATAAATTTTTCCCAGAATTTAATTCTAATTATTTACATACTGTTAATTCTGTAGAACTTCTAGGTTAGAATTTAACCATCGGTGCACAATACAAAATTTGTATGTGCCATAACTCCCAAACGAATTTAAATTCGGATGAGCTATAAATTCTAGCATGTTTTTGATGCTGAAATCTACAGAAAATCATGCATAAAAGTTGAGTTTGTGTCGGTTGACTTTTTGGTCAACAGATCGCCTCGATTTGCGTGCCATGAGTCTCGAGTTGATAAAATTCAGTTTCTTTGGACAAAATTTATGAATTAACATAAAATCAGAATAATAAGATTAAAATAGGATTTTAGAGTAATTATTCCAGAATTAAATAAATTAAAATAAATTATCTTTTGACGTGATAAATTTGTAATACATAGGCTATTTGGACTGTGACTTGGACTCTGATTCATACCAGCAGCAGGACCCCAGGCAAGATACCTTGCCAAATTATTTATAGTAATTTGCATGCTATTTATATTTCTTTTTATTTATTTCACTTCTGTATAGTTCTTGCATGTGTAGTTTTTCTCCAGTCATTACTATATATTAGATATATTGACACACACATGACACTTAGTATCATAGAGGACAATCATTAGGCGTATGGGCTTTTAACCACTCTGGTAAACCGTAGTATATAGTTCACACTACGGGCGTGTATCGCGCTGGTCGCTACCCCAGAGGTATGTCTTTCTGTAGAGTCGTGCTGGTCGCTACCCCAGAGGTATGTCAATTTCTGATGTCCATTGACGGGTGTGTGAGTTGTGAGGCTTAGATCGAGTAGCCTACCCTTGCCCATACGTCAAAAAGTTATCCTCATTTGCATTCATATAGATTGTCTTGTACAGCGTACTTATCTATTTTCAAACCATATGCATGTTTACTGTATTCAAATTGGCTCATATTTTCTATATCTTATTACGTCCCTCTGAGGACCTGGTCCGCTGCCAGGTGTATCTGTTCTTGAGTATTTGCAGGAGCGCAGATTGGATGGTTGTATATGCTTAGTGGATGTCTTCTCTTCGAGCCGTGATCGATAGCTGGTATACTTATATTGGGTTTGATTGTGTTGTACTTATATTGTATTTACTTTTCCTATTCGAGTTGGTAGTGGATTTGTTTCCATCCAACTATCATCCTAGATACTTCTTATTGAGATCTAGTTTCATAGATACTGTTTATTTATTTCTATATGATTTTGGTGGATGAGATTTAGATTTTACCCTGTGACTTGTTTTACAGTTATACCACTTGTGGATTTGATATTCATATTACAGCGTACGTGTGGATTTGGTTTCCATATATTGGAGTTGCCATATCCATGCGGCTGGCATGCTTATGTGTCCTAGTCTTACGTATTTTTGGGACTGGGGCGTGACAACTTCTGCTACTGTCTTCGAAACTGGCCAGTTCTCTACTACATCTACTTTCTTGGGATCAACTGACACTCCTACTCCAGAAATAATATGCCCAAGAAAGGATACGCGATCCAGCCAAAACTCACACTTACTAAGCCTTGCATATAACTGATGCTCCCTCAAAGTTTGTAGAACTATCCTGAGATATTCTTCATGCTCCTCCTCATTACGAGAATACACCAGGATGTCATCGATGAATACTACCATAAATTGGTCTAAGTAAGGCATGAAAATATGGTTTATCAAGTCCATGAATACCCCTGGAGCATTAGTTAGTCTGAATGGCATAACTAAGAATTTGTAATGTCCATATCGTGACCTAAATGCTGTCTTCGATATATCCTGCTCCCAGACTCGCACTTGATGATATCCTAATTTTAAATCTAACTTAGAGAAGACTCTTGCTCCACTTAATTGGTCAAAAAAATTATCAATCCTTGGTAATGGGTACTTGTTTTTCACTGTCACTGCATTCAACCACCTGTAATCCATACACAATCTTTACCAATACCGCTGGTGCTTCCCACGGGGATCCACTGGTCCGAATAAACTTTTTTGCCTTCAGTTCCTTCATGTGTCGATATAACTGATGAAGCTCTGATGGTGACATAGGGTACACCTTCTGGGATACTAGTTCTGCTCCTGACATCAACCTTATACAGAACTCTACTGCTCTAACTGGAGGTAATTCGGAAAGATCATTGGGAAAGACGTCCATGAACTCTTTAACTATCTTGGGCAGCGAGTCTTCTTTCTTTGCTACTATTGTGAATCCTCCCTTATACTGGTCTCTTGCTATTCTGCTAAGGATAAACTCTTCTAGACCGGGAATTCTAAACAACACTCTACCCTCATGGCAGTCTATTGTTGCATGACTGTCTCTCAACCAGTCCATTCCTAAGATAACATTAAAGTTATCCATGGGGAAATCGATCAACTTTGCAGGTAATAAATGCCCATATATTACGATTGGACATGCTAGGCACACCCTACTAACTTATACAATCCCAGTGCCAGTGAGTATATTCATCCTCGCTGGCTATGTCTCAAACTTTAATCCAATACGTGTCACATATTATACAGATATAAATGAGTGCAAATCTCCAGAATCAATTAATTCTATGGCAGGAAAGGTTGAAACGAAAATATTACCTGCCACTACGTCGTTCGACGCCATAGCTTCCTCCAAAGACAAGGTGAGTGCATTTCCTTGGCCTTGTTAAGCTCCCTACTGCTGTCTTCCTTGCTGTCGTGGTTGTAGCCCTTGCTGATTCTGTTATTGCTGCCTATAAAGCTGGGCTTGCGTCGGCAACGGACGCTGAGCCAAAGGCCGTACTGTTACTGCTGGTCCTCCTTGCTGCACTGCCCTTGGAGCTCGCAATAAAGGAAACTATTGTACTGGCCCTCCTGGCCTCTGTATAAATAGGCACGTGGCAACCTTGTGATCAGGGATCCCATATCTCAAATATAATTTCTTAGCTATCCGGCAAATATCCCGGGTATAATCTCCCTTTTTTACAGTAGGTACAATTTGTCGGCGCTCCCCATCGTTGTTGTTGTCGTTGCTGCTGTTGCTGCCTCGGCTGGTATTGCCGAGTTGGTGCCATCACTGTCGAGGTCACTGGCCTTCTCTGTGTCACGTCATGGATGCGAATGCTAGAGGATGGTGCTAACGTTCGTGGTACTGGTCCTCCCTCATTGTTCTGTGCATGAGGTCTCTTCTGATCCACTCTTCTTGATGCCATCATCTGAGAAGTAAGTTCAACCCTCTTGGCTGCTATCAATACTGTCGCAAAGGTCTGGTAGTAATACACCTCTATATTGTGTATGATCTCTAAGTGAAGTTCCTGTTGGAACCTCATTGCTCTCTCCAACTCTATTGCCACCATAGTTGGAGCAAATCTGCTTAGTCGGTAAAACTCTGTCGCATAGCCGTATACTGTCCTTCCAACTTGCTTGAGGTAAATGAACATTTGCTACAACTCACACTGAGCCACAATTTTGAAGTACTTTACCCTGAACTGGGTCCTGAAATCCTCCCATAAAATAGGATGCCTCAATCCTGCCTCCATCATGGCCGACCAATCTCTTGCAAGATCCTGGAGCTGTAAGCAAACCAGGTTAACCTGTTTCTCGGCCGAAACTTTAACTGCTGTTAGAATAGTCTCAAAATCCTAGAGCCAATCGTCTGTCGTAATTGCGTCCTCTATGCCATCAAAATATCTGGGGTTCGGTCTGTAAAATCTAATAAATGCCCCAAAATATGTTCTCCTACCTTATTCTAGGGTCGTCTGTAACCCTTGGTTAAACCGGATATTCTGTTCCTGCTGCTGGAGCTGTTATTACTGTTGTTGCTTTTGGTGCTATTATTGTACCACCATCTGGTGTTATTGGGCAGCCAACAATCCACGAATAATCTCTAGCAAGGTCGGGGTATCTAGTATTGCCGACACTATGGGAGGTACGGGAATACCTGGAGCCTGCTGCTCTGTCCCATTTATTGTGGGCTCAACTTGGATCCTTGGCTGGGGTTCCACAGGATCTCATTCTACTGGAAACTCTGCCTCTCTTGTTGCTGCAGCATCGGGGAAAAGAGAAGCCCCAAATAAGAGAACAAGAAACATCAAGTACAGGATGAGGAGGAACAAGGAAGCAACCAATCTTGGAAAATTTAAGCTGATTATCGAAGATGATGAATTCAGAATTTCAAGAAGGATCATGTTTGATTGAGGCTCCTATGACCATGATACCCCACAAGTCTGAAGAACATACCTGCATAGGCTACTACTTAAACCTTGTCATGCCCCAGTACCGGAATACGAATACGGACATGGCCAACTACCCCGTACAAGGTGTTATACGTCGTACGATGATCACGACTGTATAAGACAAATATGTGCATACTACATTCAAGTTTCCAATGGTCAAGAACTTCTATGTCTCAATCATTCAAACAAGAAGCAGTAAGCATAAAGCATATATAATAAAGCAATAAGGTGTCCCAAACGCTTTTTCAAAATATTTTGGAGACCAGTTATACAAAATAAGGTGTTAAAAGAGTAACAAAAGTGCTTGACAATGATCATCTATAGTCTGATTTAATACAATCATGTACGAAAACTAATTACCAGACGAGCCAGCTAACAGGTGCCGGTGGCTAAACGCCAAAAAAAAAGTAAATGCATAATGATAAGCAGTGAAGAAGAAAACTCGTTCGCTATCCCCTGCGACCATGTTCCTGGTATGTGCCATGAGTAGGAGAAAGGTACGTTGGATCCTCGGGTGCTAGCTCAAAACCTGGCCATACAAAACCAGTGGGATTAGATCCCAAATAGCAAGTACCACAAAGGAAGCATGAAATAGAGAAACAAAAATCCAAGAAAAATATATAATAATACATAGGTTCAGCATCGTAACTTAGGTCCATGGCATATCCTAGCGCAAAGGCCTAACCCTACGACCAAACATGGACAATGGTTGAAAAATCACATTAGGATAGTCCATTTTTCTAGGATACTAACCGAATAATACAATAACAACCAAGTCTATTTTTTTATATCGACCAATCATTTGTACTGCTTGCTATTTTGTGGAGTCTGAGATTATCTAAAAAATAATGCATAATATGTATCCTCATATTATGCAGTGCCGAACATTAGCTAACTGAACCAAAAGATAAATAAAACAGGTACTTGCAGGATGCACCAGTCCCCCGTAGGGCCACTATACAAAAAATACGGTATTAGCAGTTCCTGTATTCTTATAGTGAAACGGTGGCCTGGTATAATAATAGGTTAGATATTGTACTCCACTAAGGCAGATGATATACAGTATCTGTGGTGGCTAGCCCACAACGCACTTAGAATGAATCTCTGTGGGAAGGTTCATTGGCATGATCTCGGGATACCATTTCCTCCAATGTTACTACCATTTTTTGTTACCTAATTAGCCTATGTTGTGTTTAAAATCTCAAGACGTTGTCACATGAGAATTTTCCTTAAGATATCGTACCAAGTATGGGCACGCTAGATATGAATCCATGGAAGTCAAATCTGGATTCACCCGAGCATGTATGCAATATTTAGTCAATCGATATCCTAGCCACGCTTTGGTAGTTGACTCGCTTATTGTGCCCGTGATGGAGAAATAATATATATTTATAATATCATGCATTCAGGAATTTGGAGGCATTCTCGATGCACAACCCAAATATAATCACTTAACCCATGACACGATGTGTCGCACCTCTGTCACGCCCCAGTCCCAGAATACATGAGACTAGGCCACGTAGCAATGGCCAGCTACGTACCAAGGGGACTCCAGTCCAACTCCAATATATATAAGTTGTAAATAAGGGTCACTATATAGATAACACGGTATACATGTTTATGTCTTAATCCACAAGGATATGTAATAAAGAAGGGACAATATGTAACATGGTATGCACCCCACACTATACTCGTCTGAATAGACTCGAAGGAAATAATATGAGTCTACAAATACTGGGCTATACTAGCAGAAAATAAGCAAAGATCATAATAGCTGAACAATAAAAAAGTGATACAAAAATCGAGTAACAATACCTGCATATCGGTATAATACTCATCAACAGCTCCAGCCTGTCACGCCCCAGTCCCAAAATTACGTAGGACTAGGACACGTAAGCATGCCAGCCGCATGGATATGGCAACTCCAATATATGGAAACCAAATCCATACGTACGCTGTATTATGAATATCAAATCCACAAGTGGTAAAAATGTAATACAAGTCACAGGGTAAAATCTAAATCTCATCCACCAAAATCATATAGAAATAAATAACCAGTATCTATGAAACTAGATCTTAATAAGAAGGATCTAAAGATAATAGTTGGGTGGAAACAAATCCACTACCAACTCAAATGGGAAAAGTAAATACAATATAAGTACAACTCACTTAAACAATATAAGTACCAGCTACCAATCACGGCTCGAAGGGAAGACATCCACGAAGCTTCTATATCCTTCCAATCTGCGCTCCTGCAAATACTCAAGAACAGGTACACCTGGCAGCGGACCAGGTCCTCAGAGGGACATAACAAGTATACTTAAACACATACCAATAAAGTACTGAAATAAATATCCAATGGGTCGCCTAACCGTCTAAAGTGAATGCAGTTAAGAACAACTTTCCCCACAAGTGAGCTATCTGGCTGAAAACCTGGGATTTGGCATGGTTCTCTATTGGAGATCCAGGGGCCTACAAAGGCACGACAACTTTCGAACGCCGGAGGCCCGCCTGATAATAATATAATATATAGTGGTCATCACCACCCGTATCTCCAGCGGAGAATCCGGGCGCACAATAGAAAAAGTATAAAGGAGCTCAAATGCGGTACTTGTTGTTCTCCCCACCCCATGACACATCCATGACACGATTTGGTCCATAGCCTATTCTTAGTACCTAGCCCCATCCTGCAACCAGACAAGGACAAGGATGGGACCACCGTACTACAATAGACTATGTCCATAGACCTCTAATAACTGCTAAGTCTTCTAGCATGCAAAGTTTCTAACAGCAGTTATTCCTAACGCACGTCCCACACGTACCGATGATCAGTCAATACGTGCGTCTGTCGATCTATAAGAGACTCACAACTCGTGTAAAAATATGTGTCACAGTCAAATGAAATCTAATGGTGCTACATGATAATGGGGTAGTCTCATGAACAAGGTCAATGCAATACATAAATAAAAACATAACGCGACAACACCGTCGCGCGCATTTTGTATAACAGTTAAAATATATGAACTAAGGACAGAAAATAAAGATGCATGCAACATATGGAGTATAAATAACAGTACAATGGCAAGGTATACTTGCCTGACAAGGAAGCTGTAATGTACCAATAACCTGCTCCAGAAATCGCGCAGAACAATCCAATATCCTATGTACACATAAATATAATATAATAGAATCATTAGTCATTACACTAGCACATACTCAACCATATTTACACTGGAATCAGGGGGTATACTAGGGGTAACACTAGTCATCTAACACGGTCAATTACGCATTGAATTACGCGGGTGTCGCGTCTTCAAGTATTGTACGAAATCAGTCAGTCAACTGACATGTGTCTATGCCGGTACGTTAGTGTACGCAAGGCAGACAAATTCACAAGTTCTTAGGGTCAACATGGTCAAGGTAAGTATGGGATAGTCCACGATATCCTAGGTCATACAGTCTGAATATTTAGTCATAATTATCAATTAGCATTTACTTACATATATATTCATATAACTATATAATAATATAACCATTAATTTATTTTAATTTATTTAATTCTGGAATAATTACTCTAAAATCCTATTTTAATCGTATTATTCTGATTTTTATGTTAATTCCTAAATTTTGTCCAAAGAAACTGAATTTTATCAACTCGAGACTCATGGCACGCAAATCGAGGCGATCTGTTGACCAAAAAGTCAACCGATACAAACTCGACTTTCATGCATGATTTCCTGTAGATTTCATCATAAAAAATATACTAGAATTTATGGCTCGTCTGAATTCAAATTCGTTTGGGAATTATGGCACATACAAATTTTGTATTGTGTACCGATGGTTAAATTCTAACCTAGAAGTTCTACAGAATTAATAGTATAAAAATACTTCGAAATAAATTCTAGGAAAAATATATGTCGATGATCTCGACATTAGCTTTCCGAAACTTTAAACGGTTCATGATTCTGATTCCTGGTTCTCCCGGAATCGCGAAAATATCGAAACACGTCTATTTTTGGACATGCTGTGCTCTACGAATTTTCCAGAATTTAATACTAATAATTTAGAAAAACAATTTATATTATCAGAAAGCTAACCTCATTATCATTCTAACAAAAAAAACTAGAGCGTGTTTGGAGTCCGGAACTAGGAGATATCGTCTTTTTAATTCGTCATAACTAGTAGAAAATGTGGCTGAATTTATGATGAATTTTGAATATTTTTTTTTGGACGAAAAAGAGAGGAATTTGGAAAAAAAAATGAAGGATAAGATATATATAATGGTGGACACTACTTAATTAAATAAGAATAGGATTGGTTAATTTGGATAGGATTATGATGAATTTAAATAAGGATAGGATATGCAGGAAGTTGATTTCCTAGTAGGTTCAGGATTTGAATTAATTTAAAATAGAGTTTGAATTTATCTCAATAATTTATAATCTTAAATATAATTAAAGATAATACAAATAATTTATAAAATCTTATTAATATCTATTAACACTAAATTAGTATATATCTAATATTAAGACTATATATATCCAAATAAATCCTAAATAATTTTAAAATCTAAATAAATTTCTTAAAATTCTAAATAAATTACAAAAAAATATAATTAAATATTTTAAACTAAAATAAATATTTGGTAGGAACGACATGCAAGTATGATCGTATAGTAAATCATAGAAGTCCTAGAAATTTATGTTTTCTAAGTTTTAATTACCAAAAAAAATTCTAGAAAAATCTCCAAAAATCTAAAATAACCTAAAATAATTCTAAATGAATATTTATATAAGTAAATATATCAAAAAATTTATTTTCTAATTAACTAAGAGCATATTCTAAATAAATTCAACATATATAATAAATATAATAATATAAAATATACACAAAATACCTATTTTGGGTGAGGGAGTTTACAATCTACCCAACTTAAAGTAATTTCGTCCTCGAAATTAAAATAAGACATAATTTGTTAAATTCTTCACATTCGTACATAAGGTATGTCAATCGCAATCTCTTCCAAAAATTTAAATAACAAAATCTATTCGAATCTATCGCGATTACTTCAAAATTAATATAACCACTGTTTAAATCAAAATTTAACCTGTCGTAATCTCTTCTCGATTTTTAAATAATCAACATCCAAATCTGACTCAAGTCTATATGACATCCCACATCAAAATTTATATCATAATTTCCAACTATCATAATCTCCTCTAGACTTTGAACAATAAACAATTCTAATCAAATCTTATTCCTATTCTTAACTTAAGAATTTTGTACTATTCGAATATTTAAACTTAATTTACATCCTCAATATTTCAAATAGGTGATCCAACAATCAAAATTAAACTTTTAATTCAAATCATCAAATTGTAAAATTTAAATCTAATTAACCAATTATTCAAGTCTAAAATTATATATTTATCCTCAAAATTTAAATCGATGATTCATCCTTCAATATTCAAAATTTAAATCATGTGCTCAAAGTATAAATATTGGGTCCTCAATATCAAGATTTTTAAAATTCATTAAATCCTCATTATCTTAATCATCCTTCTAAATTTCTCAAAATTACAATGGCTTGAACCTCTCCCAATCTAGTCTTACTCGATCATAATCTAAAGAAATTCCTCCCGAGTTGACAATGCACTACTACCCAACTTAGAATTTATCCACCTATCACCTAAGGCTATATACCTTAAGAAAATATCCTTTAATTTATTTACTCATGTCGTGCAATCCTCGAAACTTCAACGCCGATCATATCACATATGATATGTCCTTAATTACGAAAGAATAATCCTCAAGTATGTGATCGGCCTATGGGGTATATCTAGTACTCTCTGTGTATCAAACTTTATACCCAGCACGAGGTTTCGTCTTTCCAAAATAAGGGAAGACGAAGATCAATAATAAAGAGTTCAAGGGCAGCGTAATAGAATAGAAGTATTGGGATCAAGGCGTTTAAAGAATTCAATTAGGAATTGTCAAAGCAGTTGTGGATTGAAATTCTATTTTGGTAATCCTTTGTTTGCCTGCTCGTATTAGTACAGTTATGTAACTGATACGATATGTCAGACATGCCTAGGGCAAGTATATTCGTCTACTAATCACTACATATCTCAATCCACGTAAAGTAGCGTTACGAAGGGTGAACCAAATATACTAAGGTTGTCCAGACCGTAATACACTGATTCTGATTAGACAATTGCATCAGCAGGCGTCCCCAATAATACATGTCTCATGATCAAGCTCGATAAAAATAAGCTTGCAAAGACTAGGCTATAATAGCAGCATAATTCGAGGTAGCACAGAAAATATAACGCTGGATTATGATGAAAGAAGTCACAAATAATTCAAGTTGCAAAAACAAAACAACATAAGCAACAATAACAAAAGACTCTACAATCTCTACAGTTATCATATTAATTCCTTGTCTAAGTCGATAGTCGACAAAGTAGGGGTGTGAGCCTCTAAGTTCTATAGTCTGAATAAACACTATCATCTTATGTTAGCATACAATTAATGCCATTCAGTTACACTTCATCAATGGATTCACAAGGGCTATATGATACCAGGTGGTGAGGTATACTACCCAACTTAAAATAATTAAACTAGTACTGTGACAGCCTTAAGAGGATCCTACAAAAATAACCTTGCACATATACATAGAACAGAAACTCTTATTAGGGTATATGAGGAAAGATCTTGGTATTGATTAGGGTATCCTTTTTATGTAGGTAATGGTCATCCTAAGTCTTAGTCATAGCACTTATAGAGCAAGTGTCAATAGTAAGGATAGAAGAGTTACTGGCCGTCAGAGGGAAAAGAGGATATAGCCTACATTGAGGTGGGGTACATGTTACATGATTTAAAACTAAGGGTTAATCATCGGTCACAATCTACAAAACAACTTAAACTTATCAAGTTATAACTACCAAACATAAAAAAAATTTACATTCAAGGCTACAACTATAATCCTAGCAAACTATGAGCCCTTAACAAAGAATAATTACTTGGCCTACTATCCGAAGTGTCAGATGGCACGAGTTGAAAGATGAAGAGAAGAAACATAATTAGCCGTCGCAAAATAGCGAGTGCTATGGTCGCAGGGAACAATATATAAAATAAAGATAGAGGGCTCTAGATAGCATCATGGTTCTCTAAAGGGAGTGGGGTGTTGGTTGCTATGTTCGGGGTATAATCAAGGGAGAAGTGTTGATTACATTCCTCTAGGCTTCCTAGGGTGCTGTCTACTAATAACAAGATAATGATATAAGTTTATAGTTCCAATATCATCTAACTATGAAGGTTAGGTTCAGTCAAAATATTAAGTTTTTGGTTTTCTATGGGTTCCTTAATGCTAGGGGCAACATTATGGTAACCTTCTAACTAACTCTAGTAGTGTCTATACTACTCTCAAGTCCTCATATTACATCCGGGGTAATAGTAAACCAATTATAGGGATAAGGGATTCTAGGGTTCGCTAGATATTCTAAGCTTAGTGGTGTATCTATAATCTCGTTGTATTCTAAATAGGTGTGCTACTCTAATTATCATCTAACAACAGGAACTTCTATATTCTAGGAGGAGGTTATACTTAAAGAACTATTAGGGAAGCACAAGAATCAAGCATGATGCATTTGATCAAAATAGAACAGAGAGGAGGAAGATGAATCAGGGTCAGTTATGGATGAGATCCTATATTCTAGTCCTAGGTGCAGGCTTGTTCGGTACAATAACGTAACCGAGACAATATGCTCTTGACCTGCATGGGCCACCACAAAAATATGTCATGCCCCAGTCCCAAAAATACGTAGGACTAGGACACGTAAGCATGCCAGCCACATGGATATGGTAACTCCAATATATGAAAACCAAATCCATACGTACGCTGTATTATGAATATCAAATCCATAAGTGGTAAAAATATAATACAAGTCACAGGGTAAAATCTAAATCTCATCCACCAAAATCATATAGAAATAAATAACCAGTATCTATGAAACTAGATCTCAATAAGAAGGATCTAAAGATAATAGTTGGGTGGAAACAAATCCACTACCAACTCAAATGGGAAAAGTAAATACAATATAAGTATAACTTACTCAAACAATATAAGTACCAGCTACCAATCACGGCTCGAAGGGAAGACATCCACGAAGCTTCTATATCCTTTCAATCTGCGCTCCTGCAAATACTCAAGAACAGGTACACCTGGCAGCGGACCAGGTCCTCAGAGGGATATAACAAGTATACTTAAACACATGCCAATAAAGTACTAAAATAAATATCCAATGGGTCGCCTAACTGTCTAAAGTGAATGCAGTTAAGAACAACTTTCCCCACAAGTGAGCTATCTGGCTGAAAACCTGGGATTTGGCATGGTTCTCTATTGGAGATCTAGGGGCCTACAAAGGCACGATGACTTTCGAACGCCGGAGGCCCGCCTGATAATAATATAATATATAGTGGTCATCACCACCCGTATCTCCAGCGGAGAATCCGGGCGCACAATAGAAAAAGTGTAAAGGAGCTCAAATGCGGTACTTGTTGTTCTCCCCACCCCATGCTCTAAGCATGTCACATCCATGACACAATTTGGTCCATAGCCTATTCTTAGTACCTAGCCCCATCCTGCAACCAGACAAGGACAAGGATGGGACCACCGTACTACAATAGACTATGTCCATAGACCTCTAATAACTGCTAAGTCTTCTAGCATACAAAGTTTCTAACAGCAGTTATTCCTAACGCACGTCCCACACGTACCGATGATCAGTCAATACGTGCGTCCGTGATCTATATGAGACTCACAACTCGTGTAAAAATATGTGTCACAGTCAAATGAAATCTAATGGTGCTACATGATAATGGGGTAGTCTCATGAACAAGGTCAATGCAATACATAAATAAAAACATAACGCGACAACACCGTCGCGCGCATTTTGTATAACAGTTAAAATATATGAACTAAGGACAGAAAATAAAGATGCATGCAACATATGGAGTATAAATAACAGTACAATGGCAAGGTATACTTGTCTGGCAAGGAAGCTGCAATGTACCAATAACCTGCTCCAGAAATCGCGCAGAACAATCCAATATCCTATGTACACATAAATATAATATAATAGAATCGTTAGTCATTACACTAGCACATACTCAACCATATTTATACTGGAATAAGGGGGTATACTAGGGATAACACTAGTCATCTAACACGGTCAATTACGCATTGAATTACGCGAGTGTCGCATCTTCAAGTACTGTACGAAATCAGTCAGTCAACTGACAGGTGTCTATGCCGGTACGTTAGTGTACACAAGGCAGACAAATTCACAAGTTCTTAGGGTCAACATGGTCAAGGTAAGTATGGGATAGTCCACGATATCCTAGGGTCATACAGTCTGAATATTTAGTCATAATTATCAATTAGCATTTACTTACATATATATTCATATAACTATATAATAATATAACCATTAATTTATTTTAATTTATTTAATTCTGGAATAATTACTCTAAAATCCTATTTTAATCTTATTATTCTGATTTTTATGTTAATTCCTAAATTTTGTCCAAAGAAACTGAATTTTATCAACTCGAGACTCATGGCACGCAAATCGAGGCGATCTGTTGACCAAAAAGTCAACCGATACAAACTCGACTTTCATGCATAATTTCCTGTAGATTTCAGCATAAAAAATATATTGGAATTTACGGCTCGTCTGAATTCAAATTCGTTTGGGAATTATGGCACATACAAATTTTGTATTGTGCACCGATGGTTAAATTCTAACCTAGAAGTTCTACAAAATTAACAGTATGTAAATACTTCGAAATAAATTCTGGGAAAAATATATGTGGATGATCTCGACATTAGCTTTCTGAAACTTTAAACGGTTCATGATTCTGATTCCTGGTTCTCCCGGAATCGCGAAAACATCGAAACATGTCTATTTTTGGACATGCTGTGCTCTACGAATTTTCCAGAATTTAATACTAATAATTTATAAAAACAATTTATATTATCATAAAGCTAACCTCATTATCGTTCTAACAAAAAAAATTGGAGCGTGTTTGGAGTTCGAAGCTAGGAGATATCGTCTTTTTAATTCGTCATAACTAGTAGAAAATATGGCTGAATTTATGACAAATTTTGAATATATTTTTTTGGACGAAAAAGAGAGGAATTTGGGAAAGAAAAATATGAAGGATGAGGTATATATAATGGTGGACACTACTTAATTAAATAAGAATAGGATTGGTTAATTTGGATAGGATTATGATGAATTTAAATAAGGATAGGATATGCAGGAAGTTGATTTCCTAGTAGGTTCAGGATTTGAATTAATTTAAAATAGAGTTTGAATTTATCTCAATAATTTATAATCTTAAATATAATTAAAGATAATACAAATAATTTATAAAATCTTATTAATATCTATTAACACTAAATTAGTATATATCTAATATTAAGACTATATATATCCAAATAAATCCTAAATAATTTTAAAATCTAAATAAATTTCTTAAAATTCTAAATAAATTACAAAAAATATAATTAAATATTTTAAACTAAAATAAATATTTGGTAGGAACGACATACAAGTATGATCATATAGTAAATCATAGAAGTCCTAGAAATTTATGTTTTCTCAGTTTTAATTACCAAAAAAAATTCTAGAAAAATCTCCAAAAATCTAAAATAACCTAAAATAATTCTAAATGAATATTTATATAAGTAAATATATCAAGAAATTTATTTTCTAATTAACTAAGAGCATATTCTAAATAAATTCAACATATATAATAAATATAATAATATAAAATATACACAAAATACCTATTTTGGGTGAGGGAGTTTACACAGCCTCCCGTCGGTAATCGACCCTATAATCTGGCAGGGAACCAGGTCCTCAGAGGGACGTAACAAGGTACAAAAATAGCATGCCATAATAAAATAGAAAAGAAACATGTGATACGCAGGAGTAATATAGAATAACCACCTAAGTGAGACACAACTTGAAGACAACATTCGACACGTGGACTTTCTAAATATAAATCCATAACTTCGAGGCACAGAGACACACGGTGCATACCGTAGCTCCGAGTACAGAGTCACACAGTAAATACTACGACTGCGGATACAGGATCTCTACGTAAATAAGGATATGTATATAGTGCATGTGAAGTAGCCCAAGCGTCCAGTAACTATCTTCCCCTCCCAATGCGATCAACGAGACATATCCGCAGCTCGCTGAGCCTGAACCTCTATCTAGTAGTCTCGTCATACTGAAGTATCTAGTACCAATCACGATCCTATAGTCCTTACAGGTTCTGGTCATGCTGATACTATCAGGATACAGGAAGTCTAGCATGATGATAGTGTCTGATTGTGTCCTAGGATTCCGATGTAACCAAGTAGGTACATAAGGATATCGAGAAATATCTAACAATCAATACTAGACGTTACCGACGAACGTCTGCACCAGGGTATGAACCGGACGCTAAGTAATGATTGTGATCCAAAGCACACACAAGGTGTAGATGAAATAAATAGTAATACTAGAACTAAGATACAGAGTGGTAAGGTATACTTGCCTGGATCAGGATGCTGAAGGCGGGGCTCCGGTACAACGTCCAAGTCCAAGGATCCCAAAGTACCTGATGTTTGTCCGACTGTGCTGAGATTGTAGGCACTAAATTTTGGTCTAATACTGTGCTGAGACTGCGGTATCCTTGTATGGTTCTGGCCTAGCATATAGGTCATCAGATGCTGCTACTTGTCTTCTTCTCTTCTGGTCATGCGAGGGAGCGAGAGGGTACGCTGGGTTGTGGCATCAGCATGGAGCTTGTGTGATATGACGCTGGCCATGAGCGGAGGGACATCGAGTCTGACCACGGACGTGCCGGTCAGTAGGAGGGCTAGAGTATCGATCGAACCGACTGTGACTCCATACAGTCACCAACTGGGCAGGACTTCGATCTCTGATAGACGTACAAAATCAGTGGTGCAGACGTCTACTGGATCAGAGAGGGGCTACGAAGAGGAATTGGAGGTGGTACAGTCCGGGCCGGCACTGGCGTTCGGAGCACGTCAGTGAAGGACCAGGGGCCTCGTCGACTGTGACTCGTGTGGGGCGAGTGCTAGCCAGAGGGGCGCTAGCAGCATCACAGCAGGTTGGATCTCGACTTCAGCAGCAAGCGGGTTCGAGCACTCTAAGCATGGGCATAATGAATATATGGGGATAGGTTGGCGATATACGTCGGGGTTTGACTCGTCGAGGACCTCACGACGGCACGGGGCGTCTCTCAACTGGCAATAACGAGGACAATGCTGATGGACGACCAAGGGAACATGGGTTGAAGGTTGGTTCTCGTCTTCCTTTATGATCTCCCATGGTGTTCCGGTGGCGAGTCAGCCACTCGACATGGAGGAAGAAAAAGAGTGGTGCGAAGGAGTCGCCTGGATAAACTAGACAACGACGTCAGGTGGAGATAGTAGATCGATGCATCAGCCTTCACCTCCACGGTGCTGCCCATGGTAGAGGAAGCATCGGTCGGGGTGAGTCCCGGTGGAGGTGTGCGTATGGTGAAGGTGATAGTGGTTGTATGTGGCTATGGTGGTATAGGTGGTAGAGGTGGTGGTTTAGGTAGCATCGGTGGTGACATTACTCGTGGTGGAGAGGGTGGTGTAGTCGTGGTGGAGGTGGCATCGGTGCTATTGGCATGAGGGGGTGATGGTGCTCCGGTGGAGGTGGTGGTGATAAGAATGGGGTGTTCGTTGACGATGATGGTGGAGGTGGCGCTGTTGGTGCTCCAGTGGAGGTGAGGTCGGGGTAAAGAAGGAGATAAAGTAGAATGAAGAAGAAGAGAGAGGGGGATTCGGCTGAAGAAGAGGGGAGGGAAGGGAAGGAGATAGAGTATGGTGTAAAATTTTAGGGTCTTTCTTAGGATTAGGGCCGACCACATGGGGAGGTGTGTGTGTGTGTGTGTATTAATGTAGAGGGAATGTGTGGTTGTGATGGGGGGGTATTTGAATCAAAGGCTAGGTTTTCTCATGAAAAAAAATACTATGCAAGGGAAGAGAAAGTATGAGGTGACCGGTCACATGAGGATGGGGGATTTCTTTATTTGCTTTGCACCAATAAGAGTGTGACACCTAGCAACCTCTTTGCATTTGAGTTCCTTAACATTTGGGTGTTTACACATGAAGGAAAAAGAGTGAGAATTTGATGGAGAAAATTGGTGTTTGGTATTTTGTAGGATGGAGAGGGTGTTGGGTGTTTTGTATGAGCCTCATGAATGGGTGATGGGTTAAGTTGGGATTAGGTTAAGTCAGTTTCCCCAATTTAATTAAATAATGTGCCATAGGTGCTCTTAAATTAAATGGGAGTACATGGGGTCTCAATTGGGAGTGTTATAAATGTCATGGACGGTGTAGACTTGGTGTTAGTCTTGGGCCCTTTAATTGGTTAGGCGAAACGGGTTGAGTTTGTGTCCCCAAATAGATGACAATGACATGGTACAAAATATATGATTAAATAATTGATTTTGTGACTGAAAAGTTGTGCAATTAAAATAGAGCACAAGGGAGAATGTTTGTAAGTGACAGAAATATCCAGTGCCTAGGTTGGCTTGTCAGGTCAAGAGTGCAGAATTTGTTGGAAAGTAAAGGCTATTGTTGTGCTCAAATTATTGAAGCAACGATAAGGTGAACCAAGAGTTTAAATTAAAGAACCAGTCTTGATAACCCTAATTTTTAATCCTTAGACAACCTGAAGCTAACCCAAATTTTTACCATATCAAATATACCTAAAAGTTTTGAGGAAGTTTACATCCTTCCCAACTTAGAAGGATGTCGTTCCCGAAATTAAAAGTAAAGCACGAATACGAGTTACGAGAATTAAAAAGTTAACAGGTAATCAAAATACAGTATGTAAATTCGTACCTCAGTCCTCAAATAAATATGAAAAATGTTGTCGAATAGAATCCTTGCGCTCCCAGGCAAACTCGTCCGGCGAATGATGCTTCCATGCAACCCTGACCAATCTAATAGTCTGTCCCCTCAAAACCTTCTCACTGCGATCGAGTATCCCTACCAGCTGCTCCACATATGATAAACTGGGCCCGACTGTAATCTCGGAATGATCGAGCACGTAGCTAGGGTCTGCCATGTATCTCCTCAACTGCAATAAATAAAATACGTCGTACACGCCTTCTAATGACAGAGGCAATGCAAGAAGATAAGCCACTTTGCCAACACGCTCCAAGATGTCAAAAGTTCCGATGTACCTCGGACTCAACTTGCCTCTGCCCCCAAATATGATGGTGCAGCGAGTAGGCGATATCTTCAAAAATACATGATCACCTTCCTTGAATTCTAAAGGTCTACGGTGCACATTTTCCCAATGCTTCTACATGTCCTGTGCTACATGCTGGTGGCCCTGAATCTTCTTTACTTTCTCCACTGTCTGTGTCACCAATTCTGGACCAAGTATCTAACGCTCTCCTACGTCACTCCAATATATCGGGGACCTATACTTCTTGCCGTACAGTACCTCATAAGGTGCCATCTGTATGCTTGCTTGGTAGCTATTATTGTAGGAGAATTCTACCAAGTATAGATGGTCCTCCCAAGATCCCCCAAAGTCAATCACGCATGCTCTCAATATATCCTCTAGTATCTGAATCGTGCTCTCTGACTGACCATCAGTCTGTGGATGATATGCACTGCTGAACTTGAGGCGAGTTCCTAAACTCTCCTGTATACTCCGCCAAAAATGTGACATGAATTTAGAAGCACGATCCGATATAGTGCTGACAGTCACTCCATGTAGTCGTACGCATGTACATGTCAGCCAATATCTCTGTGGACTGGCCAACTCTAAAGGAAAAGAAATACGTCAACTTTGTGAGTCGGTCCACGATAACCCAGACTACATCCTTCCCGCTAAGGGTCCTCGAAAATTACGTGATGAAGTCTATGGTAATGTGATCCTACTTCCACTCAGGAATGGGAAGCAGCTGCAATAGTCCTGCAATCCTCTGATATTTGACCTTGACTTGCTGACAGACCAAACGTCTCATACGAATCTCACAATCTCCCTCTTCATCCCATGCCACCAGTAGTATTGTCTCAAATCTCGGTACATCTTCGTACCCCTGGGATGAATAGAATAAATTGAACTATGGGCCTCAGTTATCAACTCTTGACATAGATCGCCACTCGGAACAAATAGGCGATCTCTATACCTCAACATTCAGACTTCATGAATTCGGAGTCCCATCTGTATGCTGGCCTCTGTTCTCTCTCGCAGTCGTAGAAATCTTGCATCGGGAGACAAGACTGCCTTGACCCTCTCAACCAATTTAGACTAAACTTTTAGACTGGCCAACTGTCCATCCCTGCCTGGCAATACAACCTCTATCCTGAGCTCCTGAAGATCCTCTAACAAATGTTGCTGAGTCATCAAAAAGTATGCCATGGGCTTCCTACTTAAGGCATCTGCTATAACATTCGCCTTGCCTAGGTAGTACTGTAACTCAATATCATAGTCTGTCATCAACTCTAGCCAATGCCTCTGTCTTATGTTTAGCTCCTTCTGAGTATAGGCATACTTCAGACTTTGGTGATCTGTGTAAATCTCAACCTGCTCTCCATAAAGGTAGTGCCTCCATAGCTTTAGTGCAAATATTATCGCAGCTAGCTCTAGATCATGTGTCGGGTAATTTTTCTCACGAACCCTCAGTTGTCTCGATGCGTAACCTATCACCTTGTTATGCTGCATCAGTACACATCCTAGTCCGCTCCCAGATACATCGCTATACACCAGAAATCCTCCAAATCTAGAAAGAAGTATCAAGATCGGTGCTGTCGTCAGACGCTTCTTCAGCTCATCGAAAGCCATATGACACTCCTCAGTCCAGATAAACTCCTCGCCTTTATGCGTCAACCGTGTCAAAGGCGCAGCGATCCTCTAGAAGTTTTCCATGAACCTCCAAAAATATCTGGCAAGTCCGAGAAAACTCCTAACCTCCGTAACTGACGTAGGGGTAGGCCACGTGTCCATTGCGGCAATCTTCTCTGGGTCAACTGTTAGTTCATCTCCAGTAATCATGTGACCCAAGAATGGTACCCTATCCAAGCAGAACTTGTCACGTCCCGATCTTCCGCCGGAATCGATCATCCCCGCTAGGCTCGAATCATCGCGCCAGCGCTCCCGCGGGACATACGTTTCCATCGGGATACGATACCGCGCGAGCCTGGGGTTGCGCCCGCACGAGGTAAAATACCGAAACGGCCGTTGATAACTAATTCACAGAGTCGTCATAGCAGAAACATAAAATGAACACAAGTATTGAATCCAAATTAAGCTATTTTATTGATATGAAGTAAAGATTACAAGCGGCGCTAGGCCAAGATTACAAGTCGCTCATGCTCTCTCTCTCTCTCTCTCTCTTTCTCTCTCTCTTACAATGACTATGCCCTTAGGCTTAGAACCAATATAAACGATCTGGATGATGATGTTTTCATACATTATGTCTCATATATGTGAGCTCCAGGTCCGTGCGCCACGCTCCAAGACGCCAAGTACTGTCCAGCGCCTTATTGCGTTAAGCGATCTCTGAATTCGTACGAGTTCCCCTGCACCTTGCATGCAGTATGGGTTGGTGTCGGTACATTAAATGCACTGGTGGGAAGGCCTCTCGCCCATGCCATAAAACAAGCACGTTTGTTAGTTATGTGCACCGACTAGTTTCGTTGTCTTTCTAGTCTTTTGCCTTAGGATCAGTTACATGGCAATATAAAGAAGGTAATCTTCGTGTCTGCTCAAGAGTGTCATAATAACGAATAATTGAGTTTACCTTACCATTTCTTACCATTCGACCTTCCCTGTCATATGCAGCAATATAAAACAATGATCTACTGAATAACAAGAAACATTTGGGAAATCCAAGTGTTATGTCGTCTCTGCCTCAAGCCCATTCTACTCGAACTAGGTTTGTTACCGTGCATCCATTCTAATTATGAAAAATGTCGTACAAATATACTCCTTCCCTTTAATCTTTTTCTCAATGCGGATAGCCGCTATGCAAGCATGACTTATCTATATGAAGGTCACTGGCTCTGCAAGCTATAATGGACATGATCTGCGATGGACGGTTGTCTTTCCAGCTCGGTTGCTAGCCTTGCTGGACTTCCCAACCGTCTAACGAGCCGGCATCCATCCAGGTCGGTAGTAAGCCTTGCTGGATGTCCCGCTCTCGCCCGCTAGTCATCAGCTAGCGTATTGCCAGGACTATACTGGCACTATCCTCCCGGGCCAATATAATTCGGATGCCTCAGCAATCGTGTCGAGGACTCTCTCTACATGGTGCGCAACCAGTTATCCGTGACTATGCAACTACTCCCCCACATTAAATCCTAGCCGAGGACTATACTCGGATCTATCTTTGCCGAGGACTACACTCGGATCTTTTCTTCTTTACGTAGCTCCCTGATTAAAGACTGTCTTGGTGATCTGCAAATCCTGAGTACCATCCTTTCTTTCCATCTCCTGACTCAGAACAACTATTTAATAGCCTTCATCGTCTATGTATGCAACATGATTTTACTCTATCCCGTGTCATGTTTCGTGCGGTGCAATGCCACAGTATAAACTCACCCTACTTTGTGGCATATATATAAGAAGCTACTATATTCCAACTCAATAAGCCCGATAACGCAAATAGTAAGTGAGATTTCCAAGTTCTATACAATGATAAGGCGGGCTTATCCCCTTAGCTATGTGCGTTCATCTATTTTATTAGCATGCAAAGATTATCGTCTGAAAACTAGCATGTAATATTTTTTTTTTAGTGTGCAGCTAAGTAGAGACAGGTTCACCGGGGCCACCCACCTTAGCGATGTATCGCATCGGTCGAGCGAGACTCCGGGCGTGCCTCTGAAGGCCTAAGTTTGACTCCATTTGAAGATCCAAGTATGAATGCCTTTGCATGGAATGAGCCATCTCGCTGAGCAAGGCGGGTCGGTTCGCTATACTTTGTCGTTTGAATCGGCCCTCCGGGTTGAGCGGAGCGGGTCGTTATATTATACACCACTCAGAACAAGTCTCGTCCTCGAGACTTCCTGAGCAAAACTCGTATTATCGCACAACTTCTAAACCAAACTCTATACATCTTGTCTAGCTTCCAAGGACTGTCTCAATACTATATTCATTTATTTCCTCACCATGCGTTACGCAAATATTTAGTCAATACTCATCGAACAACTCTATCGTTCAATGTTATCGAACAATACTCAACTCAATCGTTGCACTCCCAACTTAAAATCTACTATGCCTGGCGTAGGGCTGTATTACTCAAACACGAGGTATTTTATAACTCAATGGGCACTTGAAAACTCAAACTTTGGGTGGACTTGCCCAAATTGCTATGTTATATCCATGCGATCCTAACGCATCTGGCCGATTACTTGACGTCGCCTATCGAAACCATCGTTACGCCTAAACCCAAAAACTAGGATCTCAGCTAACTTTCTAATCTCATTTGCATCAACACCTCTCTGAGTCACCGTCCAATCTCGCTAAGTAAATCTATTGTCGGCCAAGGTCATCTCATTAAATTGCCTACGTTTTCTAACTCAGTCTTTATTGCGCCTTAGCACAGAGCTAAATTTCTCACCTAGGGTATGCTCTAATCCTTCGCGTCTTTGGTCCAATCGAACTTAACTTCCTATTTGTTTTACTCATTCCTTTTTGCACGAGTGCTTAACTATTTTATCCAAATGATTCATTCATTCAACTATTGCATTCTCAAACTCAGTCTCGTACTGTGCCTTAGCACATAACTATCTCTGTAACACGGGAAACGTTATAATCTTTCCTTTATGAAAGTTTAGGTTGAGACTAACTTATTTCAGTTGCCATACTCATCCATGCGAATTCGAACATTTTTATTTGCAGCTGCATTCGAGTTATGCATATCGCTATGTCTGGATCGTACCCATATTCATGGCATCCCCCAAATATGTGTATTTCAGCCAAGCTTAGTGACAGCTAAGTCGGACAAGCTACTCGTAAAAATCTTTCGAATTGTCGATCGTTTTGCTACACGACTAACCGAACTCTGGTTTAATTTAGTTATAGTCTACTCCAATCTCACCCAATTTAAGTTTTACATTGCCAGCAACGCATATCCTCCAAGCAATGATTTAATTCATTGTGCCAACTTATCTCGAATATCACCAATTTCAAATCATAAGAGTTCCGTCTGACAATTCTCTAATACCGTCTTATTCCTCACTGTCGCATAACCTATCCGACCAAATCAATTATTACCCGAGTCCTATCTCCTATTGCGTTCGTTTTAACGCCAACGTCGCTAGTATACACTCCCAGTTTCAAGTCCTAACTCTAAGTCTCGTTCGCCCAATTCTATCATTTTCTCGAACGATACTCTGAAGTTCGCCATTCTAGTTCAATTCGAGGCATAAGGTCGTCTGCCGAGGTCAGCTCACAAGGTCATAGGTACAGTTCAAGTTTGTGATTCATCGTGCAACCGCGCTGCACAATGCTCGCCCCAAACACCCTAAGGTCAAACCATTGCTCCTTTATACGGGTATTCTACCCAAGCTTATTTTACTCAGATTTTTAAACATCAAGCATAGATTATCCTATCACACCAACACGTTCGTTCAACTGAACCCACGATATGCCCACATTGTATGTCCAACCTATCAATTTGCACACATTATCTCTTCCATTATGTTTGATAGTTTCCACCTATCTACCCTTTTTTAAGCTTGTAGTACTAAGTCACAAACCCATTCTAAATCATCAATGTATATCATAATCTCTAAGTCGTCCAGCATGATCTACGTATCTGTTCATAAAAATGTCCAACATCTCTTACTTCACATTTCTAGACTAACTCCTCAAAAATTCTTAGATTCATTTATATCATGAAACTTGTCTTATTGTATTGAACCACAAGTCAAAATGATCCTTCAATTGTCACGTTCCGGTCTTTCGCAAGTTCAATCATCCCCGTCAGATGTGAGATCACCACGCCAACACTCCTGCAGAATGATTGTCCTAATCCGGACGTAACCCATGTGCGAGTAAGAAGTTGTACTTACACAAGACAAGAAGGTCAATCGTTAGGGTTATCATCGAATGAACAGACACCTTATCGCCACTCTTCGTTTTATCCCAAGTTGTACATTGATCCATCAAGTCATGTTCTTTTTTTAACAACCATTCTTACCAAAATCAAAATTCGTCTAGTCAAACCATCCAGCCTTAATGTTACCATTTTTGATTATTTCATAGTCTACTTCTAGTATTCCTCAAACAACTAAGTTCAAATCCCAAACCCAAATCTATCCCATATTTGATACGTTCCATTCATCGAGTTCGTTTGAAATAATCACCGAACATGTTCCCTCGAGTTCGATTATCCCCCTCGTACATAAAATTATCACGCCGACGCTACCGCAGGATATTCGTTCTCGCTGGAACTAATTTCGAATGTTATATTTCCGAACTTGATTTCAAGATTGTTATTCCAATCTCCAAGCTAAATCTGTTATCGCTTATTTTGATCCATCAAAATCATAATTTTTACTAACTCGCATCAATCTGTGCTATCTTCCAACTATTGTTATGATCTAAAAATCTTCCAAATTTGAAATCATCGCATTCGTACTCAAATCGAACTCTATCGAGCGATATCCTATTGAAATCAAAAAATTTCGTGCGCACTATCATTCGTTCACGCCATTATTTTTAATTGCACTAACTCCGATCGTATCCCCGATTATTCCATCTTAACTCAAGTTTTAATTCGATTGTTTTAACTCAAAGTCGTTCGTACAATCCTCTAAGTTTTCCCGACCATGATATCTATTTTAATTGCCCAAAATTCCTACTCGATATAAGCCTTATCCCTTATTCAACTCATTCTAACTAGTAAAAACCAAATCTTGCATTCTTCCTTCGGGTTCGCTTACTTGCTACGCATTGGTTATTTATACTAAGGCTTTACACAATCTTGCCACTTGCTGCTAGACCCGTTTAACTCTCTGAACCCACGACTTCGTTCGAACATTTCTAAGCCGACCAATACACTACTCATGGTTCGAGCTATACTCTATGAATCTTTATAACTCATTTTATCCTCAATTCGTATATTCAAACCTGGGACCTACTGTATACATCACTCAGGAATCGAGTTATCCTAATAACTCCTGAATCACATTCGCATCCTTCACTCGTATTCCCAATTCTTCCCTTAGAACTCCAGCATGGTCCCTATGTGCTGCATTAACGATATTAGCCTCGTATGTACCCCTATCGATAGTCCACCATACAAACTATGTTGTGAATCGTATCTTATCGCTACAAATGACCGTCCAAACTATATCTGAAAATCCAACACAATTCCCATTAGTCGCCTTAGCGGTACCCCGATAACATCTCTTATCTGTTTTTATTCTAAGCCTGACTTTTATTCTTATCCAAACGATACCCAATTCTCGCTGCAACTCGCTAGCACCAAGGGTCTTGGCGCACGATACTCAACACAACTTGGCCAAAAGGCTGTGTGCATAGACAACTGTCCGAACGATATTCTATCTCGCACACTAACTCGCTTGGTATTTTTGTATAGGCATTCTGGCTAATAAATAACTTGTCAATTTTAATATGAGTTTATTCCCACAATGTCTTACACAGGTTGGCACAAAAGCCCTCACATCATAATCCTGTTCAAGCAATCGTATTATTCATATGCACTTTTCAAAAATATTTAGACTTATTATATGGAACATTCATTGAACATCGAGAGAGAGCATCTATCACTCTTTCAATACACAAATTCAAAACTGAGAGAATCGATACGAATTCCAAGGATGTAAGGCCGTGCTCTGATACTAATATTTCACGCCTCGATCTCTTGCCGGAATCGGTCGTCCCCGCTAGGCGCAAATCACCGCGCCAGCGCTCCCGTGGGACGTATGTTTCCATCGGGACGCGATATCGCACGAGCCTGGGGTTGCGCCCGCGTGAGGCAAATACCGAAACGACTGTTGATAACTAGTTCACAGAGTTGTTATAGTGGAAACATAAAATGAACACAAGTATTGAATCCAAATCAAGCTCTTTTATTGATATGAAGTAAAGATTACAAGCGGCGCTAGGCCAAGATTACAAGTCGCTCATGCTCTCTCTCTCTCTCTCTCTCTCTTACAATAAATATGCCCTTAGGCTTAGAACCGATACAAACGATCTGGATGATGATGTTCCCATACATTATGTCTCATATATGTGAGCTCAAGGTCCGTGCGCCACGCTCCAAGACGCCAAGTGCGGTCCGACGCCTTATTGCGTTAAGCGATCTCTGAATCTGTACGAGTTATGCACCCTGCATGTAGTATGGGTTGGTGTCAGTACATTAAATGTACTGGTGGAGAGGCCTCTCGCCCACGCCATAAAACAAGCACGTTCGTTAGTTATGTGCACCGACTGGTTTCGTTGTCTTTCTAGTCTTTTGCCTTAGGATTAGTTACATGGCAATATAAAGAAGGTAATCTCTGTGTCTGCTCAAGAGTGTCATAATAATGAACAATTGAGTTCACCTTACCATTTCTTACCATTCGACCTTCCCTGTCATATGCAACAATATAAAACAATGATCTACTGAATAACAAAGAATATTTATGAAATCAAAGTGTTATGTCGTCTCTGCCTCATGCCCATTCTACTCGAACTAGGTTTGTTACTGTGCATCCATTCTAATTATGCAAAATATCATGCAAATATACTCCTAAGCATGACTTATCTATATGAAGGTCACTGGCCAGTTAGCCATAATGGACATGATCTGCGATGGACGGCTGTCTTTCCAGCTCGGTTGCTAGCCTTACTGGGCCTCCCAACCGTCTAGCAAGTCAGTGCCCATCCAGTTCGGTAGCAAGCCTTGCTGGATGTCCCGCTCTTGCCCACTAGTCATCAGCTAGCGTATTGCTAGGAATACACTAGCACTGTCCTCCCGGGCCGACACGATTCGGATGCCTCAGCAATCGTGTCGAGGACTCTCTCTACCTGGTGCGCAACCAGTTATCCGTTGTAAACCCCCTCGACCAAAAATATTTATTTTAATTAACTTAGATAGCATAATTAGGGTTATTTTGGTCCTAATTAGAATTTATTATATATAGTATTAAATATTTGTGCAATGCTTTTATTACTTAGGATGCCTTACCGTTGTCCCGATATTTAGGACACTACCCTAGCTGTTACCCTAAAACAAATTCCATACACTTGGCCTAGACATACCAACCTACCATAATGACCTTTGTGCAACCCCCGGATACTGATTTTGTATCTGATTTTAATCGCACAAAAGTTATTACAAACGTCCGTATGTAAATTAAATAAATTGTATATTTACGTTCGTTGTCCGTTCCAATCAAAATTGAGACCCGACCTCAACCCGTTTTGACCAACCCCGATCATGACATTATTATACTCTGAGGCTACCACACCAATGACGCTTGTGCCACCCAAATTTAGACCCCCGGTATTTATTAAATTAATTTAGAGATACCCGGTGCATTAATTATAAATTAATTAATGTAGTGACCTAGCCTCATTTAAATTAGACCCAACTCCAACCCAAACCCACACACACACCCACAAGCCTCATACAAAATACCATACACCATCCTAGCCTAATACAAAATACCAAACATGGTATTTTGTTACATCAAATCCCCAATTCCAGAATTTGTGCAAATTCTAATTTGTTCAGGGGTCTTTGTGCAAAATTGCAATGAGGTCCCCTCCCCTCATTGGCCCAACCACATGGAGAAAGAGCCTACATTCCTTGACCGGTCCCCATGTATTTTTCCCTCCATTTTTCATGTACTTGCATCACTTTTTGGAGGGCACATCAAGACCCTTCATTTGAAATGCTTAATTCCTAGCCCTCCCCTCATCATGATGAAGCCTCCCCAACTCCCCAAAAACAACACACAGCCGGCCCTAATCCCTAGGCAGCCCCCCCTCTCTCTCTCCTACATATATATCAAGTTACATCACATTTATTACACACAAAAACCCAAAACCACAACCAAAAACCCTAATTCCTAAAGCTACACACCACCACCCTCACTTAGCCCTCATCACCCCGACCCCTTCCTCAGCCCGCCGCCTCCGCCATCTCCGACAACGACCGCCACCAATGTCACCGCCATCCCCGCCCCTACCAATTGAGCCACCACCACGGCCACCACGACCGCCGCCTCCGCCTGAACCACGGCCACAGCAGCCTTTCTTCACCCCCCCGACTCCCTCTTCCCCGACCCGACCATTCCCGCAGCCTCCTCCCGGCCACCACCGCGTCCGGCCACCACCGCGATGGTTCCCCCTCCAACCAGCACCCACTCCCCCTCCTCCAGCCATCGCCACCGGCTCTTACTCCGCCTACAGCCACCGTAATCACCACCATCCTCATCCACGAGCTAGCACCACACAGCCGAGCCGACCCCCCCCCCCGAACGTCCCCTGACTCGCCGCCGCTGCTCAGTCGACCACCCCACTTCACCGACGCCACCCCCAGCCAGCCCCCTCCTTCTCCACCGTGGCTCGCCCCCTGTCGATGCCGCAGCCGGCCAACCCAGCCCCCGCAGCGACACCTAGCTGCTGACTGCTGCTGCTGACCACTTCTTCCCGCGAGCTGCCGAAGCTCCGCCCGGTCACCCTCACCGGCGACGACCACACGGCGGACACCCCCCAGATACGACACAGTACGTATGCCCCCCTGTATAAATGTATATATATTTGTATAAACGTATAAGTATATATATATACGTATAATTTTATATGTACATATATGTATTATATAGTATTTAGGTATGTATATATGTATATCTGTATTTATGTACATATGTGTATTAGTTTAATATAATTTTATGTATATATATATGTGTATTATTTCATGTATGTAAAAATGTATTATATAATATATAGTATATATGTATAATTGTATATGTATATGTATCTATATATAATTGTATATGTATATGTATCTATATATAATTGTATATGTATATAGTGTATATTTAAATATATATATATATATTGTGTATATATGTATATATATACATATGGTAAATATATTGGTATATAATACATAGTGATATATATATGTATATATATGTATTTACTTATAATAGTATATGTATTTATATATATATAATTGTATATGTATATAGTGTGTGTATATATATATATATATATATATATATATATGGTAAATATATTGGTATATAATACATAGTGATATATATATGTATATATATGTATTTACTTATAATAGTATATGTATTTATATATATATAATTGTATATGTATATAGTGTATATTCAAATATATATTGTGTATATATGTGTATATATATATAGTAAATATATTGGTATATAATACATAATACATAATACATAATATATATATATATATATATATATATATATATATATATGTGTGTGTGTGTGTGTGTGTGTGTGTGTGTGTATTAATTCATATATGTAAGTATATATGTATAACTGTATTTTGTATATATATGTATATATATATAGGTATAATGTAATTATGTTAGGTATATATGTATACATGTTATTCAAACATGTATTATTTTTATACAAGTATTTATTTTATGTATTAATATATTATAGTATATATTAACTAATGAATATATGTAATTATATATGTATGGTGGTATTGATATAAAATATATAAATACTATATCTGTGTACTATAGTAGTATGTACATATATGTTATTAAATTCCTTATACTTAATGAACAATATATATATGTTAAATATTATTAATGCATTATGTATATATATATATACATATGTCTAAATGCAGTTGATTATATAAGTATATAGGTTACTAAATTATCTATAGTATATATATGTATATGTGTTAGGTATGTATATTGTACTAGGTTAACATAGGTAGTTAAGCATGGTGTAAAATTTAGTGAATCATAATTATTGTTATCTGTTCGTAGGCATCCGAGATGGTGCTACCTTGACTGCTGATTCCGGAACATTGCTTGTGCACGCCAGAGTTCCAGGCAAGTATACCTTGCCTTGTTGATGCTGTCTAAATTCAGATGTTAACTAGTTGCATATTTCATTGTTTCAATATTAAACTGTGCGTGTCCGAGAAGACTCGGGTGCAGTCAACGAAGGCGTTGACGTTAGGACTTGTGTCTGACCTAGTGTCTAGTGGACCCACCTAAAGTTGAGGAGTTATCAATATGACTTCCCAGGCCTTGCCACGTATCTTAACACGTCACAGAGTGAGTTCATGTAGGGACGCGTACTTCATGATCGACTGGCCATCAGCATGAGCAGCACGTGTGACGGCATTTAGCTTAGTTGTTTATTTCTGTAGCGACTTGCATCATAGTATGAGGTGTCCACGTTGCATTTGCGACTTGTACATTGACATTGGACGGGGAAGACAATTAGTAGGTGTATGGGACAGATATTTGGTCGCCTAGTTTCAGAGTAAACTGCGGGGCCGTGAGCCTCAGTGTTACCCGGTTATAGGCCATGTGTTACCCGGATATGGGCTCAGGTTCCCGGTTATGGGCATATATGCGTGTTGATACATCCGGCAGAGGTTACTAGCTGCACGCTATCATGATCGGTGATGTAGTCAGCATATATACTCCCGGCGTTCAGTTTACAGCTAATGTCAGGTACTTAGCCTCTGGCTCGACGCTATGCTTTATACCTTTCACCTACCCATACGTACCAGGGTTGTCTTCAAAGTGAATTTTACTTAGCTGGTAAGATTATCCTTGAGTTTACACAGTATTTACTTTATGGCATGCATTTCTGTATACTTGTTACGTCCCTCTGAGGACCTGGTTCTCTTCCAGATCCGGACGAGCACTTGTACCCTACCATCTACGGAGCAGGAGTAGAGACAGGATTCCTGATTGAGGACTTCGAGGCATTTCCAGGAGAGTTCCGTGATTTGAGTACGCAGCTGCATTGGACTAGAGTTTTCATATCTAGCTAGTTGATACTCTAGTCTAGTTATCTTACTCTTTCTGCACTTTATTTCCATTTCTGTATTTCAGTGGGTTTGTCCCCATTCATACTATTTCAGATGTATTATGGATATTCAGACTCTTGTATTTTATTTACCAGTATTTATTTCAGTCTTTACGAAATTGTTTTCTGTGGATGAGATTAGACATTGCCTGTTATATATTAGCATATTAGACTTGTTAGTATTTTATGATAGCGTAGCACATTTTGATAGGATCCATTAAATTGGGATATCCTTCGGAGTCGTGTCAGCTGGCCAATGCCACGTGACCTGGTCCCGTGTATTTTGGAACTGGGGCGTGACATCCGTGACTATGAAACTACACCCCCATACATCTAATTCTAGCCGAGGACTATACTCGAATCTATCTTTGCCGAGGACTACACTCGGATCTTTTCTTCTTTACGCAGCTCCCTGATTAGAGACTGCCTCAGTGATTTGCATATCTCGAGTACCATCCTTTCTTTCCATCTCCTGACTCAGAACAACTATTTGATAGCCTTCCTCGTCTATGTATGCAGCATAATTTTACTCTATCCCGTGTCATGTTCCATGCGGTGCAACGCCACAGTATGAACTCACCCTACTTTGTGGCATATATATAAGAAGCTACTATATTCTAACTCAATAAGCCCGACTACGCAAATAGTAAGTGAGATTTCTATGTTCTATACAATGATAAGGCGGGATTATCCCCTTAGCTATGTGCGTTCATCTCTTTTATTAGCATGCAAAGGTTATCGCCTGAAAACTAGCATATAACATTCATTTTTTTAGTGTGCAGCTAAGTAGAGACAGGTTCACCGAGGCCACCCACCTTAGCGATGTATCGCATCGGTCAAGCGAGACTCTGGACGCGCCTCTAAAGGCCTAAGTCTGACTCCATTTGAAGATCCAAGTATGAATGTCTTTGCATCGAACGAGCCATCTTGCTGAGCAAGGCGGGTCTGTTCGCTACACTTTGTCGTTTGAATCGGCCCTCCGGGTTGAGCGGAGCGGGTCGTTACAGAACTCGCACTTGCTGAGCTTGGCATACAGCCTCTCCTGCCTCAGCGTCTCTAACACGATTATGAGATGCTCCTCATGCTCCTCCTGGCTCTTGGAATATACCAAGATGTCGTCGATAAATACCACCACGAACTTATCCCGGTACTGGTGGAAATTCTTGTTCATCAGGCTCATAAATACTGCTGTCGCATTGGTTAAACCAAATGACATGACTAGAAACTCATAGTGTCCGTACTTCGTCCATAAAGCTGTCTTCAGAATATCCCCATTTCTCATCTTGAGCTGATGATATCCGGATCTGAGATCGATCTTTGAGAATACACATTCTTCACTCAACTAATTAAATAAATCGTCGATGCGCAGCAAATGGTACATATTCTTTATCGTTATAGCGTTTAGCGCCCTGTAGTCAATACACAAACATTTTAACTCGTCCTTCTTCGGCACAAATAAGATGGGTGCTCCCCATGGAGAAATACTAGCTCGAATGAAACCCTTGTCTAAGCAATCATCTACCTGGACCTTCAACTCAACCAACTCTTTTGGTGCTAGTCTGTAGACGGGGGAAGTAATTGGCTCGTCTCCAGGAGTCCACTCTATAGTAAACTCTATCTCTCTATTAGGTGGCAGGCCTGAAGGATCCTCGGGAAATACATCCTCAAACTCTGATATAATACGGGGTACACTGGTTCACCTTCTGCAATGTGTGCCGCTAAGGTAGGTTGGACACCATACTCTCTAGCTCCTCGAAGAAACTCAAACTCAGGGTGATCTGGTGGTCTAAATATAACACATCCACGTCGACAATCTTGTATCGCATGTTATTAGCTCAACCAATCCATGCCTGTGATAATGCCATAGTCTAGACTTAACCTCGTAATAAATTCTCTCATTCTAGTTACAAATACTAATCCTCCTTAAAAATTTCTTTTTTTGTGTTTTCTCTCCCTTAATGTATAAATACTCTTCTCCTCAAAAAAATTTCTCGAGTTTTGTTCTCATTCATGTTCTATTTCATACCTCAGTTTCAATGGTATTGTTTCTTTATCCATAATCAAATTTTTGTTTAGTTCTCTTATCTGACATTCCCAAATTCTTCTATCGATATATTCAATGTTCCTTTGTCATAAATATAATCTTTTGGTATTAATTTCTTCATATCCTCCAGGTGTAATCCTCTAATTAAACTGTCACAATCAGTGTTATCCTTGTAATAGTTCATAGCTACTATTGGGCTCAAAATTTTCAAGGTATATAATGTAATCCACTATTTCGTTTAGTAAATCCTCCACATATCAAATATATTCCTCAATTTTCTTCTTTCTATTATTTATTACTCTGAGTCATCATAGTGTAATTATAATAATGGTATCACCCAAGCACATGCTAGAATTTCTGGTATCAGATAATCATCTTCCATGTGAGAGCCTAAAATTTTATCTTCTCAAGTTCATAATATCATTCCTGGTATCGCTATCATGGGCTACAACTAATTTCTAGCATCTAGCTATGTATTTCCATAAATTATTCTAGAGGGTTAGGATCAACAATCTTTCTAGCTTTCAGTACTTCCCAAATCATTGCTATCTTAAGTAAGGGTAGAGTTTTATCAGTTCAAGAATATACTACTAGGTCCAATTCTCTTGCTAACAATCTACACTAGTTCTAGAATCTAAAAAGAAACTATCAACATACCCTATTGAGGATAATAATCTTCTCACAAAATATTACATATTACATTAATCATACCTTCTCTCGTTTGGACTACGATCTTCTTCTGGAGGGAACCACCAAGCACAAGCATTCGTCTCTCCGAAATAAAAGGGAGATGAGAAACAATGAAAACGATATTGATAGAAAAGAACGAATACAATTTTGAAGTCTAAGGGCGATAATCAAATACAAAAGGATTTTTAAAATCGGTTATGGATTGAGATCTCATTCAACAATAATTCTACATTGCAGGCTCGTTCGGTACAGTAACATAACCAAAACGATATACTCTGACCTGCCTGGGTAGTTGACTCACTTATTATGACCGTGATGGAGAAATAATATATATTTATAATATCACGCGTTCAGGAATTTGGAGGCATTCTCGATCCACAACCCAAATATAATCACTTAACCCATAACACGATGTGTTGTACCTCTGTCATGCCCCAGTCCCAGAATACACGGGACTAGGCCATGTAGCAATGGCCAGCTATGTACCAAGGGGACTCCAGTCCGACTCCAATACGTATAAGATATAAATGAGGGTCACTATCTAGATAACACGGTATACATGTCTATGTCTCAATCCACAAGGATATGTAAAAAAAAAGAAAAAATATGTAACATGGTATTCACCCCACACAACACTCGTCTGAATAGGCTCGAAGAAAATAATATGAGTCTACAAATACTGGGATATACTAGTAGAAAATAAGCAAAGATCATAATATCTGAACAATAAAAAAGTGATAAAAAATATCGAGTAACAATACCTGCATACTGGTATAATACTCAACAGTAGCTCCAAGCTCCCGTCAGCAATCAACCCTACAATCTAGTAGGGAATCAGGTCCTCAGAGGGACGTAATAAGGTACAAAAATAGAATGCCATAGTAAAACAGAAAGTAAACATGTGATACGCAGGTGTAATCTAGAATAACCACCTAAGTGAGACACAACTTGAAGACAACTTTCGATACGTGGACTTTCCAAATATAAATTTGTAGCTCCGAGGCACAGAGACACACGGTGCATACCGTAGCTCCGAGCACAGAGTCGCACAGTAAATACTACGACCCCGGATACAGGATCTCTACGTAAATAAGGATATATATATATATATATATATATATATATATATATATATATATATATAGTTCTTGCGAAGTAGCCCAAGCGTCTAGTAACTGTCTTTTCCTCCCAATGCGGTCAATGAGACACATCTGCAGCTCACTGAGCCTGAACCTCTATCTAGCAGCCTCGTCATTCTTAAGTATCTAACACCAATCATGATCCTATAGTCGTCACGGGTTCCAGTCATGCTAACACTATCAGGATACAGGAAGTCTGGCATGATGACAGTGTCTGTTTGTGTCCTAGGGTTCCGATGTAACCAAGTAGGTACATAAGGATATCGAAAAATATCTAACAATTGATAGTAGACATTACCGATGAACGTATGCACTCGGATATGAACTGGACGCTAAGTAATAATTTTGATCCAAAGCGCACATAAGGTATAGATGAAATAAATAGTAACACTGGAACTGAGATACAAAGTGACAAGGAACACTTGCCTGGATCAGGATGCTGAAGGCGGGGCTCCGGTACAACGTCTAAGTTTGAGGATCCAAAAGTACCTGATGTTTGTCCGACTGTGCTGAGATTACGGGCACTAAAGTTCGGTGCAATACTGTACTGAGACAGTGGTATCCTTGTATGGTTCTGGCCTAGCATATAGGTCATCAACTGCTGCTACACGTCTTCTTCTATTTTGGTCATGCGAGGGAGCAAGAGGGCACGCGGAGTTATAGCATCAGCATGGAGCTGGCATGACACGATGCTGGCCACACGCGGAGGGACAACGGCTCTGACCGCGGACATGTCGGTCAGTAGGAGGGCTAGAGTATCGATTGAACCGACTGTGACTTCGTGCAGTCACCAACTGGGCGGGACTTCGATCTCTGGTAGACATACAAAATCAGCGGCATAGACGTCGGCTGGATCCGAGAGGGGTGACGAAGATGAATTAGAGGTGGTATAGTCCGAGCCGGTACTGGCATTCGTAGCACGTCGGTGAAGGACCAGGGGCCTCGTCGAATATGACTCGCTTGGGACGAGTGCTGGCCAGAGGGGCGCCGGCAGCATCACAGTAGGTCGGATGTCGACTTCAGCGACAAGCAGGTTTGAGCGCTCTGAGCATAGGCGGAATAAATATATGGGGACATGTTGGCAATATACGTCGGGGTTCGACTCGTCGAGGACCTCGCGGCGGTGCGGGGCATCTCTCAACTGGCAATGACGAGGACAATGCTGATGGACGACCAAGGGAACATTGGTTGAAGGTTGGTTCTTGTCTTCCTTCATGATCTCCCATGGTGTTCCGGTGGCGAGTCAGTCACTCGACATGGAGGAAGAAAAAGAGTGGTGCGAAGGAGTCACCTGAATGAACTAGACAACAACGTCGGGTGGAGATGGTGGATTGATGCATCTGCCTTTATCTCCACGGTGCTGCCCATGATAGAGGAAGCATCGGTTGTGGCGAGTCTCGGTGGAGGTGTGCATATGGTGAACGTGATGGTAGTTGTATGTGGCTGCGGTGGTGGAGGTGGTGGTGTAGGTAGCAACGGTGGTGACAGTGCTCGTGGTGGAGGGGATGGTATAGTCATGGTGGAGGTGGCAGCGGTGTTGTTGACATGAGGGGGTGGTGGTGCTCCGGTGGAGGTGGTGGTGATGAGAATATGATGTTTGGTGACGGTGATAGTGGAGGTGGTGGTGTTGGTGCTCCGTGTAGGTGAGGTCAGGGTGAAGAAGTAGAATAAAGAAGAAGAAAAAGAAGAAGAGGGGGGATTCGGCTGAAGAAGAGGGGAGGGAAGGAGAGAGAGTGTGGTATAAAATTTTAGGATTTTTCTTGGGATTAGGACCGGCCACATGGGGAGGTGTGTGTGTGTATGTATGTTAATGTAGAGGGAATGTGTGGTTGTGATAGAAGGTATTTGAATCAAAGGCTAGGATTTCTCATTAGAAAAAAAATACTATGTAAGGGGACGTGAGGTGACCGGTCACATGAGGATGGGGGGTTCTTCATTTGCTTTGCACCAATAGGAGTGTGACACCTATCAACCTCTTTGAATTTGAGTTCCTTAACATTTGGGTGTTTACACATGAAGAAAAAAGAGTGAGGATTTGATGTGGGAAATTGGTGTTTGGTGTTTTGTAGGATGGGGAGGGTGTTGCGTATTTTGTATGAGCCTCATGAATGAGTGTTGGGTTAAGTTAGGATTAGGTTAAGTCGGTTTTCCCAATTTAATTAAATAATGTGCCATATGTGTTCTTAAATTAAATGGGAGTACATGGGGTCTCAATTGGGAGTGTTACAAATGTCATGGACGATGTAGGCTTGGTGTTAGTCTTGGCATCCTTATCCGGCAACAGTATTCGAGTCCAATTACCAATTATACATTGGGTCACGAAAGAATAAGAAATATTTAATCAAAACAAGCAAGGCCGTATGGGTTTTTAGGCCGCATGGGAAATCGAGGCCGCATATAGCTCTAGGACGGATATGAAGTCAGGGACGCATGACAAAATTCTGGCCGCATATGAAGTCAGTCCGCATGACAAATTCTTGCCGCATATAAAGTCTGGGCCGCATGCTCAGGGTTAAAGTCTACTCCTTGGGACAAGTGTTGAAGTAACAGACAATGAATGAAGTGTCAGTGATGTGACAAGACATAAAGTGTGTCAGAGAAAAAAGTTAAATATCATAAAAATATGTGCCACGATTTTAGAGTCATGCATCCAAGAAAAATGGTGGCCACATACTCTCCAATTCCGCATAAGTATCGGTGCCGCATGGAGTTCGATGCCGCATGGAGGTCTCTAGGACTTAGCAAAATTCTTATTCGTTCAGCGAGTGAAAACACAAGGTGTTCAAGGACACATATGTAAATAAGCAATCATGCGTCCAACAAGATGGACACATGTTGTCAGTATGCGACAAGTGTTCAGGCCGCATAACCCTCTCGGGCCGCATAGCACTCTCATCCGCTTAATTCGCTGGCTGCATGAAGACTTCGTCTTCTCCAAACAGCAGGTTTGGCCATGACGAAAGCTCCAAAAACTAAAATCTTATTTTGTCCATAAAATCCTCAATACGAGTCCTAATCGGGTGAACCAAAAACCAAAATGCTCTAAATTAAAAGATCTATCATGTAGCAAAAACTACTTTTTTTAAAATACGTGTTTAATAGATCAAAACCAAGAAAAACTTATAAAATCCATAAAAACTCTAAGTTAGAAATGTAGATCTACTCAAAACCACCCATCAAAACAGAAAACTCCAAGTTCTAATAGTGCTAAAAAACATATAACAAACATAATAGAATAATAATATAGAGGCTTTCTCCATTTCTCATGCAAGATGTACTTTCCTATGGAAATGGGGAGAGCAAACTAAAGAAAGAGTGAGAAATGAAGAAGAGGAGAGAGAGAGAGAGAGAGAGAGAGAGAGAGAGAGAAATGTTGGGTTATATATGGTAGGGTTGAGGGTTGAACTAAGGGTTCTCATGACTTGAACCAACCCACAAAATGAACCATGAACCGGGTTAAACCAAAAAATGGGTCTAGTCTCAATGCACATACAACTATGCTAAAATAAAATACGTTCACGTATATCGGGAACGGAGAGTGACAGGAGTCGACGACAGGATTTTGGAATGATTGCCATTCCCTGTCTTCAGGTTTTCGCACGGCCGAAGAGCGCCTGATCCTCCTGTACATTGCTATCCATCAGTATGGTTTTTTTTTCATATACTGAGGTTTGTGCTGGAGAGGAATAATCCAGAATGCATTGAGCTCTGCTACCGGCTTTACTTGCTTCGGTAGCAAAAACAACATGGAGGGACGCCTTAATGGAGAAGGTTCTTATCCTAGAAACTTACATTATATGTACTCATGATCTTGAATATTAATAAAAATCTTGGATGTAATAGATTATCATCATATGTACTCATAATCTTGAATATTAATAAAATATTCCTTTTTCAAAAATTCTTCTTGTATTTGTCATGTTTGTATAATATGGACCTTGGATAGAAATAATATGGACATAATACAACATCGTAGTTTTGCTAAGGATATCCCACTGGGGGATTTTTAAAGTACTTATTACCGTCTGTGCACTTGAGTGCAATTAATAAGTTCAAAACGAAACCTATCAGAGGTGATATAGACGTGATAGGTTTTATGGACATCGTCGACGCACTTAAGGTTAAGTACAGATGATAAGTTGGGGTGACGACTGATATCAGAGGTACTATGGATGTGACAGTCGATATTCAAAATAGGAAGGTTTGCTCAGAGGTAATGTGGACAAGGCAAACACTAGTGGGAAGAATGATAGGAAAATAGTTCAGAGGTGGTATGGACGTAAACTAGTATCCCAGAGAACTAACTGGGGAGTAGTTTACTGAGGACTGCTCTACTGGAGAGCTTTTGAGGATCCATTATATGTTGCATATTCAGGATTTTTGAATACAAATAACAGCTTTTACAATAATTTTGTAGGGGAAGAAGCTCATAATGCACATACGTACTTACTGGGGGTGAACAAAGGAAACATAACCACTGTACATCTTAATTGTCCTACTGGGGATAGGGGGAATACACGTCTTGGCTTAAACATAGTACTTTTTGAGGAACTTGCCACTGATTGGCATCATGAGCAAGTCTACATTAGTTTTTACGAGACGGTAGACACCGTTGGAATATACCGATTCCACGATGAGAGGGCCTTCCCATTTGGCTTGGAATTTCTCGGCCTTCTTTTGTGTCATAACCATCAATTTTTTTTCTGTTAAGAAAAGGTGACTTGAAAGCGCCTGAAAGGTGTGCTTGGTATAACTCAATGCACTATTGAGCCAGGAGATGCTTTTCATCGAGTACTTCCAACTCTTCTAGCCGTCGGTGGTGGTTGTTGTTATCTTGTTGTGAGTGAGCGGACACCATGTTGATAGACAGTGTCCGTCTGAGCATATCTCCATGACACGTGTCGGAGTCCCAAGTGGAGGATCCTGAAGAGTGAGAATGTAATTTATTTTCCTCTTCTGAATCTTCAGGAGTTGATGGTGGTGTGACGTACCCTATGCCATAACGAGTTCGCTGGTAGTAGACCTCAGATTTTTTTGCAGGAGCGTGAAGACGCAGAGGCATACGCCGGCCCTTGCTATAGTTTTGGCCTTTGTCGCTCTTCAAGTCATAGACCATGTTCTGGATGACGCGCTTGGTTTACAAGATGTAGCAATACAACTACATCATACCACTATCAGGTTGTGGTTCTTCTGTGGGGAAGTCTTGGTGACGCTCTACCTTCCTGAAGATGATGGGTTTATCACGCCTCCTTGCGGTCGGCACTATAAAGTAAGTATCTTGATTTGGGAGAATTTGGTTCACCGCTTAAGTGGTACTCACTTGTGTGTGCAGGTGTAACCCTAGATCGTATTATAAGGAGTACACTGTACTTAGATGTGTAACATTGTTACAACCTGTACCCGGTATAAGGGTACGAGAACGTGGGTACGTCCAGCCTATGTCGCAGTATCGACGGTAGAACGCTGTCTAGGTCAACAATATTGTCTAAATATCTCACACAATAAATATGTACTTGTCAAGATATCTCAACTCCAAATGGAGGACAATAATAAGCAATACTCAATCACAATAAAACTAGAAGAAGATGTAGCACGATATATAATAGAAGAAAAATGAATCACAGTCATAATACAACTCATAACAAAGTCTAATAGACTGGCACAATAGTCTCAGATATAATACATATCAAATGTCTAAACTAAGACATAACCAATACAAGAGTCTAAACATTTGTAACTAGCTGATCATCCCCCGGTATAGCTCATTCTGAACCACCGTCTCTAACTCTACACCCACTATGTCCTGAGGTCCATAGTGTGTAGGGTACTAGTCATCTAAATCATCTAAAAAAATATATCCAGTCAGGATTGTAGTGAAGCACACCTCTAGCAGTAGTTTAAAATAAATGATAAAGACTATGTAACAGTAAATAGAGAGAATATACAAGATAAATAGGGCATAAACACGAAATATACAGAATACAGAAATGTTGTAAATAATACAAGAGAGATGAGCATCATATGTAAGAGTCAGGAAATATAACTAACTAAGTGAGTGAGTACTAGATTCAATATATGACCAGCTTGGAAACTTGTACAGGAATCATGGCCTGGTTAATCATACATAAAGTATACGATTAACACTAACAGGGAACTTGTACAGGAATACTTGTAATGAATACTTATACAGGAATGGGTATTGATCGCATCTCTAACTAACACTCTCCATCCCCTGACTGGTATAGTGGATCCAACCATGGCACGTTACGACACGGGATTATCTAAGAATGTAGCAAGTCTCCCTAGGAATAAGTGTCCATATAACTACAAGAGAAACGTGGCATATACATGATACGCCAGGAAATACCGAGAATAACATCTTATGACAAGATCCGAAAAATACCAATTCGTGTAACCATGTGTCAAGAAGTCAAGGATATATGCACTAAATACAAGAAACATAGAAGATATCATAAACGAAAAACTTTCAGAGAATATACTCGCCTGAGGTCCTGAGCTGACAATACCAATCTGTGTCTGGATTGGTGTCACAGTGACCTATATATGAAATATTATGTATTAGGTATAAAGAAATGGTAAAAATGCTATAATGCACTAATTATGCTTTCTAGGATATTTTTAGGTCATACACAAGTTTTTAGGTCCACACTAAGAAAATTAGTCCATATTGGTCACTAACTAGCTAACACTAGCTTGTATTAAGCTATACTAGGTCATTACCTTAGTATATAAGTCATACCTAGCTAATACCTATACTATCTAGTTATAACTTAGTATCTTGGATACCTATCCATAATTAATACCATATACTAGCAATAAATATTAGTAATAACCTTACATATATACTTATATCAATATATATAACCAAAATACAAACACTAGCTAGTATCACAAAGAAGTATAAATACTTATATTAGTCATAATTACTGATATCTATATCACCTTATACTTATTACCTTAGTCTTAATCTATAACCAGTGGTATATAGGTATATATATACCTTGCCTTAACTAATAACTATATCCTACTCATGGTAACACTAAGGTATGAGTTCATACCCAAATGCTATACTTGCCTTATGATATTAGTTCATTTTCTGTTGTTATCTTAATAACAGTGATGTCTTAATACCCTGAAATCGGGTAATCTCATATACACTCTTAACCAACACTAATACACAAGCTCTAACACTAATTCCTTACAGACTTAGATGATACCAACTCGACATGCACTTAACTGATACCAAACTATATATATACTAACCGAAACTAGCATCTATATACTAACTGGTACTAACATCTACATACTAACTGAAACTAACATCTATATACTAACTGGAACTAACATCTATATACTAATTGAAACTCCCCACGAGTACCTTCTGCTAATGCTACTGATGTTCTTCATCCTCATGTTGCTGCTGCAACAACTGCTTGTTACAACCCAACTTCCCCCCTCACTTGGTACTTGTTGTTGTTGATTTGGGCAGGTAGTGTACAATCCTCGAATATCCTGGTACCATACACCTCCACCTGGAATAACACAGCAATAATGCACCAACCAATTCTCCAAGCTCACCCTCTTTTGATTCAATTTGACTAAACACACCCCTCACAAGTCCACTAACCTGCTCACATTGGCCTGCAGGCCTGAGTACTGGACTCACATCATACATAATAAGCACCACTGATTCACAGTGCATATAACTGAACCCGACCCCCACCTATACTGCTAACACTCTACCATATAACCACAACACCACCCCCAACACACAAATACACACACATACACGATCATCTCACTGCACAGACACCTGTACACTATCATCCTCTTTATGATACTGCTGCTGCTACACACATACGAATCCACTCTACCATTACAACAACAGCTACTACCTTATTCTACTAACACACTGTCTTTTATATATATATATATATATATATATATATATATATATATATATATATATATATACACACACACACACAATTAATTGCTTGAGTCCACACTAGAAGTCATTACATCAAACACCTAGAGTGGTAAACTAGGATACTCATGATACGCTCTCAATTGAATACCAATTTCCCCTAATTCATAACAAATACCCATTATATATATATCAATTACATATATGCATGACTAATGCAACTTGCTACAATAAGAATTGAAGAGTAACTACTCAAATTCCCCAAAAATGAATCCCGTATCATACCATATCATAAGATACTATGATACACTCTACTAGTGTCCAATTATGGACACGTATCTAGTCTTATAGTCTCAATCTAAGTCTAATTAGATCTAATTGGTATCATATCACACACTTGATGTGTCAATCTCAAAATTCTCCCAAATTGGGCAAAAAAACCTATGTAGAACCTACAATACAAGTCATATGAATCTAGTTCTTGTTCCTATGGATAGATCTAAGCCAAGAAAGATTTTTTTAATGGTCAAATGCATGAATTAGAGTCTAATTATAAAGAGAATTCATAATTTACCAATTGGGAGATTGAATCCTAATGAATTACTCAAATGGACACGATCTGGATATAATTTCCTTGCCAATTCTTTTTTCTCTAAGTGCTCTATGTAATCTAAACTCCAATGCTTCTTAATTGGCAAAAATTAAGAAGGAATGAGAGTGAATTGAGTGAATTTGGTGGAGGAATAATATAATTTGGGGAAGAACTAAATTGGAGATCTAAATTTGGAATGGACTAATAAAAGGAGAGAGAGAGAGAGAGAGAGAGAGAGAGAGAGAGAGAGAGAGACCTCCCCCTCATATGGTTGGCGCTCTCTAGCCCCTTCTTCAAGAAATTCTCATTGACAATAATGCCCCCACTAGTTAATTAAGAGGTTTAATTATGAGGGCTATATTAGGAAGCTTCTAATTCCTCATAAACTAATCCAATCTCCTTAGTTAATTAAGGGAATGGTCTAATTGGGCCTAGTCCAATGTTGGGCTTAATGTGTCATGCCAAAATAATTGGTCCACTAATGACAAGTCCAATAAAATAGGCTAGTCCACTAAAAAATAAATAAACAGCATAACACATATAATTAATTACTAGTTTAATATATAATATTAAATTACTAAATGATAAATATGTTAATGACAAAATTACTCTCACCCAGAAATGTGGTAGTAACAAACATCAAAGTAGTTCAACGACAAGTCTTTATTGATAAAGTAAGGTATCTTGTCTACGGGGATTAATTACATCATCTAGAAAAGGTACGTCGGCATGACCAATCACGTATTCTTCCAGTTCATATTTATTCGGGATCTGCCTCAAGTGTGAGTAACGGCTTGGAGGCCTATTACGAAGTTTTATGACCAGGGGCTCGGAAGCAGTAACGACTACTAGCTCTTCTTTTGGTGGTCGACTTGATCTCTGCAGGTGAACGACTAGTGGTTCTGGTACCTTTTTATGAAGTTTCACCATGAGAGGAGGAACCGTGTTGGGGGTACATCATTTGAGATGGACCCTCAAGGGTCCGTCCGGTGTTATGCCAATTTTTGCTTTATTATCTGCGTCATTACAACCTTTACCTTGGTAGACTTGTTTGTACAAGATCGAGTCGGAGTAATATACTTCGACTCCCTTGAAAGGATCCACATCGGTAAACTCTATCTTGACGATGCCGTGATTGTCAACATACTTCAGGCATTGGTGCAGAGTTGATGGCACAATAATGTACTCGAATATACATGTATATCCTTATCAGACGTTGTAGGATACGTCTACGTCTATGACGTAGCAAGTGACTTCTGTTCGCAAGTTGCCGATCTGATTTAGGTAAATCTTTCCTAGAGGGTAGCTTTTTCCAGTATTGAAGCCATTAATGGTAGTATTAGTTGCTGCCAGTCGATGCATTAGGATTCCTATGGTCTGAAGTAGCCTCCTTGGGATGATGCTTAGGGATGACCCAAGATCAATGTATATCCGATCGACCTTGATGGCTTTGATATATCCTGTGTAGTAGAGAGGGCGATTATGGCTGTTATTTTTTAACAATATGTCATGTTACGAGAACGTGATATTTGGTATTGCCTTTATCACATTGTTGCAGTGGGGGCATGCAACGGGATTCTCGGCCGATGGCTTGACCTGGGCCAGGTAGGAATCGATGTTCTACAATGCCTCACTCAGAGCGTCACGGGTATCCTTGAAAAGTCGGAGGAGCTCAAAAAGTGACAAAATGGCAGGAGTATTAGCAAGTTGTGCTAATATGTCCAAGTTATAGGACTATCCAGCCCTTGAGTTGTGTCATTTTGCAAAGATTTGTCAAAGCGCGACTCCTTCTGCTTTTGTTTATCCGCTGTAGAAGGATGCGACGGGGCAGAATCCAAAACCCAGGAGCGACCGGTACAGCGGTTGGAGGTTCGCTATCCGCGTGAGCCAACTCATAGTCTTGCTGGTAGTTTAGGCCCGGTATGGTTACCCCTGTCAGGGCTTCCTTGGCGGCGGTAGAAGGTGTCACTTACTGCATTAAATCCTGAGCAAGATTTGGGTGAACCCACATGACCTCGCCCCATGGTGTGCTAAAAGGTACCAGCTCGGCTGCTTGGTTGCGAAGTGGAGGGAGATTAACAACCTTCATCGTTTCCCTTAAGATCGGGACAATACCATCTTCGGCCTTCGTTACTGGAAAGTTACCAAATTGGGGAGATACCATGTTTGCAACGACCATCTTATCCTCAAATCTAAGGTAAAGGCTTTAGAATCGAGAAGACGCTGGATATACCATTTCAATACGTAAATCTTGTGTTGGATGGTGGACATACCGGTGGTAGTGACAATACTTGGGGTCGTCGACCTTATCTGCCTTATTAGGGCATTTGATGTCAGGAAGCCGACGCTTATTGCCCCTTCATCAGTACGTCGAAGATTGCCATCATGTCATCGTCGTCAAAAGAGTAAGTCTCCCTTTGCTTGGAAGCTTCTGCTGGCTTCTGATCCAGTGTTATTGGCTTTTTGGACACATTGACGGTAAGGACATGATTTTCTTTGTTGTAACAACCACTATATTTGTTGATGTTGTTGTTAAAATGGCATTTTTCCCTGTCATCAGTGACGGTGATCTATATTTTCAGTAATCGGGCATCTTTTACATTCTTTTCAACAACGACGATACTTATGATGAATGTCGTCCAATCTTTGAACTGGATGGCGCCCGTCCAAAGCCTTAACGCTGGAAGTAGCTTTTTCGGCATGTGTCCACCAGCGTAGACTCAGGATTATCGGAGGGTAGTTTTAGTGTCGCCTGCCTATATTATTCTATGTATTCATGAACATGCTCTTTTTCTCGCTGAGTAATGTCCATCAGAGTGGACATAGTCATGTCCCTTCCTCTATCATAGAACCGGCCGAGGAAGAGACTTCTGAGGTCTTTGAACGATTTGGGAGGCTGCAAAACCATTCAAATGCTACTCCGGCCAATTCCCCTATGAAGATCTTGGTAAGGATAGCGTCGTCACGAGGTAAATGCCCCATCTTTATATCAAAATAATTTATGTACTGACGAGGAGATGACTTTTTGTCGAACTGAATCATGGAGAAAGGCTTGTACTTGGGTTGGTATGCTACGTTTTTTCACTCGAGTGGATATGGTTGTCGTACCCCAAGCTCGCGTAGCATGTCCCGATTGCTGATTGAGTCCAGGCGAGCTCGGAGTTTTTGTACTTCCCGCATTGCTTCCTAGGCCGCATCTACTGCCAAAGGAGCGGATGATCTTGTCACGACATGATCACCATCAGCGAGGGTAGAAGTTGCATTTAATTCTCCGTAGGTGCTAGGATCCTGGCTTGCTTGCACAGAGGTCCTTGGTGGTTATGGGACCATATTTGCCCTGAGCTCTAGTACTGCCTGGGTGAGAGTCTGCATCGAGGCACTCATGGTCTGCATCATGGCCTCGAGGGTCTCAAGGCGCTGTCGATCGCTGGTACCTTCGTTGTCCTTTCCAGCCATGTACATTGTCATTACCTAGGGAGAGATGGATGGGACGGTAGATCTCTCGCTTTTTGCCTCGGATTTGTCACACCTGAATCCAAATTTAGTATTTCTTAAATTTCTCGAATTTAGTTTTTTCTGATAATGTATTTCTGCTGTATTTTCTCATTGGTTCCTATCATTTTATTTATTATTATTATTCCTGTTGTTGAGAGAGACTACCCGAGACTAGTAGAATATCCATTGGCATTGCCATAGACCCAGTTTAGGACCCGCATATAGAATAGACACTTGGTTTGGTTCATTTAACTGAACCCATGACTAAACCATATTTCTCTCCTCTTAATATATATATATATAAGCTTTTCTCTCTCTCTCCTCTCTTTCTTCTTCTTTATTTTTATTTCCTTCTTCCTTGTTCTCTTCTCCCCCACCCTCATGCACCTCCCCTAGCCGAACCCTAGCACTAGACCTAGCTAGGAAGAGGTCGTTAGACTCATTAGGCAAGTACATCTTGCTCTATGATAAAACCTTGATTTTTGATTTTTTTTATATACATGTTGTTTTAAAAATTTGTTTCATAGAAAATGTTTTTCATGTGTTCTTAATCATTTTTAGTTTTTGATATTTTTGGTTTTAATGAGCAGATTTTTGTAGATCTGAGTTTCAAGCTAGGATTTTTCATAGGTTCTATGAGTTTTTCTTGGTTTTGATCTATTAAAACTTAGTGTTTTTGAAAACTAGTTATTCTTTATGTTGGAGCATTTTATTTCGTGCAATTTAGCTTTTGTTTTACTGAATTTGGAGTTAAAATAAAGATTTTATGAAGAAAATAAAATTTTAATTTTTGGAGCTTTCGGTCATGGCTGAACTTGCTGTTGGAGAAGATAAAGTCTTCTGCGGCCAGCGGCCTATGCGGCAGAGAGCGCTATGCGGCCCGAGAGGGCTATGCGGCCTGAACTCCTTGCCGCATACTGACAACATGCGTCTATCTTGATGGATGCATGACTATTTATTACACAAATGTTCTGGAACTAAGTCCTTGGACTCCTTGTGTATTCACTCTTTGAACGAATACAAAATTTGCTAAGACCAAGAGGGACATCTATGCGAAAATTTGAGCATGCGTCAAGCGGACTTATGCAACATTGGTACTATACGCCTATTCTCTTTTGACGCATAATTCTGCTTCGCCCTTTCTTTTTATGGTTTATCTTTTCTTTCTAACACACTTTACGGCCTGTCACATCCATCACTTTATGTCACTTCACTGACACTTCATTTATTGACCCATCACTTAGCACTTGCCCCAAGGAGTAGACTTTAACCATGTCCATGCTGTAATTAAGTCCATACGACAATTGGGTGCATGCGGCTAGTGAGTGCATGCGGCTAGTGGGTGCATGCGACAAGTGAGTCCATGCGGCCAAGAATCCTTATGTGCATTTTGTGTTCCTTTTAATTATATTCATTTAGTAATTCCTGATAGTGATTATTGTTGTGTTCTTGCTTATGTTGATACAAGTTTATATTACTAGACAAGTTTTGCATATAGTTTACGAGACAAGTTCACAATTATCACCACACCGTGGGAATGCTTGTGTATAAAAATCCATTATATTTTGGCATCAAGCAATTGAGTATGAGTATTTCTCAATGTATCGTGTGTCAAGAATACAATAACTCGTGAAGAGGTCATACCCGTGACTCGTCATTCTAGGGAGTTCTCAAGTATCCACGACTCGAGAAATCAAAAAAACTGAGTAATTATTGAATAAGATAAGAATTACCTAGATCATTGGGAGGGAAGAATATTGCGCTACCGGCTACCCCGACCTCTAAGGGCCCCATGCAGCATGGAACAACCCTGCTAGGCAAGGGCTCCATGACTGACCAAGTTTACGCGTGCTACGGTATTACGGTACTACGAGATAATTTTATATACAAGTTTATGTTTATAAAGCAAGTTTATGATCACAAGTTTAAGTTTATGCTTACAAGTTCAATTTTTGTTTCTGATAAAGTAACAAGTTATACTGTAGTAATGTTGAATATGCATTTAAGTTTACTCGACAAGCGTACCCTTGGCCATCCGAGTTGACTGTAGTGCCGGTGGTAGCAATATTCTTAAAACATGCATTTAGTAATTAATGCCTGTGATACCTCTAGTTAGTTAATCGCAGAAAGCCGTAGAGATGTTTGGCAATGCGATGAATGCTGTTACTTTCTTTATAGCTCGCTCATCTAGTTTTTTTTACTTTCGGCGCATTGTTAGGGTGCTAAGTTCTGCTCGGGTGAAGATCTTCAACCCCGATCCTTGTTTGGTTTAAGGGTTGCGGTCCCGATCCAGAGTAGTTCCTATGCCCTCTTGTCGCTCGTCGCCTTACTTTTTTTAAAGCATTTTTGTTATCAGTTCTTACGGTTATATTTTGAGACAAGTTTATTGGTACCATACTAGTCTCGATCTATATTTATTCTTATCTATCTTTTTCTGTTAATATTGTGATATGTTATGTCTATCACCTTGAGCTCCTTTGTAGTACTTGTTGCTTGGGGTTCTGACCCCACTGGTTTTGTATGGCCAAATTACCTCGAGGAAAACCAGGATCCACCGCATATCTAGCAAATGGCTCACACTCGTAGGACTGCGATCGAAGCTCGCGAGTGGGTTTCTTTCTTCACCCCTCGTCTTGATTACTTTATTTTGTGGTGTTTATCTAGGGGCATAGTTAGCTCCTTATATTTTTGAGACTATGGTCAACATGATGTATATATTAGACCATGGCTGGTATATTTGATCATATATTATTATACTCTGCTAGTGCAGTATTTTGTATTCACTAGCTTTATGATCATACGTGACATGTAATTTGGGACGCCTCTTTACTTTCATGTATAATATACTCTTGTATTTTTCTTGATAGATTGAGATACTAGGATCTGTCGGCCTTAGGACTGACGTCATAATATGCTAGAGTTTACCTATTTGTCTTCATGACAACCTTAACACATTGTGCCTTACTTCAGTATTCTGCAAGGTGCAGTTGGCCATGTCAGTCCTCTTATTTATCCAGTATTCTGGGAGCGGGGCGTGACAAGATTTTATTGGTGGCCCATGCAAGTCTATTTTTCAGACTTGTGGGAGGACTCATCTTGTTAGAATCTCAATCCTCTATTTTTATTCGATTGAACTCCACTTGTAACATGTACTTCTCGCTCTCCTTGAACTTCAAACTTGCTTGACATGATTGTTCCATTTTTGTCCCTTATTGATATCCTTGTATCCTTATCCTTCAGGGATACCCCACCTGCTCCCCCTTCCGAGGCTTCCATTGCACCGATAACTCCAGTAGATCTAGTAGTCCAGGACCAGATTCTAATATTGAACCAAGGGCAAGCGTCAATAGCTTTTTATCAGCCATCTCCGCAAGTCATGCATACGCGACCAGCACAATCAACTCCACCAGTCTTGTCGAGACAGCCAGTTCAGCCCGTCCCGCAGTTCATGCCAGCCCAGCCAGCCCAGACGATACCGCCAGTTCTTCCAGTACAACCAGGACTGGCAGGTTCACTATCCATGTTAGAGATAATCCAAGCCATGATGATAATACAACAATAACAACAGCAACAACAACTCTAGCTCCAGTAACAAGTGGTCCAACTCTGCCAGCAGTTTCAGCAAGGGAAAGAACAGACCAACACTACACTTTGCTAGGGAGTTAGAGTAGCACTCGAGAATAGCGGATGTTATACTTACAACTCGGTAACCAATGTTAGTCGCATGCGCCCAACCAAATTCTTCAGCACGGAAGATGCAGTTTCAGCAGATTCTTGGCTGCGGGACTATGAGGCCATCCTGGATGCAACTAAGACCCTAGATGATGAGAAGGTAGCAGTCGTAAAGCTACAACTGTTAGATCTTGTCTGAGATTGGTGGGCAGCACAAGAAATGGCACTTCCGAAGCCCATTGACTGGAGAACGTTCAAGGAGTGTTTCCAGGAAAAGTATTTTTATACCATCGTCAAGTTCCAGCTCTAGTAGCAGTTCATCAACCTCCGCCAGAACACAAGATCAGTATGCGGCCGAGTTTTATTGACTCAGCAGATTTTTTGCCCATATGGTAGCTTTCGAAGAGGACCGAGCCAAGAGATTTGAGCAAGGATTACATCTTGAGCTTTAGCAGTTTACGGTGGGTCATAATTATACCACCTATAATCCAGTACTCAGGGCAGCTAGGTCCCAAGAACTTGTCGGCCAAAGATTAGTAGCAAGGACTGGAGGCTAGAAGAGGTTATACTTATCCTTGAGAGGCATCAGTATTCAGTCATCACCTCCAGCACCAGCAGTCAGAACTCCTTGCTCGCAAGCACCTTCAACCTCCATAGTAACCTCAGTGCAATGTACCAGGCAGTCTGTATCAACAGGATGCAGCCACTGCGGCAAGCCAGGGCACACTAAAGATCTGTGTAGGAGGGTCAATAGCCAGTATCTCAAATATGGGGCATCTGACCACATGATTGGTTCGTGCCGCTTCTGTACCCAGAGGCTTATTCAGTCCTATATTTACCAGCTCTACCTCGGACAGCGACTGAAGGCTCGCGAGGACCAGCATTAGCAGTTTGACTACTAGCCCAGCGTCCTCTCCCGACACAGCCTCAGCAGTTCCAGCAGCAACGTCTGGTGTAGTATATGCAAGTCCATTAAGCCCAACCAGCACGACAAAACCAACAGCAAGTTAGAGCCACAGCCCATAGACGTTGGCCTGACGAAATATTTGGCAACCTAGAGCAGTTGATTACCGAAGGTGCTATAATTGTGGGTAAGTTTTTCGAACTCTCTTTAGCTTGTCTTATTCTTGGGTTCTTGTCGAACGATCTCGTGTTCCAACGCGCTCGAAATATGATAGTCGTTTCGATCCTTTTGTTGAGAAAAGGCGAGTTTTCGTCCTACTCTTCCACCTTCGTATATTGTGGTGCGTGATGTCTATCATATGAACCGACTGTGAGGATACGTCATGGATCAGAGTCATATCTTTGATAAGATCGTTGATACCAACTTACTCTAGGCTTGGCTCTTGTCCATTTTGTGAGTCAGCATAAGGCAAGCGAGGACGAATTCCAAATTGACTGACTCGGGAGTATATGTATCCATATGACTCAATTTTTCATGTGTGTTGCTTCTGTGCATTTATTCATTTGTTAATTTTTGTAATTATCTTTTATTTTTAGTTACTTGCTTAGTATAATCATTTAATTTGTGATATAATTTCTTGAGCTTTCTCGTGTGTTCCAGCTCGACTAGACTTGGTGAAATTTCGAGGACGAAATTTTTCTAAGGAGGGTAGAGATGTCACACCCGATTTCAGATTTGGTATTTCTTAAATTTCTAGAATTTAATTTTTTCTGATAATGTATTCATGCTGTATTTTCTCGTGTTGGTTCCTGTTAATTTATTTATTAATATTTTTGTTGTTGTTGAGAGAGACTACCCGAGACAAGTAGAATATCCATTGGCATTATCATAGACCCAATTTAGGACCCACATGTAGAATGGACACTTGGTTTGATTCATTTGACTGAACCCATGACTAAACTATCTTTCTCTCCTCTTAGTATATATATATATGAGCTTTTCTCTCTCTCCTCTCTTTCTTCTTCTTTATTTTTATTTTTTTCTTCCTTGCTCTCTTTTCCCCCACCCCCGTGCACCTCCCCTAGCCGAACCTTGGCACTGGACCTAGATAGGAAGAGGTCGTTGGACTCATTAGGCAAGTACATCTTGCCCCATGATAAAACCTTAATTTTTGAATTTTTTATATACATGTTATTTTAAAATTTTGTTTGATGGAAAATATTCTTCATGTATTCCTAATTATTGTTAGTTCTTGGCATTTTTGGTTTTAATAAGCAGATTTTTGTAGATCTGAGTTTCAAGCTAGGATTTTCCATGGGTTCTATGAGTTTTTCATAATTTTGATCTATTAAAATTTAGTGTTTTTGAAAACTATTGTTCTTTATGTTAAAGTATTTCATTTCGTGTAATTTGGCTTTTGTTTTACTGGATTTGGAGTTAAAATAAAGATTTTATGAAGAAAATAAAATTTTAATTTTTGGAGCTTTCGGTCATGGCTGAACCTGATGTTGGAGAAGACGAAGTTTTCATGCGGCCAGTGACCTATGAAGCTATACGGCCCGAGAGGGTTATGCGGCCTGAACTTCTTGCCGCATACTAACAACATGCATCCATCTTGATGGATGTATGACTGTTCATTACATAAAGTGTTCAGGAACTAAGTCCTTAGACTCCTTGTGTATTCACTCACTGAACGAATAAAAAATTTGCTAAGTCCAAGAGGGGCATCTATGCGGAAATCTGAGCATGCGGCAAGTGGACTTATCCGACATTGGCACTATGCACCTCTTCTCTTTTGACGCATAACTCTGCTTCGCCCTTGTACATCTTTTTATGATTTTATCTTTTCTTCCTGACACACTTTATGGCCTGTCACATCCATCACTTTATGTCACTTCACTGTTATGCCCCAGTCCCAAAATACCGAGGGACTAGCCACGTGATAATGGCCAGCAACACACTCCAATGGGCAAACCCAATTTAATGGACCCGTTAGAGTATACTTAAACTATAAAAATAATATAATAGTCTATGATACAAGTCACAGTCTAATTCTAATCTCACCCACAGAAGATAATCACAGTTCAAATATTAGAATAATCAAGATGAAATATAAATCAACAAGTCTTAATAAAATGTCTCGGGGAATAACCCGATAATGAGTTTAATACAGAAATCCACGAGACATGAAATAGAGTATCAAGAACAGAAATGACCGAGTATATAAAGCAAATAATCAGGAGAAATCTTCTGGCATCACCTCATCCTCTGGTACTGGTACTGCTCCAATGTCTGCTCCTGTCCCGTATACCTCGGGGTAGGTCTCCTCTGCTATACCTGGGGACATAATCCAGATCCAGGTCCTCGGGGGATATAGCAAGGTACAAGAATAACTCAAGATAAATAAATGCAGTATATAAAAATATATCAATAGGGCAAACTATATAACCAGCTATGTGATATGCAAGTGAGAGCATCACTAGAACTTAGGCTGAGACCACTACAAGCTCTGTGTTGGGGAGCCGGTAGCAGTGATATCATATAGTGGGCCTAGCTCTGATGTATAGGTTACGGCATCACAATAATATATATATATATATATATATATATATATATATATATAATCAGCCTGTAGCCTGTGTGTCTCTCTCCACCCAATGTAATCACACATCTCATGTCCACGATGTCTCATGTCCATAACACGCAAGATCATGACCTCTAGCTAATGCATCGAGTCATAATGATAGCTATGCATATGTAATATATATATGTCACGAATCCTGTAACCTATATAGAATCATCATGAATAACTCAAAAAAAAATTATGTCTCATGAATAGTGTCAAGTGTCCTATGGTATGACGTACTTGATAAAGCAAGCATGAAAATATAGGATCACAATATCAACTCTCTATGTGACGTTACACGACTCCTCGTACGACGTCGACACCCGAATCTTATTTGGACATTAAGCAACATCTCACGGTCCTAGGTTGAACAGATACATCACATAAATAAATTAAGAGAATAATATGAAGCAAGTACTGCAAGATTGGCAAGGTACACTTACTTGGGGTTTGAATTCCTCCAATTGCTCCGATAACAGTGGGATCTTCAGGTACGCCTTCGGATGCTGAAATGAACATTACCATCATTCTCAAAAGATATAAAATAGCCAGAATTGCCTACTCATAAGTCTAATTTGGACACAGGAACAAAATTGACAGTTTCTGGACAAAGCGGGGTCCACATGTGGCCCACTTCGTACCGAAAAAATATGCCAGAGATAAAGTTCTCCAAATTTTTCAAACTTAGTTTCTACGAGTCCAGAACTATGATACGAACCCAACGAAATATCCAGATCTGGATTCCGATGAGCCGGTCACAAAATCGCCCGTCAAGTGGAGCCGTGGGGCCCACGATATGGGATTTTATCAACATTCTCAGAATTGAACCAAACTTGGGTCACAGGACCAGCGTAATGCTACGAATCCGATGGCAGAAGTTTCGTTGTAAAACGACAAGCGCACACGAAGTTACAATAAGTTTCAGAACTGGCCCGATATGGGATAATTTTGACGGATACGCGTTGATTCCGGTGTGCATGCACATCCAAATTAACTTTCACGAAAACCTACACGTCCGCATTGATGATGCGCACCTTTTGGTGAAATTCGTACACGGCGAAGTTACCTCGTTTAGCGGGATGTACCCAGTTTCGGAAGAATTTGGGTTTTGAACACCAAGCTTTTGGTCGATTTCATCCGCGAATAAAACACAACATACATCACGATAAAATAAACTAATTACAGGGTTTAAAACTCGGTTATATTATCTAATTTACTGTTTAAGTGAATTTTAGAATTATTAAACAGGTTGGTCGTAAAATTGCCGTGAACTTGTGAGTTCGGGACAGTTTCCGAAGTCCAAAATTGGAATATTTTTCCAGTTTTTGCGTCGCGATTTGCGATCGACACAGGACACGATACCCCAATCAAATTGTATAGGGTTCGATAGGGTCACACAGCGAACATGTTGCAATAGATCGTTTGGAAATTGATACAGCGAGGAGGAAGAAAAGCTCACCGGAACAGGGGTCAGAATCGACTGAACTATACGTGCATGTGGCATCACGGCACGGCGACTGCGGGGTGGCGGTGCTCGTCGACGGTGGTTGCTCGGCTGCTGTGTCTACTTTCGTCGGTCGTTGGGGTCGCCGGGGTCTTCGTCGGAGGTCGCCGGGAAGCTCGGGGTCGCCGGAGGCTCGAAATGGCCGGAGAGGCGAGCGGAGTGATGGTAGTGGCAGTGGTTGATGGTGACAGCGGTGGGAGTGGCCGGGGTTTTATAGGGGAATCCGCGGCCGGTACGGGGAGGTAAAGAGGTAGGGAGGTGGCCGCGGTTAGGGAAGATGAACGACCGTAGGTGAACGGCGGGGAGTCGACGGGTCGCGGCAACGGTCGCGGCGGCGGAGGAGAAGTCGGCGGGATCAAATTCTCTACAGTTACTGTGTATAATTGATAGCGGGTCGGGTATGGGTTGGTTACGGGTTAGCGGGTCAGTTTATATCCAAAACCAATAGGGGTTGGTTTAATTTGGTTTGGTTCGGTTCAGGTTGGTTTATTTAAAAACTATGTTTTTAGCTATTTAGAAATAGTTTTTTGGGCCCAATAAATTCCAGAAAAATTACACTATGACTAATTATTCATTTTACACTCAAAAATATAATTTTCATAATATTTTAATATTTAATTTAGTACTCAAAAATATTTATCCTTTGAAGATCATTTATTTTAATTATTTAAATTCACCAAAAAATCCTAAAAATTTATATTTTAATTTTAGAAAAATCTGCGTATTTACAATCTACCCTCCTTAAAAGAATTGCGTCCTCGTAATTAAGAAAATAAAATATAACCGGTCAGAAGAGAGGACGCGGTTGCAAAATATGTTTGTAGCACGATACAAGGGAATAAGAATCACGTATAAGGAGAAATCGAGAGAATGTGTGAGGATTAAGCAGAATACGTAGGGAAGGAATAAAAATATTTCCCTAAGCAATGAGAGAGAAGCAATTCAAGAGTAAAGAAATCTGGTTAGAACAAGAAAATCTACAGCTTAGGAAAACTTTGGTATCAAATACTAACAAGTTCATAATAATAGGCTTAGGCTAGGGAATGGAATTAGCAGGCACGTGCTAAAGCATTACTAGGAATAGATAGCTGTGATAAAACTTAAATCTTACGCGTATTCGCTACTCCACGAGTCTGTGCGTCCTCTATTGTTATCGCAAAAGTCTGTCCACGTCCTTGCGGTAGTGCCCTCTGCTGTTGCTGGGCCTTCTGGAAGACTGCTACTTGTGGTGCCAATGGTGGCCTCGGCTGATATCCTCTCGGTGCTAGTAAAGCATGTCGGTTTACTATTGGTGCTCCTTCTCGACTCTTGGGACAATCCCTTACCGAATGTTGACTGGATCTGCAAGCTAAACATAATCCTAATTTAAGTCTACACTCCTTCTCTATGTGGCCTATCTTGCCACAATAGTGACAAGTAGGAAGGGTTAGGGAATGTGATACTTCTCTCTGTGGTGGATTCATCTGTGGTTGCTTTGCAGCTCTTTTCTGCTGTGCTTGGTCTGGTGCTAATGCATGCGGCCTCTTCTGGCTGGACTCTCTTCTGGTGACGTGCTCCATGGGTCGGGCTGCAGCAAGGATGTCCGTGTATGAAGTAGTTGCAATGGAGCTGATTAATTTTTGTAGCTCAAAGCTAAGTCCGTCAAAGAACTTCTTCGCTTGGCTTTATTGGGCCTCTAGATAAACATATTGTTGGGCTTGCATCATTGCGTAGAATATTTAAAATATTTGTTGTCCGTTCATAAGCTATCCTGGTAGAAAGATAGGCATCGGTGGAGTAAACCGCGACGGTGGTGGAATGTCGTCTCGCTGTAATCTTGAGGCGTGCTGATCTGCTTGATTGCTTTGGTGAGTGAAAAGATCTCTACTTAATTACGTCACTCCATCTTCGTAGGTGACAACTATAACTTGTGGTGTTTCTGCGGGAGTCTCGTCGCTTGCTTGTGGTTTCATTACTCTACATCCAAAATAAACTATAAAAGACGCACAGGGGAATCAAGGCAGGATGCAAGTCAAGAAATTATTTTGAAGTCGATATAGAGGTCAAGAACGAATCAATCAAGTGGATGAGATTCTATAACTTATCATATCCTTATCGCAGGCTTGCTTAGTTCCTTTAGTTGAAACCGAAGCAATATAGTCGTAGACCTTAATCGTAGACCTTAATGCTCTGACCTTAGTCGATGACCATAGTTGAAGACTTGCATGGGCCACCACAAAAACCATGTCATACCCCAGTCCCAAAATACCGAGGGACTAGCCACGTGACAATGGCCAGCAGCACACTCCAATGGGCAAACCCAATTTAATGGACCTGTTAGAGTGTACTTAAGATATAAAAATAATATAATGTCTACGATACAAGTCACAATCTAATTCTAATCTCATCCACAGAAGATAATCACAGTTCAAATATCAGAATAATCAAGATGAAATATAAATCAACAAGTCTCAATAAAATATCTCGGAGAACAACCCGATAATGAGTTTAATACAGAAATCCACAAGACATGAAATAGAGTATCAAGAACAGAAATAACTGAGTATTTAAATCAAATACTCAAGATAAATCTTCTGGCATAACCTCGTCCTCTGGTACTGGTACTGCTCCAATGTCTGCTCCTGTCCAGTATACCTCGAGGTATATCTCCTCTGCTATACCTGGGGACATAATCCAGATCCAGGTCCCCAGGGGACATAGCAAGGTACAAGAATAACTCAAGCCAAATAAATGCAGTATATAAAAATGTATCAATAGGGCAAACTATGTAACCAACTATGTGATATTGTAAAATCCCCTTCCTAGAAAATCGTATATACCTTTTTATTTAATAATTATTAATTAAATTGTAGTAATTAGGTCTAAATAGGAGAAATAGATTTTTAATAATTTTTATTTTAGAGGTTCGGTCACTTAGATGACTTATGGGACCTTCAGAAATTTTTCGGAATTTATTCCATGTAGGAGACCCCTTGAGCTGTTGCTAGCCAACGATGTGCAATACCCTAATCTATAAATTTTCTTATGTGTGAATATATATATATATACAAATATATATATTATATATGTATATATATATATCTAAAGAAAGAAAGGAAAAGAAAAGAATTTATTAATTTAATAATAATAATAATATAATAATAACTACTATATTAAGAAGCAAGCAACTTTTGCATTTGCTTTAAGACCAAGCCAATCCCTTGCTGCAGCAGAACCCTTCCACCACTTCATCCTAATTGAATGACCCGCCCCTATTCTCCAGGACCCGACCTTTCCAGAGGCTTCCAACCCGCAGACCCGCCAACCACCCATAACTCTCTCTCCCTCTCTCCTAATTATATATAATATATATATATATATTAGCTCTCCAAAACCCTAACCTAATAGTTCCAGACCTTCTCTTCCCATCTAAGAGCCGTCACCGCAGCCAGAGAAGCCCCGCCAAGCCATCCAACCATCCCGTCGACGCCGACCTCGCATCCTGCAGTTTCCCACTCGAGGCACCTTCGCTCCGGCACGATTTCCCGTCGACTCGCTCGACCAAATGCTGTTCCATTTTTATAGCATCCGGGGACGTTTGTTCGAAGTTCTTAGTTCCAGGTTCAGTGTCCTTGACATTTGGGCGCGTACACTCTACAGATTCCTTGCCAGGCAAGTATACCTTGCCATTGTACTATTTTTACATTCCATATGAGGCATGCATGTTTATTTTCTGTTTATTTAGTTCATTTATTTTAAACTGCTATATAAACTGCGCGTCCAAGGAAACTTGGGTGCAACGACGGTTTAGTCGTACTATATTTTATTTATGTATATGCATTGGACCTACTTTATGAGACTACCCCATTTTCATGAGGCATTTATGTTTCATTGGCCATGACACTATTCATACACGAGTGTGAGTCACATGTAGGACACGGACTTGCGTATTTGGCTGGCCACTGGTACGTATAGGTCGTGCGACGGATAGGGATAACTGCCAATAGAAACTTTGCATGCTAGTAGACCTGGCGGTTATTAGAGGTATTATCGTGTCATGGTTGGGTGGGGAGAACAACAAGTACCGCATTTGGGCTCCTTTGTACTTTTCTTGTGTAACCCGTACGCTCCGCCGGAGATACGCGGTCATGATGACCCCTATATATTATCATGGCGGGCCTCCGACGTTCGAAAGTCGTCGTGCCTTTGTAGGCCCCTGGATCTCCAAGAGAACTATGCCAATCCTATTTATGGCCAGATAGCCCACTTGTCAGAAAGTTGTTCTCAAACTGCATTCACATAGATGGTTAGGCGACCCCAATGGATGTTTATTTTCAGTACTTTATTGGCATGTGCTTTTTGTATCTTGTTACGTCCCTCTGAGGACCTGGTCCCTTCCAGATATAGGTGAGCAGGAGTACCCGCAGGAGTATGGACCTGGACCTGATGCTACCTATCAGCCTGAGAAGATCTTACCTTCTGATTATATGTGATTCATTGCAGCTGTTTAGAGATTTTAGTTGCTATTCTTTTCTAGACATTTATTCTTATATTAAAGTTTATTCTCTTCTCTTTTTAGTAGTTTATTATAGTCGATTTGCAGTGGATTTGTCTCCACCCGACTATTGCACTTTGAGATTACTATTTGAGACTACTTCTTTGATATTCAGTTATTGATTTCCTTTATTCTATCATTTGTGCCGTGGATGAGATATAGAACTGCGTGTGACTTGTGGTGACATATATTTACCACTGTGGATTGGATATTCATGTACAGCGTACGTGTGTATATGGTTTCCATATATTGGAGTTCGTATACATACGGCTAGCGTGTTATGTATTTCTAGTCCTACGTACTTGGGACTGGGGCGTGACATGTTTTTGTGGTGGCCCATGCAGGTCAAGAATATATTGTCTCGGTTATGTAACTGTACCGAACAAGCCTGCGTATAGGAACAGAGTATAAGGATCTCATCCACACTTGATTGAAATTCATCTTTCCTATTTAATACTTGCATCCTGTTTGATTCCTGTACTTTTTCTAATCGTTTCGTACGTCAACTGCAGAGAGATGGATTTGCAGAATGGACGTACTACCGCCGATGGCGACGCAACTTCTGGAGTCAATGGTCAGACTCAAGGAGGGACCCCAACGATTCTTAGGCTTACGGGGCCAGATGGACAGACTCACACCCCAGTTCCATCTGATCTTCCCGCTTCACCTATTGGGAACCTTCCACCTGCCTCAGTACCGCAAGATGGCCAAGCGCAGATGTTCCAATTCTTTCAGATGATGATACAGGAACAGAAGCAGCAGGCAGCCGAGCAGAGGCAGCAGGCAGTCGAGCAGAGGCAAGAATTTTTGGCAGCACTGGAGAGGATGGCTGCACATGCTACTGTACCAGCCCAAACACTAGCTCCAGCACCTCGAGCTAAGGTTGGATCAGTAAAGGATTTTGTTCAGATGGGTGCAAGGCAGTACAAGGGCACTGAGAGCCCGGAGGAGACTACCAGCTGGATCACTCACACACAGAAGCTACTGGAGGCATCACAGTTACCTACGGACCTATGGATGACGGGTGTACGGACGCTTCTAGATGGTAATGCTCATCACTGGTGGGAATCCATGGAGCGCCAGTTGGGTACTTACCAGACTTGGGAGCAGTTCTTGGAGTACTTTGAGGGAAAGTACTTCCCGGACACTGTCAAGGACACCTTATATGATCAGTTTCTTCACTTAGAGCAGGGGAACCGGACCGTGGACGAGTATGATGCCGAGTTTAGTCGACTCAGCAAATATGGCGCTGCATTGATACCAAATGACTTGGCTAAGGCTAAGAGATTTCATCGAGGACTGACCCAGGAGCTTCAACATTATACAAGCTCGCAGTCCCGAGTCTCTTATGCTGAACTACTGACAGAGGCCAGATTTCAGGAAACCATTAGCAGAGGAAGAGGAGGTCAGCTGAGGACACAACAAGGAACAGCAAGGATACAGCAGGGACCAGCCAGGACACAACAGGGAGGACCTATCAGACGTCCCTTAGCACAGCAGCATCAGCAACACAGAGCTGGACCATACCAGAATCCAGAGAAGTCCCACTGCAATTATTTTGGGAAACGCGGACATGTAGCGAGAGACTGTCGGACTCGCTTGGGTCAGTGTCTGAGATGTGGCTCCGGGCAGCACATGACGAGAGACTGCCCAATGCAGACATCGATACTCCCACCACCAGTTCAGAGACTAGCGTTTCCAGCACCAAAGCCAGCCCAGCAGATGACCGGACCGGGAGCACCTCGACCCCCAGCAGCAGGAGGATTTCAGAGAGGACCACCGCTACCCACTCAGGAGGAGCAGTATATGAGGACCGGACATGGACAGCCATAGAGGAACGGGCGATCCTTTGCATTGGAGGTAGATGACCTGGATCATGAGGTGGATGTCATAGCAGGTATTACCCTTGCTTTTACTTTTCCTGCGGTGACATTATTTGATACGGGAGCCACCCACTCATTCATATCATCTAGTTTTATTGCCAAACACAACATTGCTTCTACACTATTATCTAGTTGTGTTAGAATACTTACCGGAGGAGGAGTTGTACCAGTTAGTCGAGTTTGTAGAACGGGTCCTATAGTGATTCGTGGCAGGGAGATGAATGCCCAACTCTTAGTCCTTCCTATGCCGTCTTTTGATATTGTGCTTGGAATGGACTGGCTGAGCAAGAACCATGCTTTCGTCGATTGCTTTGGAGGAAGCATTCTTTTTAAGGTACCAGACCAGCCTGAACTTGAGTTTGCCCGAGGATCCACAGAAATCCTTGATGGTATGCAGCTCGCAATGGACGATGTTGTCTATCACCCTATTATTTCAAAATTTCTAGACGTCTTTCCAGAGGATTTGCCAGGACTACCCCCAGACAGAGACGTAGAGTTTTCAATTGAACTAGCACCCGGAGCAGCACCTATAGCATCGCATGTTTACAGACTGGCGAAGAAGGAGATGGACGAGCTGAAGGCACAGTTAAAAGAGCTAGAAGAGAAAGGTTTCATCCGACCGAGTGCATCACCCTGGGGAGCACCAGTGTTGTTTGTACCCAAGAAGGATGGGTCAGTGCGTATGTGCATTGACTACAGAGCCTTGAATGCAGTGACAGTAAAGAACAAATATCCATTGCCATGCATTGATGACCTGTTTGATCAACTCAGTGGAGCTAAGATATTCTCGAAGATAGATCTGAGATCGGGTTATCACCAAGTGAAGGTACGGAAGTAGGACATTCCGACGACCGTATTCAGAACAAGATATGGACACTACGAGTTTTTGGTCATGCCATTTGGATTGACCAATGCTCCAGCGATCTTCATGGACTTGATGAATCGAGTCTTCCACCAGTACTTGGACCAGTTCGTGGTCGTCTTCATAGACGATATACTTGTCTATTCGAAGAGCCACGAGGAGCACGAGGAGCACCTGCGGATTATTCTAGAGACTTTGAGGAGAGAGCAGTTATATGCTAAACTCAGCAAATGTGAGTTTTTCTTGGACAGAGTTTTATTTCTTGGACATGTTGTTACAGGAGATGGTATTTTTATTGACCCAGAGAAGATCTCAGCAGTTGAGACATGGCCTGTTCCTAAATCAGCAGCAGAGGTGAGGAGTTTCCTTGGACTTACGGGATATTACCGACGGTTCGTGGAAAACTTCTCAAGAATAGCGGCACCTATGACTCATCTGACTTGTAAGGATCAAGAATTTATATGGACTGACGAGTGTCAAGCGGCCTTTGAAGAGTTGAAGAAGCGACTGACTACAGCACCAGTATTGACGATTCCGTCAGGATCAGGAGGATATGTGATCTACAGTGACGCATCAGGAAAAGGCTTAGGATGCGTATTGATGCAGCATGGCAAGGTGATTTCATATGCATCTAGGCAGTTACGAGTACATGAGAAGAATTATCTGACTCATGACTTGGAACTTGCAGTCGTTGTATTTGCCCTGAAGCTATGGAGACATTACTTATATGGGGAACGAGTGGAAATCTATACAGACCACAAAAGCCTCAAGTACGTCTTCACGCAGAAGGAGTTAAATATGAGGCAACGTCGATGGCTCGAGTTGATGAAAGATTTCGAGATAGAGCTACATTATCATCCAGGCAAGGCTAACGTGGTAGCCGACGCGTTAAGCCGGAAGCCAACAGCTTACTTCTTGACAGCACAGAGGGAACTATTGGAGGACTTGCAAGAGCTTGGCATTGAAGTGATACTACCCGGAGCAGATGGGACACTAGCCAACTTACAAGTTCAATCATCATTGGTAGAGAGGATTAAGGCAGCTTTGCCTACAGATGCCAGATTTCGGAGACTAAAGGAAAGGACAGAGGCCGAAGAGCAGACCGGATTGCGCATTCATGAGGATGGGACATTACGATGTGGTGATCGTCTTTATGTTCCAAATGAAGAGATTCGACAGGAGCTGATGGCAGAGGCTCATAGTTCGATCTATTCTATTCATCCTGGAGGCACCAAGATATATCGCAACTTACGACAGCACTTTTGGTGGCATGGGATGAAGAGAGAGATAGCTCGCTTTGTAGCTAAATGTCTGGTATGTCAACAAGTGAAGGCGGAGTACCAGAGGACAGTGGGATTATTGCAACCACTTACGATTCCAGAGTGGAAGTGGGAGCACATCACTATAGACTTCGTCACGGGTTTTCCCAAGAGTCCAAGTGGGAGAGATGCAGTGTGGGTAATAGTGGACCAACTCACCAAGTCAGCCCATTTTATACCTTTTAGAGTGGGTCAGTCTACAGAAGCTTTAGCTGATTTATATATGAGGCAGATCGTGAGATTGCACGGCATACCAGTCAGTATTGTATCGGACAGAGATTTGCGCTTCACATCGCACTTTTGGAGGAGCATGCAAGAGAGTCTTGGTACTCGTCTGAAGTTCAGTACATCTTACCACCCGCAGACAGATGGGCAGTCGGAGCATACTATTCAGACCTTGGAAGATATGTTGAGGGCTTGCATGTTAGACTTCGGAGGATCATGGGAGGACCACCTACATCTTGTAGAGTTTTCTTACAACAACAGCTATCAAGCGAGTATTCAGATGGCTCCGTTTGAAGCATTGTATGGAAGAAAATATAGGTCTCCTGTGTGTTGGAGTGACGTGGGAGAACGTTAGATTTTGAGACCCGAGTTGGTGGTCAACACCGTAGAGACAGTCAAGAAGATTCAGGGACACTTGCGAGCAGCGCAAGACAGGCAGAAGCAGTGGGCAGACCTTCATCGTCGTCCCTTGGAGTTCAAAGAGGGCGATCACGTCTTCTTGAGGATATCACCGACCAGAGGCACCATTCAATTCGGAGGGCGCGGCAAGTTGAGTCCAAGGTATATTGGACCATTTGACGTGCTCGAGAGAGTTGGAGAGGTGGCATATCGACTTGCGCTACCACCTTCACTGGAGGGAGTACATGACGTATTCCATGTGTCGCAGCTCAGGCGATATGTAGCAGACAGCAGTCATGTTCTTGACCATTCAGAGATCACCATTGGGCCGAGCTTGTCATACCAAGAGCAACCCGTGGGAATCCTTGATCGTCGAGAGAAGGTATTGAGGAACCAGTCTATTCCCTTGGTTCGCGTAGCATGGAGGCATGGCGCGCCAGGAGAATCAACTTGGGAGCGCGAGGACGACATGCGCAAGTGCTTTTCGAACCTATTCGCAGACCAAGGTATGAATTTACATTGTTAAATTATATCTTATACCATCCTTGCATTCTATCGTGGCTTAATTTTAATTTCGAGGACGAAATTTTTACAAGTTGGGTAGAATGTAAAACCCCCTTCCTAGAAAATCGTATATACCTTTTTATTTAATAATTATTAATTAAATTATAGTAATTAGGTCTAAATAGGAGAAATAGATTTTTAATAATTTTTATTTTAGAGGTTCGGGCACTTAGATGACTTATGGGACCTTCAGAAATTTTTCAAAATTTATTCCATGTAGGAGACCCCTTGAGCTGTTGCTAGCCAACGATGTGCAATACCCTAATCTATAAATTTTCTTATGTGTGAATATATATATATATATACAAATATATATATTATATATGTATATATATATATATATATCTAAATAAAGAAAGGAAAAGAAAAGAATTTATTAATTTAATAATAATATAATAATATAATAATAACTACTATATTAAGAAGCAAGCAACTTTTGCATTTGCTTTAAGACCAAGCCAATCCCTTGCTGCAGCAGAACCCTTTCGCCACTTCATCCTAATTGAATGACCCGCCCCTCTTCTCCAGGACCCGACCTTTCCAGCGGCTTCCAACCCGCAGACCCGCCAACCACCCATAACTCTCTCTCCCTCTCTCCTAATTATATATATAATATATATATATATATATATATATATATATATATATATATATATATATATATTAGCTCTCCAAAACCCTAACCTAATAGTTCCAGACCTTCTCTTCCCATCTAAGAGCCGTCACCGCAGCCAGAGAAGCCCCGCCAAGCCATCCAACCATCCCGTCGACGCCGACCTCGCATCCTGCAGTTTTCTACTCGAGGCACCTTCGCTCCGGCACGATTTCCCGTCGAATCGCTCGACCAAACGCTGTTCCATTTTCATAGCATCCGGGGACGTTTGTTCGGAGTTCTTAGTTCCAGGTTCAGTGTCCTTGACATTTGGGCGCGTACACTCTACAGATTCCTTGCCAGGCAAGTATACCTTGCCATTGTACTATTTTTACATTCCATATGAGGCATGCATGTTTATTTTCTGTTTATTTAGTTCATTTATTTTAAACTGCTATATAAACTGCGCGTCCAAGGAAACTTGGGTGCAACGACGGTTTAGTCGTACTATGTTTTATTTATGTATATGCATTGGACCTACTTTATGAGACTACCCCATTTTCATGAGGCATTTATGTTTCATTGGCCATGACACTATTCATACACGAGTGTGAGTCACATGTAGGACACGGACTTGCGTATTTGGCTGGCCACTGGTACGTATAGGTCGTGCGACGGATAGGGATAACTGCCAATAGAAACTTTGCATGCTAGTAGACCTGGCGGTTATTAGAGGTATTATCGTGTCATGGACATGACATGCTTAGAGCATTGGGTGGGGAGAACAACAAGTACCGCATTTGGGCTCCTTTGCACTTTTCTTGTGTAACCCGTACGCTCCGCCGGAGATACGCGGTCATGATGACCCCTATATATTATCATGGCGGGCCTCCGACGTTCGAAAGTCGTCGTGCCTTTGTAGGCCCCTGGATCTCCAAGAGAACTATGCCAATCCTATTTATGGCCAGATAGCCCACTTGTCAGAAAGTTGTTCTCAAACTGCATTCACATAGATGGTTAGGCGACCCCAATGGATGTTTATTTTCAGTACTTTATTGGCATGTGCTTTTTGTATCTTGTTACGTCCCTCTGAGGACCTGGTCCCTTCCAGATATAGGTGAGCAGGAGTACCCGCAGGAGTATGGACCTGGACCTGATGCTACCTATCAGCCTGAGAAGATCTTACCTTCTGATTATATGTGATTCATTGCAGCTGTTTAGAGATTTTAGTTGCTATTCTTTTCTAGACATTTATTCTTATATTAAAGTTTATTCTCTTCTCTTTTTAGTAGTTTATTATAGTCGATTTGCAGTGGATTTGTCTCCACCTGACTATTGCACTTTGAGATTACTATTTGAGACTACTTCTTTGATATTCAGTTATTGATTTCCTTTATTCTATCATTTGTGCCGTGGATGAGATATAGAACTGCGTGTGACTTGTGGTGACATATATTTACCACTGTGGATTAGATATTCATGTACAGCGTACGTGTGTATATGGTTTCCATATATTGGAGTTCGTATACATACGGCTGGCGTGTTACGTATTTCTAGTCCTACATACTTGGGACTGGGGCGTGACAGATATGCAAGTGAGAGCATCACTAGAACTCAGGCTTAGACTACTACAAGCTCTGTGTCGGGAAGCCGGTAGCAGTGATATTACGTAGTGGGCCTAGCTCTAATGTATAGGCTACAGCACCGCAATAATAAATATATATATATATAATTAGCCTGTAGCCTGTGTGTCTCTCCCCATCCAATGTAATCACACATCTCATGTCCACGATATCTCATGTCCATAACACGCAAGATCAAGACCTCTAGCTAATGCATCGAGTCATAATGATAGCTATGCATATGTAATATATATGTCACGAATCCTGTAACCTATACAGAATTACCATGAATAACTCAGAAAAGATTCTATCTTATAAATAGTATCAAGTGTCCTATGGTATGACGTACTTGATAAAGCAAGCATGAAAATATATGATCGCAATATCAACTCTCTAGGTGACATTACAGGACTTCGCGTACGACGTCGACACCCGAATCTTATTCAAACGTTAAGTAACTTCTCACGGTCCTAGATTGAACAGATACATCACATAAATAAATCAAGAGAATAATATGAAGCAAGTACTGCAAGATTGGTAAGGTACACTTGCCTGGGATTTGAATTCCTCCAATTGCTCCGGTAACAGCGGGATCTTCAGGTATGCCTCTGGATGCTGAAATAAATATTACCATCATTCTTAGAAGATATGAAATAGCTAGGATTGTCTACCCATAAGTCTAATTTGGACACAGGGACAAAATTGACAGTTTCTGGTCAAAGCGGGGTCCACATGTGGCCCACTTCGCACCGAAAAATGTACCAGAGACAAAGTTCTCCAAATTCATCAAAATTAGTGTTTACGATTCCAGAACGATGCTACGAACCCAATGGAATGTCCAGATCTAGATTCTGATAAGCCGATCACAAAATCGCCCGTCAAGTGGAGCCGTGGGGCCCACGATATGGGATTTTGTCAACGTTCTCAGAATCAAACCAAACTTGGGTCACAGGACCAGCGTAACGCTATGAATCCGATGGCGTAAGTTTTGTTGTGAAACGATAAGCACACACGAAGTTACGAGTTTTAGAACAGGCCCGATACGGCATAATTTCGATGGATACGCGTTGATTTCGGTGTGCACGCACATCCAAATCAACTTTCACGAAATACCACACGTCCATATTGATGATTCACACCTTTTGGTAAAATTCGTACACGACAAAGTCGCCTTGTTTAGCGGAACACACCCAGTTTCGAGAGAATTTAGATTATGAACACCAAGCTTTTGGTCAATTTCACCCGCGAATAAAACACAATATACATCATAATAAAATAAACTAATTACAGGATTTAAAACTCGGTTATATTATCTAATTTACTGTTTAAGTAAATTTTAGAATTATTAAACAGGTTGGTCGTAAAATGGTCGTGAACTTGTGAGTTCGGGACAGTTTTTGAAGTACAAAATTGGGATATTTTTCCAGTTTTTGCGTTATGGTTTACGATCGACACAGGACACGATACCCCAATCAAATTGCATGGGGTTCGAGAGGGTCACACAGCAAACATGTCGCAATAGACCGTTCGGAAATCGATACAGCGAGGAGAAAGAAAAGCTCACCGGAACAAGGGTCAGAATTGACTGAACTATACGTGAACATGGCGTCGCGGCGCGGCGACTGCGGGGTGGCGGTGCTCGTCGACGGCGGCTGCTCGGCTGCTGTGTCTACTGTCGTCGGGGTCACCGGGGTCTTCGCCGAAGGTCGTCGGGGAAGCTCGGGGTCGCCGGAGGCTCGAGGTGGCCGGAGAGGCGAGCAGAGTGATGGTGGCGGCAGTGGTTGATGGTGACAGCGGTGGGGGGTGGCCGAGGTTTTATAGGGGAAGTCGCGGCCGGTACGGGGAGGTGAAGAGGTAGGGGCAGCGTCCATGGTTAGGGGAGATGAACGGCCGTTGGTGAACGGCAGGGAGTCGACGGGTCGCGGCAACGGTCGAGGCGGCGGAGGAGAAGTCGGCGGGATCAAATTCTCTACAGTTACTGTGTATAATTGATAGCGGGTCGGGTACGGGTCGGGTACGGGTTAGCAAGTCGGTTTAGATCCAAAACAAATAGGGGTTGGTTTAATTTGGTTTGGTTTGGTTCGGTTCGGTTCAGGTTAATTTATTTAAAAACTATATTTTTAGCTATTTAAAAATAGTTTTTTGGATCCAATAAATTCCAGAAAAATTACACAATGACTAATTATTTATTTTACACTCAAAAATATAATTTTTATAATATTTTAATATTTAATTTAATACTCAAAAAAATTTATCTTTTGAAGAACATTTATTTTAATTATTTAAAAATTATCGAAAAATCCCAAAAATTTATATTTTAATTTTAAAAAAACTTGGGTGTTTACATTTACTGACACTTCATTTATTGATCCATCACTCAGCAATTATCCCCAAGGAGTAGACTTTAACCCTGTCTATGATATAATTAAGTCTATACGGCAATTTGGTGCATGCGGCCTGTGAGTCCATGCGGCAATTGAGTGCATACGGCCAGTGAGTGCATGCGACTAGTGAGTCCATGCGTCCAGTGGGCGCATGCAGCCAGAAATTCTTGTGTGCATTTTGTGTTCCTTTTAATTATGTTCATTTAGTAATTCATTTTAGTGATTATTGTTGTGTGCTTCCTTATGTTGATACAAGTTTATATTACTAGACAAATTTTGCATATAGTTCACGAGACAAGTTTATAATTCTCACTATACCGTGGAAATAATTGTGTATAAAAATCTATTGTATTTTGGTATCGGGCAATCGAGTATGAGTATAACGGATTGTTATCGAGTTATGGAGGATTGCTACCCCCAGCTTGTAAAGTCATCTTGGGTCTTGAGGAAATACCACCCCCAGTTGATGACAATTTTATCTTCGAGCGGGTGCCCAGGAATACTCCTTCTGCAGATATCGCTGCTTGCCTCCTCATTCTCGACACGCTGGTTGAGAGTAGAGGGTTGGAGGTGTTAGACTTTCGGCCTCCCTTCGTGGAGGAAGATCTCTATTTGGAACACTATATGGCGAAGGGCAATTCCTCCTCCTCTGGTACTTGCACCTGTTCTCCGGGATGCTACCGGATGGGTGATTTTGGTTGCAATTACTGTAATGCCGACTGCATGTCTGCACGTACTACTACTTTAGCACATTAGTAATTGATGATGATGTTGGCACAATGATACCCCGAAAGGGACGTCTTATATGTTGTAGCAGTCTCCCTAGCTTTACGCTTGTGATTAATCACGTTGTGCAAGTCGGGCAAGGGATGATTCACCTTTGCACCCTCCTTATGAGCACGGGTACACCGAGCGTATGAGTGTGCAGGTAGTATTTTTGCTTCCTGACCTAGGTTTCGTACAAGAACTTTCGCTAAGTCGTCAGTAGAAGACTTTTGAGACTGACTCTGTCCAAGTGCCCCCGTAGGCTGGGCGCATAGGTTAGTCTTGTACAATTTTTCGTCAGGGCACGCATAACAGTTAGCGGTGTGTGTTGACGGTCAACCAATTGAGCAGTTGCTTGTGCTTGGTGAACTCGCACTGCCCTACACTTTTTCGTCCTAGCATGCACTGGTTCGTAGTACGAGAAATGCGCATATCATCGATGTCGTAGGAGATTCTGTCGAAGACAGAACCTTTGTTGTTATCTGGAGCGCATGCAACTGTCTTCCTTCGTTTGGAGTTCAGTGTCGCATGCTTCTTCTTCTGCGCCCCTCGTTGTGGGTGCATGGACCGTGCATCAACCTTCGAGCTTCTGGCATCATAGTGCTTTCCTTTGCCAGAGCTTAGGTGTTGAGCACTTTCCTCCCTATACGAGGCTGTCGTAGAGACCACTTGCATAGACTTTTAACGTACATCTTGAGCAACATGTAGAGAGACGGGGTGTGCATGCTCCGTAGCTGGGTGAGGCACACCGGACTTGGTGACCTATGTGATGTCTTGTCATACCCTGTTCCAGATTTCGTATTTCCGTATTTTTGGTATTTAATTTTCTCTTATTTCTTGGTGTTTGGTAGTTTTTGTGTGTGCATATTTTATATTATATATTGTATCTTAGATTTTGTCCTGTAGCGGAGACTACCCGAGACCAGTAATAGACCCGTGGCTGTGTCACTGACTCATGTTAGGACCCGTATTTAGATTTGAACCCTAGTTTGGTCATTTGGGTTGAACCTTTGAGACCATGAACCAAACCCCCCAACTTTTACCTTTAGTATATATATGAGCTTTTCTCTCTCTACTCTCTTTCTTCTTCTTCTTCACTTTTTTTTGCTCCCTTCTTCCTCACCCCCGTGCACCTCCCATAGTCGAACCTTAGCACTGGACCTAGCTAGGAAGAGGTCGTTGGACTCTTAGGCAAGTACATCTTGCTCTATGATGAAACATTAATTTTTGGATTTTTTATATATATGTTGTTTTAAAAAATGTGTTTGATGAAAAATATTTCCCATGTGTTCCTAATCATTTTTAGTTATTGGTATTTTCGGTTTTGATGGACAGATTTTAGTAGATCTGAGTTTTAAGTTAGGGTTTCCTATAGGTTTTATGAGTTTTCCTTGGTATTAATTTATTAAAACTTATTATTTTCGAAACCAGAAGCTTCATATGATATGGCATTTGATTTCGTGCGGTTTTGAACTTTGGTTTGCTGGATTGGGACTTAGAATGAAGATTTTATGAAGGAAGTAAATTTTTTATTTTGAGCTTTCGGCCATGGCTGAACCTGCTGTTGGAGAAGACAAAGTTTTTATACGGCCAGCGACCTATGCGGCCGAAGAGGGTTATGTGGTCCAAGAGCGTTATGCGGCATGAGCTCTTTGTCGCATATTGCCAGCATGCGTCCATCTTGTTGGATGCATTATTAATTATTACACAAAGAGTCCTTGAACTCCTTGTGAATTCACTCGCTAAACGAATAAAAAATTTGTTAAGTCTAGAGAACATCCATGCGGCCGAGAGACCTATGCGGCAAGCAGTTCATGCAGCCACGAGCTATTTTTTTTGGACGAATGACTCTGAACTATTTGGCACATCTTTTTATGATTTTTGTGTTTTCCCAAACATATTTTTATGGTATGTCACATCAATCATTTTTAGTCAATTCTCTCTGACACGCATTTATAACCCATCACTCAATACTTTCCCCTAAAAGTGTGTCCATGCAGCCAATGGGTGCATGTGGCTAGTGGATGTATGCGGCCAGTGGGTGCATGCGGCTAGTGAGTCCATGCGACCAGTGGGCGCATGCAGACATGAATCCTTGTGCACATTTTGTGTTTATTTTAATTATGTTTATTTAATAATTCTTTTTGGTGATTATTGTTGCGTGCTTCCTTATGTTGATACAAGTTTATGTTACCAGACAAGTTTTACATATAGTTCACGAGACAAGTTTATGTACAAGTTCATAATCCTTTAGAAATATTTGTGTATGAAAATATATTGCATTTGGCATCGGGCAATCGAGTGTGAGTATTTTCTAATGTATCGCGTATCGCGAATACGATATCTCGTAAAAAGCTCGTACTCGTGACTCATTATTATAGGAAAGTTATCAAGTGTCCATGACTTGAGAAATTAAAATAATTTAGTAATGATTATACAAGATAAGCTTTACCTAGATCATTAGGAGGAAAGAATATTGCGCTACCGGCTACCCCGATCTCTAAGGGACCCATGCAGCATGGACCAACCCTGCTATGCTCGGGCTCCATGACTGACCAAGTTTACGCGTGCTATGGCACTTATGAGACAAGTTTACTACAAGTTTATGTTTATAATGCAGGTTTATGATAACGTTTAAGTTTATGCTTACAAGTTCAATTTTTGTTTATGACAAAGTAACAAGTTATGTTGTAGTGATATTGAATGTGCATTAAGTTTACTCGATTAGCATACCCTTGGTCATCCGGGTTGACTGCAGTATCGGTGGTAGCAATATTCTTAAAATATGTATTTAGTAATTAAGGCATGTGACAACCCTAGCTAGTTAATTGTATCAAGTCATAGAGATGTTTGGCCGTGCAATAAATGTTGTTGCTTTCATTTATAGCTCGCTCTTCTAGTTTTATTTCTCTCGTCGCATGGTTAGAGTGCAAAGTTCTGCTGGGGTGAAGGTCTGTAACCTTGGTTATTGTTTGGTTTAAGGATTGTTGTCCCAATCCAGAGTAGTTCCTATGCCCTCTTGCTCCTCGTCGCCTTACTTTCCTTTAGCACTTGTTATCAGTTCTTCTAGTATATTTTTGAGACAAGTACATTGGTATCTTACAAGTCTCGATCCATATTTATTTTATATGTCTCTTTTCTGCTGAACGTTGTGATGTATTTAGTCTATCACCTTGAGCTTATTTATGGTACTTGTTGCTTGGGGTTCTAACCCCACTAGTTTTGTATGGCCAGATTATCCCGAGGAGAACCAGGGTCCACCGTACTTCTAGCAAGATGGCTCGCACTCGTATGACTGTGGCCAAAGCTCATGAGTGGGTTTTCTTCCTCCACCCTTCGTAGTGTTATTTTATTTTATGGTATTTTAGCAAGAGGCAATGTTAGCCCCTTATATTAAGATCACTTCTCTAACTTTAGTCAACATGATGTATATATTAGACCATGGCTGGTATAGTTAATCATGTATAATTATACTTTGCTAGTACAGCATTTTCTATTCACTAGCTTCATGATTATATATGGTATTTAATTTGGGATGCCTTTTTTACTTTCATATATGATATACTCTTGTACTTGATTTTGATGGATTGAGATACTATGATTTGTCGGCCTTTAGGACTGACGTCATAGCATGCTAGAGTCCACACATATATTTTCTAGACAACCTTAGCATATTGCGACTTTTTTCGGTATTCTATAAGGTGTGGTTGGCCATGTCAGTCCTCGTATTTATCCAGTATTCTGGGAGCGGAATGTGACATGCCCTGCCCTCTAAAAGCATGGTGAAGGACCTACACTGCACTATGAAATTATCTACTCAAAATCTTGTTGGTCGAAGCGTACAACCAGCATCTTCTGGGTTGAACCAAGCTTTATCGCGTCAGACTGCGTCACTATCCTTTCATTAGTGGAACAATATGTCCCCATCAGAGTCGTTATTCTTGTTTCAATACAAAAAGTCTAAGTTGTACAAACTTGGTTTTGTATATTAAAAGCAGAGAAAGTACAAAGAGTTATTAAACAAGTAATCTAAGTACAAAAGAATTCTGGGGAGTGTGATGATGGAGATCGAGTACTGCAGCTGACTCCTTTACTCCGTTGAAGGTCCGACGACGAAGGAACTGACTAGGTCTCTGGCTCACTGGCACGAGAGGCAGCAATTGGGCTCCTGAGTGTGCTTTTTTTTGTCTCCCTCTGTCTGTGTGTGTTGTGGGAATGCATCCATGTTATTTATAGTTATTTGTAATGGATGTCCTATGTGCGCATATACTATGCGCATGTCCTTTGGCTGTCGCATGGTCATTCTTAACATAATACAGTTACAACCATAGTCGCACGTCACGGACAGGCTACCACGTGGCATTGGTTATGATTAGCTGTTTGGCGAGATCTTAACCCATTTTGCGTGTGACCTGGTCAGCTTAACGCGTGGCCTAAAATGGTGTCAAAAATCTCTTATTAGTCACAACAAAATAATTTGGTCACATAAAGCCGCATAGAGCCTGAATCGCATAAAAGTTGGACTTTATAGAGATTGAGACTTGTAGACACTTGGCCGCATAAGGATTAGGACGCATGGAAAGCTTTGACGGATATAGAGATTTGACGTATGGAGAGGCCGCTGCATGGAACCCTATCGTGTGTACACATGGCACTACACAATTGTATATAGACAAAGGTAATTATGATGGTGACGTCAGCACTGACATCCACTGTCAGTGTTAAGTTCGAGGCATACAGAGTCATTAATTGCTGTCAAAGTCATAAATGATGTGACTGACAGAAGTGACATCATGTGTCAGATACGTTATACGCATGTACCTTCTGCCGCATGTTATAGATATCGTATTGTCATGACCCACACCCAATATAAGGGCACGAGAACGTGTGTATGTCCAGCCTACGCCGCAGCATCGACGGTAGAATGTTGTCTAGGTTATCATATCTAACTATCAATCATACTAATATGACTAGTTCTATCATGTACTCAATCACAATGATCTAAAAGAAGAATGAACAAGATATATAACTCAAATAATTATTCTAAAAGAAAAAAAACTAGATAATATATGGAAAAAGAATACTAAACTAGATCTCATGTCACCTCAAGTTCACTGTGTAAGGGCAGTCCTATCTATAACATCACTTTGAAATTCTGGACTGGAGAGCACAACCATCACTGAAAAATATTATCCAATCAAAATTGGAGCGAAGTACACCTCTAATAGCAGTTCCAATAAATGATAAAGACTATGTAACAGTAAATAGAGAGCATATACAAGATGAATAGAGCATGGTAGAAATATACATGAATAAGAAAATACGAAAAATACATACAAGAGATATGTACATTATATATAGAATCAAGAAATACATCTAAGTGAGTGAGTACTAGTGACAACATGTGATCGGCTTGGGTACTGCTCAAGAACCATAGGCTTGGTTAATCATACGTGCGGTGTATGAGTAACACTATACAATAAAAATAAGAACTGTGGGGTATGATCACATATCTACACTAAATACTCTCCGCCCCCGACTGGTATAATGGATCCAACCATGGCACGCTATGACATGGGTTTCCATAAGAAGGGCGCTAATCTTCTCATGAATTAGTGTCCATACATGTACAAGAATAATGGGGCTCGCACAAGAAATATGCCAGAAACTACCAGGAATAATATCTCATGACGGAATCTAGGAATACCAAATCTGTGAAACCAAGTGTCAGGAATCAAGGATATCTACACTAAATACAAGAAACCTAGAAGATATCATAAACCGAAAACTATTAAAGAATGTACTCGCCTCTGGTCTGGAGCAAAAGATGTCACTCGGTGTCCGAGATGGTATCACACACACCTATATATGAATGACATGTCAATTGGGTGTAATAAAGTGATAAATGAGCTACATGCACTAAAATATTCTTCCTAGGTCAATACTAGGTTACTCTATCTAAAATAGGTCAAACTTGGTCAACTAGCAATTTCTAGGTTGTATGAGTCTATCTCTAGAATATTGGGTCCATACACTATCTATCTAGGCTATACCAGCTATATTAGGATACTAGAGTATCATAACCTTTTAGTATCACAAGATACATAATAATACAATATATATAGTACCCTTTTAGTTAATAGTAACTCTATGTGATACCTTGGCTTTGAGCCATCTTGGTATCACTACCTAGTGTCACGCCCCAATCCCAAAATATCGAGGGACTAGACACGTGGCAATGGCCAGCAGCACACACCGATGGATAACCCAATTTAATGGATCCATCGGGACGTACTTAAGCTGTAATACAACAATAAGGGTTTACTAATCTCATCCACAGAATAAATACATTAATATCAACAAAAGAAAATAAAACATCATCAGGCCACAGTAAATAAATCGGGGAACAACCCGATAATAAGTCTGTTACAATTGTTCACTTAAACAAGAAATAAAAGAGTTTAATAGCAGCAAGACTGAGCATAGAAGAAGCAGATATTCAGGATAAATCCTCAGCGATCACCTCGTCCTCAGGTTCTGGTTGTAAACTCCCTCACCCAAAATAGGTATTTTGTGTATATTTTATATTATTATATTTATTGTATATGTTGAATTTATTTAGAATATGCTTTTAGTTAATTAGAAAATAAATTTCTTGATATATTTACTTATATAAATATTCATTTAGAATTATTTTAGGTTATTTTAGATTTTTGGAGATTTTTCTAGAATTTTTGGTAATTAAAACTTAGAAAACATAAATTTCTAGGACTTCTACGATTTATTATACGACCATACTTGCATGTCGTTTCTACCAAATATTTATTTTAGTTTAAAATATTTAATTATATTTTTTTATAATTTATTTAGAATTTTAAGAAATTTATTTAGATTTTAAAATTATTTAGGATTTATTTGGATATATATAGTCTTAATATTAGATAGATACTAATTTAGTGTTAATAGATATTAATAAGATTTTATAAATTATTTGTATTATCTTTAATTATATTTAAGATTATAAATTATTGAAATAAATTCAAACTCTATTTTAAATTAATTCAAATCCTGAACCTACTAGGAAATCAACTTCATGCATATCCTATCCTTATTTAAATTTATCATAATCCTATCCAAATTAACCAATCCTATTCGTATTTAATTAAGTAGTGTCCACCATTATAAATACCTCATCCTTCATATTTTTCTTTTCCAAATTCCTCTCTTTTTCGTCCAAAAAATAGTCAAAATTCGTCATAAACTCAGCCTCATTTTCTACTAGTTATGACGAATTAAAAAGACGATATCTCCTAGCTCCGGACTCCAAATATGCTCCAGTTTTTTTTGTTAGAACGATAATGAGGTTAGATTTCTGATAATATAAATTGTTTTTTTAAATTATTAGTATTAAATTCTGGAAAATTTATAGAGCACAGCATGTCCGAAAATAGATGTGTTTTGATGTTTTTGCGATTCCGGGAGAACCAGGAATCAGAATCATGAACCGTTTAAAGTTTCGGAAAGATAATGTCGAGATCATCGACATATATTTTTACCAGAATTTATTTCAAAGTATTTATATACTGTTAATTCTATAGAACTTCTAGATTAGAATTTAACCATCGGTGCACAATACAAAATTTGTATGTGCCATAATTCCCAAACGAATTTGAATTCAGACGAGCCATAAATTCTAGTATATTTTTGATGCTGAAATCTATAGGAAATCATGCATGAAAGTCGAGTTTGTATCGGTTGACTTTTTGGTCAACAGATCGCCTCGATTTGCGTGCCATGAGTCTCGAGTTGATAAAATTCAGTTTTTTTGGACAAAATTTAGGAATTAACATAAAAATCAGAATAATAAGATTAAATAGGATTTTAGAGTAATTATTCCAGAATTAAATAAATTAAAATAAATTAATGGTTATATTATTATATAGTTATATGAATATATATGTAAGTAAATGCTAATTGATAATTATGACTAAATATTCAGACTGTATGATCCTAGGAAATCGTGTACTATCCCATACTTACCTTGACCATGTTGACCCTAAGAACTTGTGAATTTGTCTGCCTTGCGTACACTAACGTACTGGCATAGACACCTGTCAATTGACTGACTGATTTCGTACAGTACTTGAAGACGCGACACCCGCATAATTCAATGCATAATTGACCGTGTTAGATGACTAGTGTTACCCCTAGTATACTCCCCAATTCTAGTATAAATGTGGTTGAGTATGTGCTAGTGTAATGACTAATGATTCTATTACATTATATTTATGTGTACATAGGATATTGGATTATTCTGCGCGATTTCTGGAGCAGGTTATTGGTACATTACAGCTTCCTTGCCAGGCAAGTATACCTTGCCATTGTTCTGTTATTTATATTCTATATGCTGCATGCATCTTTATTTTCTGTCTTTAGTTCATATATTTTAACTGTTATATAAAAATGCGCGTGACGGTGTCATCGCGATATGTTTTTATTTATGTATTTGCATTGACCCTGTTTATGAGACTACCCCATTATCATGTAGCATCATTAGGTTCATTGGCCGTGACACAGTTGTTACACGAGTTGTGAGTCTCATGTAGATCACGGACTTGCGTGCAGGTTTGGCCTCCTGTACGTGTGGGCCGTGCGTTAGGAATAACTGCTGTTAGAAACTTTGCATGCTAGTAGACTGGATAGTTATTAGAGGTATTATCGTGTCATGGATGTGACATGCTTAGAGCATGGGGTAGGGAGAACAACAAGTAAGACGTGTGGGCTCCGTTGCACTTTCCTTGTGTAACCCGTACGCTCCGCCGGAGATGCGCGGTCATGATGACCACTATATATTATATTATTATCAGGCGGGCCTCCGGTGTTCGAAAGACGCCGTGCCTTTGTAGGCCCCTGGATCTCCAAGAGAACTATGCCAATCCCATTTTAGCCAGATAGCCCACGCGTTGGAAAAGTTGTTCTTAACTGCATTCACTTAGACGGTTAGGCGACCCCTTTGGATATTTATTTCAGTACTTTATTGGTATGTGTTTAAGTATCTTGTTATGTCCCTCTGAGGACCTAGTCCGCTGCCAGGTGTACCTGTTCTTGAGTATTTGCAGGAGCGCATATTTGGATGGTTATAGATTCTCGTGGATGTCTTCTCTTCGAGCCGTGATTGAAAGCTGGTACATATATTGTCTGATTGAGTTGTACTTATAATGTATTTACTTTTCCCATTTGAGTTGGTAATGGATTTTTTCCATCCAACTATCATCCTTAGATACTTTTTATTGAGAGCTAGTTCCCTAGATATTGGTTATTTAATTATATTTAATTTTGGTGGATGAGATTTAGATTTTACCCTGTGACTTGTATTCCTTTTATACCACTCGTGGATTTGATATTCATATTATAGCGTACGTGTGGATTTGGTTTCCATATATTAGAGTTGCCATATCCATGCGGCTGGCATGCTTACGTGTCCTAGTCCTACGTATTTTTGGGACTGGGGCGTGACATATTTTTGTGGTGGCCCATGCAGGTCGAGAGCATATTGTCTCGGTTACGTTACTGTACCGAACAAGCCTGCACATAGGACTAGAGTATAGGATCTCATCCATAATTGACTATGATTCACCTTCCTCCTCTATGATCTATTCGAACAATTGTATCCTGCTTGATTCTTGTACTTCCCTAATAAGTTCCTTGAGTATATATGGTCTTCTGCTAGAATATAGGAACCCCTGTTATTAGGATGATAATTAGAGTAGCACACCTATTAAGAATACAACAAAAATATAGACACACCACTAAGTTTAGAATATCTAGTGAACCCTAGAATTTCTTATCTTTAGAATTGATTTACCATTACCCCCTGATGTATTATGAAGACTTGAGAGTAGTATAGACACTACTAGAGTTAGTTAGAAGTTTTACCATAATGTTTGACCCTAGTATTGAGGAACCAATGGAGAACCAATATTGAACATTAGGACTGAACCTAACCCTCATAATTGGATCGTATTAGAGAACTATAAAACTTATGTCATAGTCTTGTTACTAGTAGACAGCATCCTAGGAAGCCTAGAAGAATGTAATCAACCCTTTCCCTTGATCATACCCCGAACATGGCAACTAGCATGCCACCCCCTTAGAGAACCATGATGCTATCTAGAGCCCTCTATTTTTGATTTCATAACTTGTCCCCCTGCAACCTTAGCGTTCGCTAATTGTGTGACGACTAAATTATGATTCTTCTTTCTTCATCATTTAACTCGTGCCACATAACTTGTATGATTGAAGGCCAAGTAATCTTATTCTATGTTAGGACATGTAGTTTGCTAGGGTATAGCTTGGTAATTTGAACTTTAAATTTTGTGCGTGATAGTTGGGATTTGATAGTTTGCGTAGTTCCCTTAGGTTGTGACCTAATGATTACCCCTTAGCTTTAAATCACGAAATTTGTACCCATAGCTCGATACGAGTTAAATCCCTTTCCCCTTAACGGCTAGTAACTCTTCTATCCCTACGATTGACACCTGTTTTATGAGCACTTGACCCTTACCTATATAATGCAATAGGAGACCCTAATAAGAGTTTCTGTTCTATGTACATGTGCAAGGTTATTTTTGTAGGTATCCTTAAGGCAATACAATAGTAGTTAAATTATTTTAAGTAGGATAGTATACCTCACTACCTAGTATCACGTAGTCCCTGTGATCCATTGATGAAGTGTAACTGAATGACATTAATTGTATGCTAGCAAAGACGACAGTATTTATTCAGACGATAGAATTTAGAGGTCCATGTCCCTATTGGTCGACTAGCGACTTAGACAAGGAATTAGTATGACAACTGTAGAGATTGTGTAGTCTTTCATTATTATTGCTTATTTTGCTTTTGTTTTTGTGAATTTGAATTGTTATGAACCTTCTTTCATCATAATCTAGCGTATTCATATTTGTTGTACTAACTTGACTTATGCTGCTATTATAGCCTAGTTTTTGCAAGCTTATTCTTTATCGAGCTTGTTCATGACATACGTATTATTGGGGGCCCACAATAATACATTTCAGAATCAGTGTATTAGGGTCTAGCTAACCTTAGTGTGCTTGGTTCGCCCTTCGCATAACTACTTTACGTGGATTGAGATATGTAGTGATTAGTAGACGAATATACTTACCCTCTAGATACGACAAAGCATATCATATCAAGTACATAACTGCACCAATGTGAGCATGCGAATATGAAATTACCAAATTAAGATTTCAATCCACAACTGTCTTGACAATTCCCATTTGAATTCTTTAAACGCTTTGATTCCCATACTTCCATTCTATTACCCCTCCTTGAACTCTTTTCCGTTGCTTTCTGTCTTCCCTTGTTTCGGAAAGACGAAATCTCGTGCTTGGATATAAGTGATACACGGATAGTACAAGATATACCCCATAGGCCAATCACATTATTTGGTGACTATCTTTCATAATTGATTAAGGGCATATCACATATGATATAGTTGGTGTTAAAGTTTTGAGGATTGAATGACATGAGAAAATAAATTGAGGAATATTTTTCTTAAGTGTAAGAGCCTTATGTGATAGATGGGTAAATTCTAAGTTGGGTAGAAATTGCAGTATTAAACTTGAGAAGAATTCTTTTAGATTGTGATCAAGTAGGATTAGATTGAGAGATTAAGTCCTTTTAAATGTGGAGAATTTTAAAAGAGGGATTAAGATAACGAGGATTTAATGAATTTTAAAAATCTTGATATTGAGGACCCAATATTTAAACTTTGAGCACATGATTTGTCACGACCCGCACCCGGTTTAGGGGCACGAGTGCGTGGGTACGTCCAGCCTACGCCGCAGCATCGGTGGTAAAACGCTGTCTAGGTCGAGTACTATCTAAACAATCTCACGCTAGTATCCAACTCCATAAGGAGACTCGGATAATACTATAAAAATATTAACAACATACTCAATCACAACTACAGCACGATAGGAATTCGAAAAAATAAAAGAATACAACACAAGTCTAATGACAACATAATCATACCTGCAATCATTAACTTCCAATCCCCAAGTGTGTCAGACCAGTCTACTAAGGTCACAGTCTGGAAAAATATTTTCCAGTCAGGAAGGAGCAAAGTACATCTCTAAATAGCAGTTCTATATAAATGACATAAACTATGTAGCAGTTCTATATGGAAATATACCAGATGCATGTATAGGTACGAGAAATATACAATGAAAGAAATACTGGAAATACTGTAAGTAACTGCAGGAAAAGAAACAATATGTCCATGAGCAAGAAACCTATGACTAAGTGTGTGAGTACTAGCTTTAACATGTGATCGGCTTGGGAACTTGATCAGGCTGGTTACATGTGATTAGCTATGATTCATGAAGGTCAGGCTAACCGTTGGTTAGCTATGATGCATGGAGAGGTCAGGCTAATCACACGTAACAGCTATGAAGCATGGAGATGGTCAGGCCGCACCCGACGTGAGATGTGGGGTGAGCTATGATGCATGAAAAGTTGGGTATGATCACATATCTACACTAAAATACTCCCCAACCCCCGACCGGTATAGTAGATCCAATCATGGTATGCTATGGCACGGGATTCCCTAGGGAGGTAGCAAATCTTCCCGGGTCTCAGTGTCTGTACATGCACAAGATATCAAGAAAACAAGTCTTGTACAAGCTACACCAAGAATAAGGAATAACATCTCATGACGAGATCCGTGTATACCAATCCGTATAACCAACGTGTCAAGAACATGGATATTTACACTAGATACAGTGAACATAGGAGATATCATAAATTAGAAACTAATCAGAGAATGTACTCGCCTTGGATCCTTAGCTGGTAAAACCAATGTCCTGTCCCAGAGTATCGTCTGGAGGAACCAACAGTCCTAAAAATATATCAAATACAACATTTGCATCAGATGCTATACTACACACAATCAAATACCTAACTCAGGGGCCATGCCTGGCATGATACGGGTCAACTAAGGTCGTCTGGTAGGGATATATAAATATACATATATCTATTTTTAACTACATTAGTACTTACAATATATATATATATATATACACCAATTTATATACATATCTAATTTATACTAGTTGAACAATATATATATATACTCATACATATGCTAAAAATATATTTTAAAAATATATATATTGTCAATGTTGTTATTAAAATATATACTAATACTAGTACATCACATTAAATACATATACTATACATTAATTGTATGTACAAGATATATATATATACATTTATACTAATTATACCTAATTGAAAATATATTAAGTACATATATATACAAAATATATATACATATACCAAACATTATATATTTTTATACCAAAATACATACATTTATATATTAAATGAAATACACATACTATACACCAAAATACGCTTTACAAGTACATATATATCAATACAGTTTTATATATATACTAGATATATTTACATACCAATTACATATTTGTATATATATATATCAATCAAATATTTTTTATATATGTATATTAACAATCAAAGAATGTACATAATGTCACACTTCTCAAGGTGATCCCAAATGAAGTAGCAGTTAGTTCCAATGGGTCCGGAGCAGTCCAAATAGCTAGAAACTATATAAAGAAGTCCATGATCGGAGTTCGGCACGAAAACCGAGATAAGGATACCAGGCTAATTGGAGAAATGGTCGTTTGTTCGTTATTAAGGTAACACCTAGTTTATGAAAACCATTTCAAAATTATTTTTGAACAGTAATTACAAGTAAAAGTTTATTTATAAAAATCTAGAATTTATGTAAAAGCCAATATATATTTATGTCTATAGTAAATTCAGTTACTAGTCCAAATAACCAATTTTGAACAAATTTTATTATTGTAACTATTCCTTAATTAATAATATAAACCAAAAATTTATTATTTTTACATAGTCAAAACCCTTATATTTATTACCTAAAAATAAACTAATTACATAAATTAACTAATTGATTATGAAATTAATTAACTGATTACAAATAACTACTGATTAATAAATTAATACTAATTAATAACCTAATTAACTGATTAATAAATAATTAACTAACTAATATAAATTAACTAATTGTTTAATTAACTAATCTGATTAACAACTCACTGATTAATTCTCACGAACTGATTTCAATATCCGTAACTTAACTTACAGACAGCAGAAAGGGGAAGGAGAAAAGAGGGGGCTCACGTGGGTCTCGACGTCGGCGCGGGGAAGTCCGCCGGGCAGGGCGTCGGCGGTCGACAGATCTGCTGCGGCGGCGGTCGAAGCTCGAGAGCGGCGGCGGTCGAAGCTCGAGGGCGGCGGCGGTCGAACCCGAGGGCGGCGGCGTCGGCTCCGGTGAGGAAAGCGGCGGCGAAGCTCGGCTCGAGGCGGATCCGAGGCGGCGGTCGACTCGGCGAGGGTGAGGAGGTCCGAGGCGCCAGCGGCGGTGGAACTCGAGGGCGGCGGCGGAGCTCGGTTCGAGGCAGCGGCGGAGCTCGGTTCGAGGCGGCGGCAGACTCGGCGGATCTGAGGCGGCCACGGCTCGACGCCGAGGAGGAGAACCCAGTCGCCGGCGGCAATCGAACTCGGCGGCGGATCTTCTGGAGTCGGTGGTCGAAATCTAGGTTAGGGTTTTGGGTTCTGTGTGTCGGGGTCGTGTCCGAGGCTGGACACGATGATGGTGTTGTGGTATTGGGGTGGACGCGTCCGGGTGTTGGACACAGAAATGATGTACTGTGGTGTGGGGGTTGTGTCCAGATGGTGTCGGACACAAGAATCTGGTTTTAATATTGTAACCGGACACAGAAAATGAATGGATACGATAGGACACCCGGGGTCGGACCCGAGGCCAACACGGCTGACACGCTGATGCTGGACACACGGACACGAGCACACAAAAATGATGGTGGCTTGTTGGCTTGTGGGGATTTGTGAGGGCTAGTTAGGGTTTCTTGGGAATGGTGATGAGGGACTTAAATAGGGAGAGAGGGTGTGGGATGAATGGTGAGGATTGGCCCAATAATGGATGGCCCAGATCATATATGAATGAGTTTTCATGTGGGAAAAAATGAGGGTGTGAATGGGAGACGTAAACTAGTAAATTAAATAGAAAAATATTATAATTTAAGAAAAATGTTTTAAGAGGCTTCCAAGGCTAACTGATTAAATTAGCTACTAATCAAACTCATATTTTAAAACCCTAGAAAATATGTAATTTATTTATTTATTCCAAAATGGATATGAAAATTTATTATGATACAACTAGTCCTTCAATAATCTTATCAAACAAATAATTTTGTGATTTCAAGCCAATAAATATTCGAAGCTAGAGTATTATATATATATCATTATTTATCTATTTAATTTATAAGGAAGCGACATTTAGGAAAAATGATTTTTTTTTATAAAAGATTTTAATCACCTTCTACAATCGAACATTGTTCAAAAATCAAATAAAAATTTCAAGGAGAAAATATTTTATAAACTTGATGATTTAAAATAAATTAAAAATCTAATTATTTCGGAAATTGGAAATCGGAGGTTACAAGTCTATCCACCTTAGAAAAATTTCGTCCTCGAAATTTAGGATCCTCAATAATTGCCTTTACTCATCATATTATTTCTATCAAAATTTAAATTTCAAACCAAATAATCATGAAAAAATTCCATATTGCTATTTCACAACCTTTCAAAAAATTTATAACATCATATTTCTAAAAATCTTCAAGTTAAAAATCAAATTCCAATTTTTATCATAATCTCCTCCAAATTTAAGTTCGTATCTAAATACTCAAGGATTTTAATATCCAATCCTCCAATTGAATTCCAATCAATGTATATTTATAACATTTAAAAATCTGTATCCCAAAATTTAAATTTTAAACACTAATCCATCAATCATCTTACTACTCTAACTCAAATTCAATTGATGCTTATTCAAATCTAATCCTCCTCCCGAGAATTAAATTCGACACTATTCCATTAACGATTTTATTTTCCGATTTTTTTTTTCCTCAAATACTCAACGATGCGATACTTTCAGAACCTTCAATGCAACATTCATAATATAGAATTTCAAATTTCTATTTTGCAATCAAATAGATAAAATGATAATTTTCCAAATTTTCTCAAATTTTAATAATCAATCATATCAAGACCTTCCTAAAATTAATAAATCCTCAATTTTTTTTTGGCTCTGTGAATTTCTTAACTCTCTATTTAAGTTAATGTTTATCCTCGAATTTCAATCAAACCTCGATTTTCGCAAAATCAATGATCCATCAACTCTGTTATAACAATCCCCTAAATTCTTTATTTAAATTAATGCTCATCCATAATTTAATCATCTTGTCCCTTTTTGTCGGTCATAACCTTGTCATAGATTCTTTGCTATGGTCAAAACCCTAATGATCATGGTTTAAGAAAATTCTACCTACAGCCATGCAATTTAAGAAAAATATATAGGTCATGTATCTTTTGTCATGGTATTTCAGTCTCTGTTAAGGTGTACTACTAGTTATATCCTAACAAGAAAATCATGAATACGAACTACAGCACTTAGGGAAATCAATCAATCAAGAGACGGAAACATTAGAAAAGAACCTGCTAACATATTACTTGTAGTATCTACTATCTCTAACAAACACTTAACTCTAGCACATTCACTAACTAATTCCTATTCATGTACACTGGTACCCATATCAACTACTCATTAATCCACAAAATCCATGAATACATCCGTATTGCACACCTGTTTATTAATACCAAAATCTGATGCCATGAATCTCTAATATAACCATGATTCAATAATGCATCCAAGTTGATACCTCTATCTCTTTAGTACCATACCCTCTATCAGTTCCCGTTCCTACTACAATTGTTCATACTAGTCGTTCTTATCACTCAAATATACGTCAAGTGCAACACCATACTAAATACTGCTCTTTCTAATACAACTTTAGATGGACACCCAAGTCAGTCTGCGGTGCCATCTCAATCATGCTCAATCACCATATCCTTACACATGTATATTATCTACTCATATATTAATATTCATATCTCTCATCTACCATAAAATTAATCCTCAAATAATCGTCAAGGTTTAACTTCTCGAACAACTTTAAAATAAAATGCATATACCTCCTCAAAATCAGATACTCCACATCGGAAAAAATTTAATCACTTCTAAAATCTTTGTAGCCTTAACTATGTTTATTGAATCAAATTTAAATCCTCCATATTTTAACAACATAAAATCTCAACTCCTTAAAAATTCTGAAAATTTAAAATTCATTTCCACTCTTTAATTTATAAATCCACAAATATACATATAAGTGCTCACGGTCTCTGATACTCGAGGTGCACTCAATACCTCTATTGCCTACAACTGCCAACTGGGTACTAAAATTGTACTGCCTGAATCACTTGTACTATTACCTCCAATGATCAAAGTTATCATCACCTATATTTTCCTTCATGATTTCAATTTATGTCAACTGGTATATCATTTAATTTTCATCACACAGAGTGCTTACTATTATTACCGTTATTCTCGACTAATCCTCGATATAGAATCATTAGCACTCTTGGTATTATATCACTAGTTTCATTAATGCGTCATCTCATCAAGCTCATTAGAACTCATGGTTAGCTGTACCTTTTATAACACTCATATTTCTTATTCTCATGGGCAAGTATATGGTTCCTCATCTTGATGGTTGTATATATATTTCTTTTAATCCTTTAAAGCCTATTAAACTAATCCGTGATACGCTTCACCATCTTCATTACCTATTCTGATATTTCTCTACTCATGATACCTTATTAACTTTATTGGTATATATTTCCTTACCCTTAACACTTCCGATATCAATCATCAAATTGAACATCATGCTCCATTAATTCTTAACACAATTTTCTTGATACCTAATTGTTTACATAGATCACTCAATTACATAATCATGATTATCTAAGACGGGTAATTAGCTCTGATACTAACTCTGAGAACTATCACTGATACTCTATACTCTCCTTCTACTTATAGTACTATAATGACACTTATCCTAGAACCATTGTTACAAGATATTATGCTATGGTTAACTCTAGATTAAAGTCTACTGCTCACATGTCCAACTAGAAACACTTACAACTCACAAGTCACACTCAGTCAAACTAATACAAGACACAACCAAAATTGCAAGTCACTAATTATCATACTAACAAGGAATCCTCAAAGAAAATAAGCTCAAAAAGGAACTGGATCAAGGACGGAAGGTATCTTTACTGCTAGTAAAGAAAAGAAGCGATGGAACAAAGTCCTGGAATAACATAAATAGATAAGTCTTGAGATGATATTTTAAGAACCAATTTAAGATACAACCTGATAATCATACACGTCTGTCAGAAATCATGACACACAGAATCCTCGCCACGCCAGTAAGCATAGATGCGATAAACGACAGGTTCCGTAACTAAGGTATGCAACCCTATAATCATGTCATCTAGAATACTCGCCACGCCAACCGGTATGGCTGCAAGAAACTCTAAATCTCATAACTAAAGTATGTACATCCAAGTTAGGTTCCTACGTTCTCGTCACGACAGCTAATATGGCTGCGATAAACTCTAGGTTCCATAACCAAAGTAGACGTTTTACCTTTCTCACTGTCCTCATCAATATATGTCATCAGATGATACCGTAAATTTTAGCCCGTAAAATTCATCTCAATATAAAATCAACTCAACAACGATACCATGAATTAAAGTTAACAACTGGTCAACAAGAATAAACTCAATAATGATACCAAGATTTTAATTTAATAACTGATCACAAGAATCAAGTTCAATAATAACAAGCGAGCACAAACGAAAAAAAGAAAAAAGATTTAAATTGGAAATTATAATAAGATTCTCAAGGGGTCGTCCCAGGAATCTCTCAAGAATTTGTGATTGAGTATCCTCTCTCATCCTAATATCCTATGTCCTATATTCTATAGCAGGCACGCGGTAGCACAACTAATACGTCGCACTACCACAGCATCGCACGACTTGCGAAGTCTGACCTGCATGGGCCACCACTAAAAACGTGTCACGACCCGCACCCGGTTTAGGGGCACGAGTGCGTGGGTACGTCCAGCCTACGCCGCAGCATCGGCGGTAGAACGCTGTCTAGGTCGAGTACTATCTAAACAATCTCACGCCAGTATCCAACTCCATAAGGAGACTCGGATAATACTATAAAAATATTAACAACATACTCAATCACAACTACAGCACGATAGAAATTCGAAGAAATAAAAGAATACAACACAAGTCTAATGACAACATAATCATACCTGCAATCATTAACTTCCAATCCCCAAGTGTGTCAGACCAGTCTACTAAGGTCACAGTCTGGAAAAATATTTTCCAGTCAGGAAGGAGCAAAGTACATCTCTAAATAGCAGTTCTATATAAATGACATAAACTATGTAGCAGTTCTAGATGGAAATATACCAGATGCATGTATAGGTACGAGAAATGTACAATAAAAAAAATACTGAAAATACTGTAAGTAACTGCAAAAAAAGAAACAATATGTCCATGAGCAAGAAACCTATGACTAAGTGTGTGAGTACTAGCTTTAACATATGATCGGCTTGGGAACTTGATCAGGCTGGTTACATATGATTAGCTATGATTCATGAAGGTCAGGCTAACCGTTGGTTAGCTATGATGCATGGAGAGGTCAGGCTAATCACACGTAACAGCTATGAAGCATGGAGATGGTCAGGCCGCACCCGACGTGAGATGTGGGGTGAGCTATGATGCATGAAAAGTTGGGTATGATCACATATCTACACTAAAATACTCCCCAACCCCCGACCGGTATAGTAGATCCAATCATGGTATGCTATGGCACGGGATTCCCTAGGGAGGTAGCAAATCTCCCCGGGTCTCAGTGTCTGTACATGCACAAGATATCAAGGAAACAAGTCTTGTACAAGCTACACCATGAATAAGGAATAACATCTCATGACGAGATCCGTGTATACCAATCCGTATAACCAACGTGTCAAGAACATGGATATTTACACTAGATACAGTGAACATAGAAGATATCATAAATTAGAAACTAATCAGAGAATGTACTCGCCTTGGGTCCTTAGCTGGTAAAACCAATGTCCTGTCCCAGAGTATCGTCTGGAGGAACCAACAGTCCTAAAAATATATCAAATACAATATTTGCATCAGATGCTATACTACACACAATCAAATACCTAACTCAGGGGCCATGCCTGGCATGATACGGGTCAACTAAGGTCGTCTGGTAGGGATATATAAATATACATATATCTATTTTTAACTACATTAGTACTTACAATATATATATATACACCAATTTATATACATATCTAATTTATACTAGTTGAACAATATATATATATATACTCATACATATGCTAAAAATATATTTTAAAAATATATATATTGTCAATGTTGTTATTAAAATATATACTAATACTAGTACATCACATTAAATACATATACTATACATTAATTGTATGTACAAGATATATATATATACATTTATACTAATTATACCTAATTGAAAATATATTAAGTACATATATATACAAAATATATATACATATACCAAACATTATATATTTTTATACCAAAATACATACATTTATATATTAAATGAAATACACATACTATACACCAAAATACGCTTTACAAGTACATATATATCAATACAGTTTTATATATATACTAGATATATTTACATACCAATTACATATTTGTATATATATATATCAATCAAATATTTTTTATATATGTATATTAACAATCAAAGAATGTACATAATGCCACACTTCTCAAGGTGATCCCAAATGAAGTAGCAGTTAGTTCCAATGGGTCCAGAGAAGTCCAAATAGCTAGAAACTATATAAAGAAGTCCATGATCGGAGTTCGGCACGAAAACCGAGATAAGGATACCAGGCTAATTGGAGAAATGGTCGTTTGTTCGTTATTAAGGTAACACCTAGTTTATGAAAACCATTTCGAAATTATTTTTAAACAGTAATTACAAGTAAAAGTTTATTTATAAAAATCTAGAATTTATGTAAAAGCCAATATATATTTATGTCTATAGTAAATTCAGTTACTAGTCCAAATAACCAATTTTGAACAAATTTTATTATTGTAACTATTCCTTAATTAATAATATAAACCAAAAATTTATTATTTTTACATAGTCAAAACCCTTATATTTATTACCTAAAAATAAACTAATTACATAAATTAACTAATTGATTATGAAATTAATTAACTGATTACAAATAACTACTGATTAATAAATTAATACTGATTAATAACCTAATTAACTGATTAATAAATAATTAACTAACTAATATAAATTAACTAATTGTTTAATTAACTAATCTGATTAACAACTCACTGATTAATTCTCACGAACTGATTTCAATATCCGTAACTTAACTTACAGACAGCAGAAAGGGGAAGGAGAAAAGAGGGGGCTCACGTGGGTCTCAACGTCGGCGCGGGGAAGTCCGCCGGGCAGGGCGTCGGCGGTCGACAGATCTGCTGCGGCGGCGGTCGAAGCTCGAGGGCGGCGGCGGTCGAACCCGAGGGCGGCGGCGTCGGCTCCGGTGAGGAAAGCGACGGCGAAGCTCGGCTCGAGGCGGATCCGAGGCGGCGGTCGACTCGGCGAGGGTGAGAAGGTCCGAGGCGCCAGCGGCGGTGGAACTCGAGGGCGGCGGCGGAGCTCAGTTCGAGGCGGCGGCGAACTCGGCGGATCTGAGGCGGCCACGGCTCGACGCCGAGGAGGAGAACCCAGTCGCCGGCGGCAATCGAACTCGGCGGCGGATCTTCTGGAGTCGGTGGTCGAAATCTAGGTTAGGGTTTTGGGTTCTGTGTGTCGGGGTCGTGTCCGAGGCTGGACACGATGATGGTGTTGTGGTATTGGGGTGGACGCGTCCTGGTGTTGGACACAGAAATGATATACTGTGGTGTGGGGGTTGTGTCCAGATGGTGTCGGACACAAGAATCTGGTTTTAATGTTGTAACCGGACACAGAAAATGAATGGATACGATAGGACACCCGGGGTCAGACCCGAGGCCAACACGGCTGACACGGTGATGCTGGACACACGGACACGAGCACACAAAAATGATGGTGGCTTGTTGGCTTGTGGGGATTTGTGAGGGCTAGTTAGGGTTTCTTGGGAATGGTGATAAGGGACTTAAATAGGGAGAGAGGGTGTGGGATGAAGGGTGAGGATTGGCCCAATAATGGATGGCCCAGATCATATATGAATGAGTTTTCATGTGGGAAAAAATGAGGGTGTGAATGGGAGACGGTAAACTAGTAAATTAAATAGAAAAGTATTATAATTTAAGAAAAATATTTTAAGAGGCTTCCAAGGCTAACTGATTAAATTAGCTACTAATCAAACTCATATTTCAAAACCCTAGAAAATATGTAATTTATTTATTTATTCCAAAATGGATATGAAAATTTATTATGATACAACTAGTCCTTCAATAATCTTATCAAACAAATAATTTTGTGATTTCAAGCCAATAAATATTCGAAGCTAGAGTATTATATATATATCATTATTTATCTATTTAATTTATAAGGAAGCGACATTTAGGAAAAATAATTTTTTTTTATAAAAGATTTTAATCACCTTCTACAATCGAACATTGTTCAAAAATCAAATAAAAATTTTAAGGAGAAAATATTTTATAAACTTGATGATTTAAAATAAATTAAAAATCTAATTATTTCAGAAATTGGAAATCGGAGGTTACAAGTCTATCCACCTTAGAAAAATTTCGTCCTCGAAATTTAGGATCCTCAATAATTGCCTTTACTCATCATATTATTTCTATCAAAATTTAAATTTCAAACCAAATAATCATAAAGAAATTCCATATTGCTATTTCACAACCTTTCAAAAATTTTATAACATCATATTTCTGAAAATCTTCAAGTTAAAAATCAAATTCCAATTTTTATCATAATCTCCTCCAAATTTAAGTTCGTATCTAAATACTCAAGGATTTTAATATCCAATCCTCCAATTGAATTCCAATCAATGTATATTTATAACATTTAAAAATCTGTATCCCAAAATTTAAATTTTAAACACTAATCCATCAATCATCTTACTACTCTAACTCAAATTCAATTGATGCTTATTCAAATCTAATCCTCCTCCCGAGAATTAAATTTGACACTATTCCATTAACGATTTTATTTCCCGATTTTTCTTTTTCCTCAAATACTCAACGATGCGATACTTTCAGAACCTTCAATGCAACATTCATAATATAGAATTTCAAATTTCTATTTTGCAATCAAATAGATAAAATGATAATTTTCCAAATTTTCTCAAATTTTAATAATCAATCATATCAAGACCTTCCTAAAATTAATAAATCCTCAATTTTTTTTGGCTCTGTGAATTTCTTAACTCTCTATTTAAGTTAATGTTTATCCTCGAATTTCAATCAAACCTCGATTTTTGCAAAATCAATGATCCATCAACTCTGTTATAACAATCCCCTAAATTCTTTATTTAAATTAATGCTCATCCATAATTTAATCATCTTGTCCCTTTTTGTCGGTCATAACCTTGTCATAGATTCTTTGCTATGGTCAAAACCCTAATGATCATGGTTTAAGAAAATTCTACCTACAGCCATGCAATTTAAGAAAAATATATAGGTCATGTATCTTTTGTCATGGTATTTCAGTCTCTGTTAAGGTGTACTACTAGTTATATCCTAACAAGAAAATCATGAATACGAACTACAGCACTTAGGGAAATCAATCAATCAAGAGACGGGAACATTAGAAAAGAACCTGCTAACATATTACTTGTAGTATCTACTATCTCTAACAAACACTTAACTCTAGCACATTCACTAACTAATTCCTATTCATGTACACTGGTACCCATATCAACTACTCATTAATCCACAAAATCCATGAATACATCCGTATTGCACACCTGTTTATTAATACCAAAATCTGATGCCATGAATCTCTAATATAACCATGATTCAATAATGCATCCAAGTTGATACCTCTATCTCTTTAGTACCATACCCTCTGTCAGTTCCCGTTCCTACTATAATTGTTCATACTAGTCGTTCTTATCACTCAAATATACGTCAAGTGCAACACCATACTAAATACTGCTCTTTCCAATACAACTTTAGATGGACACCCAAGTCAGTCTGCGGTGCCATCTCAATCATGCTCAATCACCAGATCCTTACACATGTATATTATCTACTCATATATTAATATTCATATCTCTCATCTACCATAAAATTAATCCTCAAATAATCGTCAAGGTTTAACTTCTCGAACAACTTTAAAATAAAATGCATATACCTCCTCAAAATCAGATACTCCACATCGAAAAAAATTTAATCACTTCTAAAATCTTTGTAGCCTTAACTATGTTTATTGAATCAAATTTAAATCCTCCATATTTTAACAACATAAAATCTCAACTCCTTAAAAATTCTGAAAATTTAAAATTCATTTCCACTCTTTAATTTATAAATCCACAAATATACATATAAGTGCTCACGGTCTCTGATACTCGAGGTGCACTCAATACCTCTATTGCCTACAACTGCCAACTGGGTACTAAAATTGTACTGCCTGAATCACTTGTACTATTACCTCCAATGATCAAAGTTATCATCACCTATATTTTCCTTCATGATTTCAATTTATGTCAACTGGTATATCATTTAATTATCATCACACAGAGTGCTTACTGTTATTAACGTTATTCTCGACTAATCCTCGATATAGAATCATTAGCACTCTTGGTATTATATCACTAGTTTCATTAATGCGTCATCTCATCAAGCTCATTAGAACTCATGGTTAGCTGTACCTTTTATAACACTCATATTTCTTATTCTCATGGGCAAGTATATGGTTCCTCATCTTGATGGTTGTATATGTATTTCTTTTAATCCTTTAAAGCCTATTAAACTAATCCGTGATACGCTTTACCATCTTCATTACCTATTCCGATATTTTTCTACTCATGATACCTTATTAACTTTATGCGTATATATTTCCTTACCCTTAACACTTCCGATATCAATCATCAAATTGAACATCATGCTCCATTAATTCTTAACACAATTTTCTTGATACCTAATTGTTTACATAGATCACTCAATTACATAATCATGATTATCTAAGACGGGTAATTGGCTCTGATACTAACTCTGAGAACTATCACTGATACTCTATACTCTCCTTCTACTTATAGTACTATAATGACACTTATCCTAGAACCATTGTTACAAGGTATTATGCTATGGTTAACTCTAGATTAAAGTCTACTGCTCACATGTCCAACTAGAAACACTTACAACTTACAAGTCACACTCAGTCAAACTAATACAAGACACAACCAAAATTGCAAGTAACTAATTATCATACTAACAAGGAATCCTCAAAGAAAATAAGCTCAAAAAGGAACTGGATCAAGGACGAAAGGTATCTTTACTGCTAGTAAAGAAAAGAAGCGATGGAACAAAGTCCTGGAATAATATAAATAGATAAGTCTTGAGATGATACTTTAAGAACCAATTTAAGATACAACCTGATAATCATACACGTCTGTCAGAAATCATGACACACAGAATCCTCGCCACGCCAGTAAGCATAGATGCGATAAACGACAGGTTCCGTAACTAAGGTATGCAACCCTATAATCATGTCATCTAGAATACTCGCCACGCCAACCGGTATAGCTGTGAGAAACTCTAAATCTCATAACTAAAGTATGTACATCCAAGTTAGGTTCCTACGTTCTCGTCACGACAGCTAATATGGCTGCGATAAACTCTAGGTTCCATAACCAAAGTAGACGTTTTACCTTTCTCACTGTCCTCATCAATATATGTCATCAGATGATACCGTAAATTTTAGCCCGTAAAATTCATCTCAATATGAAATCAACTCAACAACGATACCATGAATTAAAGTTAACAACTGGTCAATTTTGAATATTGAAGTATGAATCATCGATTTAAATTTTGAGGATAAATATAGAATTTTAGACTTGAACAATTGGTTAATTAGATTTAAATTTTACAATTTGATGATTTGAATTAAAAGTTCAATTTTGATTGTTGGGTCACCTATTTGAATAGTACAAAATTCTTAAGTTAAGAATAGGAATAAGATTTGATTAGAATTGTTTATTGTTCAAAGTCTAGAGGAGATTATGATAGTTGGAAATTATGATATAAATTTTGATGTGGGATGTCATATAGACTTGAGTCAGATTTGGATGTTGATTATTTAAAAATCGAGAAGAGATTACGACAGGTTGAATTTTGATTTAAACAATGGTTATATTAATTTTGAAGTGATCGCGATAGATTCGAATAGATTTTGTTATTTAAATTTTTGGAAGAGATTGCGATTGACATACCTTATGTACGAATGTGAAGGATTTAACAAATTATGTCTTATTTTAATTTCGAGGACGAAATTATTTTAAGTTGGGTAGATTGTAAACTCCCTCACCCAAAATAGGTATTTTGTGTATATTTTATATTATTATATTTATTATATATGTTGAATTTATTTAGAATATGCTCTTAGTTAATTAGAAAATAAATTTCATGATATATTTACTTATATAAATATTTATTTAGAATTATTTTAGGTTATTTTAGATTTTTGGAGATTTTTCTAGAATTTTTGGTAATTAAAACTTATAAAACATAAATTTCTAGGACTTCTATGATTTACTATACGACCATACTTGCATGTCGTTCCTACCAAATATTTATTTTAGTTTAAAATATTTAATTATATTTTTTTATAATTTATTTAGAATTTTAAGAAATTTATTTAGATTTTAAAATTATTTAGGATTTATTTGGATATATATAGTCTTAATATTAGATAGATACTAATTTAGTGTTAATAGATATTAATAAGATTTTATAAATTATTTGTATTATCTTTAATTATATTTAAGATTATAAATTATTGAGATAAATTCAAACTCTATTTTAAATTAATTCAAATCCTGAACCTACTAGAAAATTAACTTCATGCATATCCTATCCTTATTTAAATTCATCATAATCCTATCCAAATTAACCAATCCTATTCGTATTTAATTAAGTAGTGTCCACCATTATAAATACCTCATCCTTCATATTTTTCTTTCCCAAATTCCTCTCTTTTTCGTCCAAAAAATAGTCAAAATTTGTCATAAATTCAGCCTCATTTTCTACTAGTTATGACGAATTAAAAAGACGATATCTCCTAGCTCCGGACTCCAAACACGCTCTAATTTTTTTTGTTAGAACGATAATGAGGTTAGCTTTCTGATAATATAAATTGTTTTTTTAAATTATTAGTATTAAATTCTGGAAAATTCGTAGAGCACAGCATGTCCGAAAATAGACGTGTTTCGATGTTTTTGCGATTTTGGGAGAATCAGGAATCAGAATCATGAACCGTTTAAAGTTTCGGAAAGCTAATGTCGAGATCATCGACATATATTTTTGCCAGAATTTATTTCGAAGTATTTATATATTGTTAATTCTGTAGAACTTCTAGGTTAGAATTTAACCATCGGTGCACAATACAAAATTTGTATGTGCCATAATTCCCAAACGAATTTGAATTCAGACGAGCCATAAATTCCAGTATGTTTTTTATGCTAAAATCTACAGAAAATCATGCATGAAAGTCGAGTTTGTATCGGTTGACTTTTTGGTCAACAGATCGTCTCGATTTGCGTGCCATGAGTCTCGAGTTGATAAAATTCAGTTTTTTTGGACAAAATTTAGGAATTAACATAAAAATCAGAATAATAAGATTAAATAGGATTTTAGAGTAATTATTCCAGAATTAAATAAATTAAAATAAATTAATAGTTATATTATTATATAGTTATATGAATATATATGTAAGTAAATGCTAATTGATAATTATGACTAAATATTCAGACTGTATGACCCTAGGACATCGTGGACTATCCCATACTTACCTTGACCATGTTGACCCTAAGAACTTGTGAATTTGTCTGCCTTGCGTACACTAACGTACTGGCATAGACACCTGTCAATTGACTGACTGATTTCGTACAGTACTTGAAGACGCGACACCCGCGTAATTCAATACGTAATTGACCGTGTTAGATGACTAGTGTTACCCCTAGTATACCCCCCGATTCCAGTGTAAATGTGGTTGAGTATGTGCTAGTGTAATGACTAATGATTCTATTACATTATATTTATGTGTACATAGGATATTGGATTGTTCTGCGCGATTTCTGGAGCAGGTTATTGGTACATTGCAGCTTCCTTGCCAGGCAAGTATACCTTGCCATTGTACTGTTATTTATATTCTATATGCTGCATGCATCTTTATTTTCTGTCTTTAGTTCATATATTTTAACTGTTATATAAAAATGCGCGTGACGGTGTCGTCACGATATGTTTTTATTTATGTATTTGCATTGACCCTGTTTATGAGACTACCCCATTATCATGTAGCATCATTAGGTTCATTGGTCGTGACACAGTTGTTACACGAGTTGTGAGTCTCATGTAGATCACGGACTTGCGTGCAGGTTTGGCCTCCTGTACGTGTGGGCCGTGCGTTAGGAATAACTGCTGTTAGAAACTTTGCATGCTAGTAGACTGGGCAGTTATTAGAGGTATTATCGTGTCATGGATGTGACATGCTTAGAGCATGGGGTGGGGAGAACAACAAGTATGACGTGTGGGCTCCGTTGCACTTTTCTTGTGTAACCCGTACGCTCCGCCGGAGATGCGCGGTCATGATGACCACTATATATTATATTATTATCAGGCGGGCCTCCGGTGTTCAAAAGACGCCGTGCCTTTGTAGGCCCCTGGATCTCCAAGAGAACTATGCCAATCCCATTTTAGCCAGATAGTCCACGCGTTGGAAAAGTTGTTCTTAACTGCATTCACTTAGACGGTTAGGCGACCCCTTTGGATATTTATTTCAGTACTTTATTGGCATGTGTTTAAGTATCTTATTATGTCCCTCTGAGGACCTGGTCCGTTGCCAGGTGTACCTGTTCTTGAGTATTTGCAGGAGCGCAGATTTGGATGGTTATAGATGCTCGTGGATGTCTTCTCTTCGAGCCGTGATTGAAAGCTGGTACTTATATTGTCTGATTGAGTTGTACTTATAATGTATTTACTTTTCCTATTTGAGTTGGTAGTGGATTTGTTTCCATCCAACTATCATCCTTAGATACTTCTTATTGAGATCTAGTTCCCTAGATATTGGTTATTTAATTATATTTGATTTTGGTGGATGAGATTTAGATTTTACCCTGTGACTTGTATTCCTTTTATACCACTCGTGGATTTGATATTCATATTACAGCGTACGTGTGGATTTGGTTTCCATATATTGGAGTTGCCATATCCATGCGGCTGGCATGCTTACGTGTCCTAGTCCTACGTATTTTTGGGACTGGGGCGTGACACTGGTACTGCTCCGAGAAGTGCTCCTGTCCCGTATACCTCGGGATCGATCTCGTCTGCTATACCTGGGGACATAATCCAGATCCAGGTCCTCAGAAGATATAGCAAGATACAAAATAACTCATGCCAAAGTAAATGCAGTGCAGCAATAAATAAAACAATAGGAAAACTATATAAGCAGCTAAGTGATATGCAAATGAGAGTTTTAGTCATACTCGGGTTGAGACTACTATATGATCTGTGTCGGAGAAACCCATAGCAATATTCTCTCGAAGGGCCAGTACGATACCAAAGCTCTGTGTCAGAGTCTAAGGCACTTCCATTAAAGTATTATATATATTTAATCAGCCTTTTGTATGGTAAATCTTTCCCCACCCAATGTAATCTCACGTCACAGGTTCGCGATATCTCATGTCCATGTCACGCAAGATCAAAACTAATGCAACAAGTCATATAATATCTAAGCAAAATAATAAGTCATGAAACCTGTAACCTATACAGAATCACCACGAATATCTCAGGAAGATTCTGTCTCATAAATAGTGTCAGGTGTCCTAGGTTATGACGTACTTGATAATGCAAGCACGAGAAGTATAGGGTCTCGGTATCCATGTCTAGATGACGTTACACAACTCCGCGTACGGAGTTGGCACCCGACTATTAATCGAACGCTATGTAATGTCACACGGTCCTAGGTTAATCATGTTCAACAATATATAAATCAAGACAATAATATGAAACAGGTACTGTAAGTTTTGGCAAGGTACACTTGCCTGGGGTTCTGACTCCAACTGTAGCTCTGGCAGCAGCGGGATTTGCAGGTAGTCCTTCGATTGCTGAAATAAACATCACCATCAGATTCAGAAAATATCAAATAGCTAAAAACGCCTGTCCTTGAGTCCAATTTGGACACAGGGGCACAAATGACGGTTTTTGGTCAAGCGAGGTCCACATGTGGCCCATTTCGCACCGAAAAACGTGTCAGGAACAATGGTCTCCAAATTCGTCAAACTTAGTGTCAACAAGTCCAGAACAATGATACGAACCCAACGGAACTTCCAGAATTGGATTCCGATGAGCCGATCACAAAATCGCCGTCAAGTGGAGCCGCGGGGCCCACAATACACAATTTTGTCAACGTTCTCAGAATCGAACCAAACTTGGGTCATAGGACCAGCATATTGCTATGAGTCCGATGGCATAAGTTTCGTTTCGATCCGATGTGTGTACACAAAGTTACAACGAGTTCGGAAATAGGACCGATACGGGACGTTGTCGGCGGATACGCGTTGATTCCGGTATGCACGCACATCCAAATCAACTTCTGCAAAATCTTGCACGTCCGTATCAATGGCGCGCACCTTTCGGTGAAGACCGCACGCGACCAAGTCATCCCGTTTGGAGGGGCGCACTCCGTTCCGGGGGAAAACGGGGTATTTATTTTTCTATTTTTGGATCGCAGTTCGCGATCACCTCAGGACGCGACACACCGAGCGGGTTGCACGGGCATCGAGAAGGTCACACAGGGTTCGCATCATAATAGACGAAATAGAAAAAGGGGCAATAAGGAGAGAGAAAAAGGGTACCTGAACAGGGCTTCGCGGAAATCGAATCTCCTTGTGTCCGCGAGGCGACACAACTCGACACGAAGCTAGGGTTAGGGTTCCGACGGCCGAAGCTGGCCGAGGCTGGGGCACGTCTGGGTGGAGGCGGAGCGGGCTCTGGCTCATCGGGGCAGCTCAGACGAAGGCGGCCGGAGCTCTGGCAAATCGTCGGCGGCGGGTTTGGAGGAAACTCAGGGCTCGGGGTCGTCTCGCCGGGACTCGGGGAGTGTCGGGTGCAGCGTCTCGGTGGAAGAAGGTGGCATGGCAGAGGGGGAAGGCGACACTGGGCTGATGCTGGAGGAGAGAGGGTGGCGGAGCTTGGGCAGGGAGACGGGTGGTGGAGTTGGCCGGGGACGATGGTGGCGGGGTTTAAATAGGGAGTGAAAGAGGCGGATGGTCGACCGGTACAGGGAGAGGAGAGGAGGAGCTGGGCGGTTACGGAGTAGGCGGAGCAGCGGGGTCGGGGCAGTTACGGGGGAGGCAAAGCGGCGGGGACGCGAAGCGGCGGCCGGCGGCGAGCTGAAGGGTCGGGGAACGGGGTAGATTAGGGGTACACTGTAGCACGGGTCGGATCGGGTCAGTGGGTCGGGTCTGAGTTTTGGACCCAGATCTGACCCAATAAGGATTTGGGTTGGGTTTAGTTAAACCAGTCCAGTTTGGTTTAGCACGGTTTGGGTTGGTTTGGTTCAACTGAACCGGGTTTATTTGGTTTATTTAAAACTTAGTTTTTAGGGCTTTAAAAATGCTTCCGGGGTCCAATAAATTTCCAAAAAATTATCCTATGTCTAATTTTTCATTTTACACCCAAAAATATTATTTTTATCATATTTTAATATTATTGAACATTATTTAAAAATCATTTACTTTTAAAATATCTTAGTTTTAGTTAGTTAAAAAATACCAGAAAAATTTCAGAAAATTGTGAAAAATTAATTTAAAAATTTTGAAAAATCAGGGGGTTTACAATCTACCCCCCCTTAAGAGGATTGTGTCCTCACAATCAAAGAATAACCGATCAATAGAGATGATACGGTTGCAAATATTGTTCGAAGCACATCACGATCAAGGAGAATCAAGGCTGAGGGTGTAAGAATAACACATCGGGAAAATCATTTTCCTAAGCAATGGAAGTTATAAAATTTCCAGAAGAAAGAAAATCTAGAAAACTACAGTTTTAGGAAAAAAAAAACTAGGTTATCACTTATCATACTAGGTTATCAATAGGTTATCAATTATTAGCAAGTTCAAAATTACCAGGTCAAGGCTAAGGTCACGAACCAATAGGCACGAACTAAAGCAAATCTAGAAACAGATAAGTACAAAAACTTACGTTCATTAGCTACTCCAAAAGTCTGCGCGTTCTCCAAGGCAAGAGCTTGTCCGCGTCCTTACGGTCGATTCCTCTGCTGCTGCTGGACCTGCTGGAAGAGTACGGCCTGGGGTATCAAAGGTGGCCTCGGCTGATTCTCTCATGGAGGTGGTGGTATGACTCCTTCAACTTCCGTTTGCAGTGCTCCCAAAGCTGGACAGGATGGTCACGGTACTGGTAATGCTTGTCGGTTAACCATTGATGCTTCTCCTCGGTGCATCGTGCAACTTTTGGCTAAATGGTTACTGGATCCGCAAATCAAGCACAGTCCCAACTTGCGTCTGCAATCCCTCACAATATGGCCTACCTTGCCACAATAGTAACAAGTAGGAAGGAATGAGGCTCTGGGTGCCGCTCTCGGTGGTGGATTCATCTGGGGTCGCTTTACAGCTCTTTCTAGCTGTGCTTGGTCTGGTGCATGCGGCCGCTTCTGGATGGACTCTATCCTGGTGATGCACTCTATGGCCCGTGCTGCAGTAACAACGTCCATTGCAACGGAGCTGATTAACTTCCGTAGCTCCGAGCTAAGTCTGCAAATGAACTCCTCCGTTTGGCTTTGCTGAACCTTCTGATAAGCTTGCATCATCAGGTAGTACATTTGAAACATCTGTTGCACGTCCATAGCTTGTCCTTGTGGGAATACGGGCATTGGTGGAGTGAACTGCGGTGAAGTGTCATCTTGCTGGTTTCCCGAGGTATGCTGATTTGCTTGACTTTGTTAAGCAGATTGACCTTCTCCTACCGGTGTTATTTCCTCTTCGTTGGTTACCACAGCTTCTAGTGGTGATCTTGCGGGAGTCTCGTCGTTTGCTCGAGGATCCATTACTCTGAATCAAAATAAACAATAAGAGGCGCACAGGAATCAAGGCAGGATACAAGTCAAGAAATAAATTCGAATCCGATATAGATGTCAAGAACGATTCAAGCAAGTGGATGAGATCCTAAAAACTTATCTTATTCTTACTGCAGGCTTGCTCGGTCCCTAAGTTGAAACCGAACAATTTAGTCGTTGACCTGCATGGGCCACCAGAAAAACTATGTTACGCTCCAGTCCCAAAATATCGAGGGACTAGACACGTGGCAATGGCCAGCAGCACACACCGATAGACAACCCAATTTAATAGATCCATCGGGGCGTACTTAAGCTGTAATACAACAATAAGGGTTTACTAATCTCATCCACAGAATAAATACATCATTATCAACAAAAGGAAACAAAACATCATCAAGTCACAGTAAATAAATTGGGGAACAACCCGATAATAAGTCTGTTACAATTGTTCACTTAAACAAGAAATAAAAGAGTTTAATAGCAGCAAGACTGAGCATAGAAAAAGCAGATATTCAGGATAAATCCTCAGCGATCACCTCGTCCTCAGGTTCTGGTACTGCTCCGAGAAGTGCTCCTGTCCCGTATACCTCGGGATCGATCTCGTCTGCTATATCTGGGGACATAATCCAGATCCAGGTCCTCAGGAGACATAGCAAGGTACAAAATAACTCATGCCAAAGTAAATGCAGTGCAGCAATAAATAAAACAATAGGAAAAACTATATAAGCAGCTAAGTGATATGCAAATAAGAGTTTTAGTCATACTCGGGCTGAGACTACTATAGGATCTGTGTCGGAGAAACCCATAGCAGTATTCTCTCGAAGGGCCAGTACGATACCAAAGCTCTGTGTCAGAGTCTAAGGTACTTCCATTAAAGTATTATATATATTTAATCAGCCTTTTGTATGGTAAATCTCTCCCCACCCAATGTAATCTCATGTCACAGGTTCGCGATATCTCATGTCCATGTCATGCAAGATCAAAACTAATGCAACAAATTATATATTATCTAAGCAAAATAATAAGTCATGAAACCTGTAACCTATACAGAATCACCATGAATATCTCAGGAAGATTATGTCTCATGAATAGTGTCAGGTGTCCTGGGTTATGACGTACTTGATAATGCAAGCATGAGAAGTATAGGATCTCGGTATCCATGTCTAGATGACGTTACACAACTCCGCATACGGGGTTGGCACCCGACTATTAATCGGACACTAAGTAATGTCACACGGTCCTAGGTTAAGCATGTTCAACAATATATAAATAAAGACAATAATATGAAACAGGTACTGCAAGTTTTCGCAAGGTACACTTGCCTGGGGTGCTGACTCCAACTGTAGCTCTGGCAGCAGCGGGATTTGCAGGTAGTCCTTCGGTTGCTGAAATTGTAGCGCCCCGTTCTTCCGGTGCGAAGAGTGCGGCTATGAAACACAAGATGGTATCGTTCGATCGGAATAGATTGAAACAAGAACTCGTCCTCGTTATGGATTTGTTTCTTCGGAATCGATTCCCATATTCAGTGGACCGTGCCCCAAGGATCGGCTTAGCGGCAGAGTCAGGAGGGACCTCTCCGCTGCTATCTTTTATTGCCTCAGATTTCGATGTCGCTTGTTGCTTTCGTGCTTTGAGTTGGTTTTCGGATTTGCTTATTTTTCCTTAAAGGTTTCGATGGATTTCATTATTTTCGTTCATTGAACTGCACTTAAATTCCGTGATTGGAAAGAGAGGAAAGAATATTGATGGAGCTGTTCGTGTTGCAGGTGAACGAGCAGTAGGCGGCTTACGTACGGAGTCGTGAAGCGCCTCTTTCCTTCTTCCTTCCAACTTCTAAGTGAGTGGCTACCATCCCGATTAGCTAGCCCTGCTTCCAAGTTTTCACACCAAAACTCTTGCATTTTTGTTGCCCCGGTCAAACGATACCTAGTAATAATAAAAGATACCAAGATAAAAGAGAATAGACTTGGTAATACTGCTTGTCAATCAAACTTGTGAACGATTACTTGTATGCATGCTTGCTCGTTTGAAATGTTCATTATATGCTTCAAGTTTAGTTAGAATGCATATCTTCTATGAATATTGTTATGCATATGGAACACACTTTTCTTTGCCATAGATGGATCATAAAGACTATGCAAAGACTGTTGTGTATGGAACTTGTATCGTGCTAGAATTTATCTTGAAACGTGCATGGATTGATGGAAAACTTAACGAACGCTTTGATCACGGACAACTTGTGCACAAGGTTTTGGAGGTTTTGCGGACGGTCGCCGGGGCGCTGGGACCGATCCGATCCGGACGGAACATATGGATTAGTCAATTGGAATTGAGGAAGTAAACGGCATGTGGCGAGGCTCGCCACCTGCGTCGCATAACGTTTTCTATCCCGTGACTATAACTCGTCCCTTTGTGGCATCAAGCCAGTGATCTAAATTGTATATTTAAACCTGTTGCAAACTAACTTGTGTCTTCATGGCAGGGAAGGCATGGTAAATATTGTGCAGGTGATTCAACGGGCAGGTAAAATCTACCGAACGGTGGCAAGTTCATTTCAGTAAAATTTTTATATGTTGCTTACTTATAAATAAACTAAGGCAAGATAGAAACCTACAAAATATGCATGCTTCATATAAACAACGTGTTGATTGGTATAGTCAGGTTAGCTCGCCTTCACCAGTATGTTTCGACATGCTGACCCTCGTTGAAACAGGTTCTCCGCACCAAGGCGAACCGAGCGAGAAGCCAAAGTCGTCTTCCCGATCCAGTCCAGCTGCTGGCGCATCCTGAACGTGCCGCCTTTGAAGCATTTTGAACCAGGAGCTTGCACTCTTCATACACAATACAGCTCCGTGGCAAAGCCGTCCTCTAGCCCGGAGGTCTTTATCATTTTGAAGTTTATAAAGGGATGTAATGTACAGGACTGCTATCTCATTTTGAGTCAACACTTTTGTAAGCCCGTGCGACAAATTAGCTGACTCGTTCAGGAGTTTGTAATAGATGTTCATTATCAATAAAGAGAACTTTTCTATATTTTAAATCTGTGTTTCAATTTATCTGCGTACTCTGAATATGTGCTTGCTATGCAAATCATTAAAGCCTTGTACGGACGCAACCCCAGGCCCGCACGGCGGTCACGATTCGGGGGACGCCTCAAACGATTCTACGGAATCGGGTCGTGACATAATGGTATCAGAGCACAGATTCAAGTTTCTTAGACACTCGCACTGGAAAAGTTCCTTTAAAGATCAAATTCCTGTATGAACTCTTGAACTCGCTAGGCCAAAATGAGATACGTTCATGCAATAAGTCCATAATACATTATGACCCTAATGTAATTTACCTTCTTTTGAAGGAATGGCTCCAGCGCAATCTGCAGCGCAAGCACCGAACGAAACACAAGAAAGTAGTTCGGGTACTTCGGGAAGCTCTCGGAGCCAGCGTGGCATATCTCAAGTCGATCCGCTTGAGCGGATAATGCTAATGTTATAAGCACAACGACAAGGAGATGATGCTCGCCAAGCCAAGTTCGAAAGCAATTTAGAGACCCGATTCTCAGTCCAACAAAAGCAGGTAGATGCCCTGCAACAGATCGTTCAGACTTTGGCTGCCAACCATTCCCCCGCAACAACAACGACTCCGGTGGAACAACCCATGCTTGAAGTAGAGATGCCACAAATTCCAAGGCCGAGGGATGTGACTGCCTTCAACTTGGGCCACTTCAAGAAAGTCTGCAACACCCCATTCAACGGGACTGAGGACCCAGTGGTAGCTCTAGATTGGCTAGCCGAACTTGAAGATCACTTCGCTCTGTTAGAGGTCCCCGAAGATAAGCGCGTCGCCTGCGCGCAACTTCATCTCCGCCTCAATACGCACGATTGGTGGAACGTGCATCGACGATCTCTCCAATTTGATCACGGAGAGGAGGCGATCTCGTGGACGACTTTTCGTGCCGCGTTTGAAGAGGAGTTTATACCCCCTCCAGTACAACGTCAAATAGAGAATGATTTCGTGCAGCTGCGGCAGGGCAGTATGACAGTGAAGCAATACTCCGCCGAATTCAACCGACTCTCCAAATTCGCTAGGACCTATTTACCTGATGCAGCGAGTCGAGCTAGAAGGTTTGAAGGTGGTTTGTGCCCTGCCATCCATGCGCACGTGGTCAACAATCAGTACAAGACAATGCGTGAAGTCATAAATTATGCTCTATCACTTGAACCATAGTATCCTCATGTTGCTGCCGGTGCTGTGCATACATCCAGTCACAAACGCCAAAGCAACGACAGAGGAAATAATATTACAAAGCGTCGAAACGACGATGGTCAGCATAAAGGGAACCAGGAAAAAGGATTATGCTTCTATTGTAAGAAGCCGGAGCACACAGCGAATAACTGCCACATTAGGAAGGGTCTGTGCTTCAACTGTGGCGGTCCAGGCCATATATTTCGAGATTGTCCCCTCCCCTCTAAGATTCTGCCTCAACGTAATGTTCCTTAGAGGTAGGCTCTATTCCTAAGTTTCGGGACGAAACTTCCAATTAGTTGGGTAGGATGTAGCGCCCCGTTCTCCCGGTGCGGAGAGCGCGGCTATGAAACACAAGATGGTATCGTTTGATCGGGATAGATTGAAACAAGAACTCATCCTCGTTATGGATTTGTTTCTTCGGAATCGATTCCCATATTCAGTGGACCGTGCCCCAAGGATCGGCTTATCGGCAGAGTCAGGAGGGACCTCTCCACTGCTATCTTTTATTGCCTCGGATTTTGATGTCGCTTGTTGCTTTCGTGCTTTGAGTTAGTTTTCGGATTTGCTTATTTTTTCTTGAACGGTTTAGATGGATTTTATTATTTTCGTTCATTGAACTGCACTTAAATTCCGCGATTGGAAAGAGAGGAAAGAATATTGATGGAGCTGTTCGTGTTGCAGGTGAACGAGCAGTAGGCGGCTTACGTGCGGAATCGTGAAGCGCCTCTTTCCTTCTCCCTTCCAACTTCTAAGTGAGTGGCTACCATCCCGATTAGCTAGCCCTGCTTCCAAGTTTTCACACCAAAACTCTTGCATTCTTGTTGCCCCGATCAAACGATACCTAGTAATAATGAAAGATACCAAGATAAAAGAGAATAGACTTGGTAATACTGCTTGTCAATCAAACTTGTGAACGATTACTTGTATGCATGCTTGCTCGTTTGAAATGTTCATTATATGCTTCAAGTTTAGTTAGAATGCATATCTTCTATGAATATTGTTATGCATATGGAACACACTTTTCTTTGCCATAGATGGATCATAAAGACTATGCAAAGACTGTTGTGTATGGAACTTGTATCGTGCTAGAATTTATCTTGAAATGTGCATGGATTGATGGAAAACTTAACGAACGCTTTGATCACGGACAACTTGTGCACAAGGTTTTGGAGGTTTCGCGGACGATCGCCTGGGTGCTGGAACCGATCCGATCCGGACGGAACATATGGATTAGTCAATTGGAATTGAGGAAGTAAATGACATGTGGCGAGGCTCGCCACCTGCGTCGCATAACGTTTTCTATCCCGTGACTATAACTCGTCTCTTTGTGGCATCAAGCCAGTGATCTAAATTGTATATTTAAACCTGTTGCAAACTAACTTGTGTCTTCGTGGCAGGGAAGGCATGGTAAGTATTGTGCAGGTGATTCAACGGGCAGGTAAAATCCACCGAACGGTGGCAAGTTCATTTCAGTAAAATTTCTATATGCTGCTTACTTGTAAATGAACTAAGGCAAGATAGAAACCTACAAAATATGCATGCTTCATATAAACAACGTATTGATTGGTATAGTCAGGTTAGCTCGCCTTCACCAGTATGTTTCGACATGCTGACCCTCGTTGAAACAGGTTCTCCGCACCAAGGCGAACCGAGCGAGGAGCCAAAGTCGTCTTCCCGATCCAGTCCAGCTGTTGGCGCATCCTGAACGTGCCGCCTTTGAAGCATTTTGAACCAGGAGCTTGCACTCTTCATACACAATGCAGCTCCGTGGCAAAGCCGTCCTCCAGCCCGGAGGTCTTTATCATTTTAAAGTTTATAAAGGGATGTAATGTACATGACTGCTATCTCATTTTGAGTCAACACTTTTGTAAGCCCGTGCGGCAAATTAGCTGACTCATTCAGGAGTTTGTAATAGATGTTCATTATCAATAAAGAAAACTTTTCCATGTTTTAAATCTGTGTTTCAATTTATCTGCGTACTCTGAATATGTGCTTGCTATGCAAATCAATAAAGTCTTCTGCGGACGCAACCCCAGGCCCGCACGGCGGTCACGATTCGGGGGATGCCTCAAACGATTCTACGGAATCGGGTCGTGACAGAAATAAACATCATCATCAGATTCAAAAAATATCAAATAGCTAGAAACGCCTATCCTTGAGTCCAATTTGGACACAGGGGCACAAATGACGGTTTTTGGTCAAGCGGGGTCCACATGTGGCCCGCTTCGCACCGAAAAACGTGTTCAGAATAATGGTCTCCAAATTCATCAAACTTAGTGTCAATAAGTCCAGAACAATGATACGAACCCAACGGAACTTCCAGAATTGGATTTCGATGAGCCGATCATAAATCGCCCGTCAAGTGGAGCCGCGGGGCCCATTGTAACACCCCGTTCCGCTCAAGCGGACTGCCGACTCAATCGGCAATAGTGCAACTGTCCCGACCTGCTTTGCCTCGATCAAGAAGCAAAGGATATCCAGACTTGCCCCTACAGGAATCCGACTTAGGCTTTCAGAGGCTCGCTCTGACGTATCGCTCTACCGAGGCGAATCATCACTAAGGTGGGTGGCTACGGTGAACTTGTCTTTGCTTAGCCAGCACACATAAAATCTGGAATATTCATGCTAGTCGCTAGGTGAATCACCCCCTGCATGCTAATAAATCCAACGCACCTAGCTAAGGGAATAATCCCAACTTGTATTGCTTGCTAGAACATGGAAATGAAATACTGCTTATATTCAGACCCTCGCATGCTAAGTCCCTAACGGTTTCATCTCTCGGCTTACCTTTGGGTCCGAGCAATCGTGTTTACTTGTGTCCCTTAGAAACGCATGCTTGTCTGCTTATGAATGTCTAACATTATTATATTGTGCAATATTTAAGCAATCCTGAACGCATGAATGGAACGTAGATGCAATATAAATGAATCATGCTACTGCTTGTCTTGTACTCACGTAGTCTCCGGGCGATAATCACGTAGCCTACGGGCGCACGTAGCCTACGGGCGATATTCACGTAGCCTACGGGCGATAGTCACGTAGCCTACGGACGCACGTAGCCTACGGGTGATAATCACGTAGCCTTCGGGCGAATGAATGTTATTGTTCGATCACGGACAACTTGTGCACAAGGTATAGTTCCTGCGGGCGGCTGCTGGGGCACTGGCACCGTTCCGGCTCCGGACGGAACTAACGTTTAGTCTCACATACTAGGACAGGGTGGTATGCGGCGCCTAACGTTCTTGCACGTAGCAAACCATCTTCGTCACAGACTAGTGTCCATTATGGCATACGCCAGTGATCACCTTGTACTTAACTTGTTGCATGCTTGCTTATAAATGAAAGATAAACCATTCATCCTCGCTTAGCGGCTATCCGCGTGCGAGATACTGTATCGCATGAAACAAATAAACTGAACACATGAACGATCTTGAAATAAGTACTCGTGTTTGCATATGCTATGCCTCCTGAATGTTTATACATGCCCCTACTTAAATTAACAATGTTTGCCTTGGACAGGGAAGGATAAATGGTAAGTTGGTAAGTCTCGCCGTGTTCCCTCAAACATCGCACGGCGCACTGCCCGACTCGTTAGGCTATTCAACGTTTGCATGAAACTGATCCTAAGGCAACTAGAAAGATAACTTAATAGTTGTGCACGGAACCTGTATTACGTGTTTGGATTTGTCGAGCGGGCGAGTAGCTTCCCCACCAGTGCATTCAATGTACTGATAAATCCACCAGTTTGATATACAGGGTGCGGGAGAACCTCGTTCAGTGCGGATGCTTCCTTCGTACGTGCTAAGGCCAGGAGTTCCCTCTGAAGCCTTGCAACGGTGCGTCCGGGACTGAAGCGCATATACAAGACATAATGTTGGAACATCGCCTGACCATCGCCTGTACAATCATTCCAAATTATAGCCACTTGGCACGCTTTTACTGTTTCAGAGAGAGAGAGGCTTGAGCGACTTGTAATCTCGGCTATACGCCGCCTGTAACACTTGTTCATATCAATAGAGAGATTACTTTACTTGTTTCAATGCTTCCGCTATATTTGTCGACTCAGTGAACCTGTTACCGATCGCCTATGCGTTCATGACTCCGCTGCACTCGAACAATCTGTACGACTCTGTGGCTTAGAACTCTTGTAGCCAGCCAATGAACCATGGCCTTGCACGGGCGTGGATCACGCTTGTGCGGCATCACGCCCGGATGGGTTAAGCGATCGTTCCGCGGGAGCGCTGGCGAGGGTGATTCCCGCCTAGCGGGAACGGCCGATTGCCTGCGGGAGATTGGGGCGTGACAGGTTGGTATCAGAGCCTGGCTTCTACGCCTTTGGACTTCGATTCGATATCTCTGTTTCGAAAGCTCATTCGTGGGTTATGTGCGTGCTCTCTCTCAATACCTCGATGGGATGTTCCAACAATAAGTCTAAATACTTTCAAAATACGTTTTGAATGATATGCTTGCTTGTCTGGTTGTATGCTGCGAGTGGCCTTTGAGCCAACCTGTGCGAACCCTTGAGAGTATCGCTAGTAGCTTGTCCGATTTTCACTAACCCTAAGTTTGGTTGAATGCATCTATTCGAGGGATGCCTTGAACTAGTGCACCATCCAAGACTTAAGAAAAGGTGAAACTCGAGTGCTAAGACTTCGCTATCACTGAGCTGGTTGACGTGTTCACGCTAGAGGGTACCTTCGAAAGTGCGCACGATCCAGTCTAAGCGATATGCTGATTTTAAAGCTTGTGCAAGTGAATATCCAAATGAAACAAGTACAAACGACTTGTCTAGGATTGCCTCAACCCTAGATTTCTGCTTGTCCTTAGTAAGTCTCGAGGACGAGACTTTTTCTAAGTTGGGTAGGATATAACACCCCGTTCCGCTCAAGCGGACTGCCGACTCAATCGGCAATAGTGCAACTGTCCCGACCCGCTTTGCCTCGATCAAGAAGCAAAGGATATCCAGACTTGCCCCTACAGGAATCCGGCTTAGGCTTTCAGAGGCTCGCTTTGACGTATCGCTCTACCGAGGCGAATCATCACTAAGGTGGGTGGCTACGGTGAACTTGTCTTTGCTTAGCCAGTACACATAAAATCTGGAATATTCATGCTAGTCGCTAGGTGAATCACCCCCTGCATGCTAATAAATCCAACGCACCTAGCTAAGGGAATAATCCCAACTTGTATTGCTTGCTAGAACATGGAAATGAAATACTGCTTATATTCAGACCCTCGCATGCTAAGTCCCTAACGGTTTCATCTCTCGGCTTACCTTCGGGTCCGAGCAATCGTGTTTACTTGTGTCCCTTAGAAACGCATGCTTGTCTGCTTATGAATGTCTAACATTATTATATTGTGCAATATTTAAGCAATCCTGAACGCATGAATGGAACGTAGATACAATATAAATGAATCATGCTACTGCTTGTCTTGTACTCACGTAGCCTCCGGGCGATAATCACGTAGCCTACGGGCGCACGTAGCCTACGGGCGATATTCACGTAGCCTACGGGCGATAGTCACGTAGCCTACGGGCGCACGTAGCCTACGGGTGATAATCACGTAGCCTTCGGGCGAATGAATGTTATTGTTCGATCACGGACAACTTGTGCACAAGGTATAGTTCCTGCGGGCGGCTGCTGGGGCACTGGCACCGTTCCGGCTCCGGACAGAACTAACGTTTAGTCTCACGTACTAGGACAGGGTGGTATGCGGCGCCTAACGTTCTTGCACGTAGCAAACCATCTTCGTCACAGACTAGTGTCCATTATGACATACGCCAGTGATCACCTTGTACTTAACTTGTTGCATGCTTGCTTGTAAACGAAAGATAAACCATTCATCCTCGCTTAGCGGCTATCCGCGTGCGAGATACTGTATCGCATGAAACAAATAAACTGAACACATGAACGATCTTGAAATAAGTACTCGTGTTTGCATATGCTATGCCTCCTGAATGTTTATACATGCCCCTGCTTAAATTAACAATATTTGCCTTGGACAGGGAAGGATAAATGGTAAGTTGGTAAGTCTCGTCGTGTTCCCTCAAACATCGCACGGCGCACTGCCCGACTCGTTAGGCTATTCAACGTTTGCATGAAACTGATCCTAAGGCAACTAGAAAGACAACTTAATAGTTGTGCAAGGAACCTGTATTACGTGTTTGGATTTGTCGAGCGGGCGAGTAGCTTCCCCACCAGTGCATTCAATGTACTGATAAATCCACCAGTTTGATATGCAGGGTGCGGGAGAACCTCGTTCAGTGCGGATGCTTCCTTCGTGCGTGCTAAGGCCAGGAGTTCCCTCTGAAGCCTTGCAACGGTGCGTCCGGGACTGAAGCGCATATACAAGACATAATGTTGGAACATCGCCTGACCATCGCCTGTACAATCATTCCAAATTGTAGCCACTTGGCACGCTTTTACTGTTTCAGAGAGAGAGGCTTGAGCGACTTGTAATCTCGGCTATACGCCGCCTGTAACACTTGTTCATATCAATAGAGAGATTACTTTACTTGTTTTAATGCTTTCGCTATATTTGTCGACTCAGTGAACCTGTTACCGATCGCCTATGCGTTCATGACTCCGCTGTACTCGGACAATCTGTGCGACTCTGTGGCTTAGAACTCTTGCCGCCAGCCAAAGAACCATGGCCTTGCACGGGCATGGATTATGCTCGTGCGGCATCACGTCCGGATGGATTAAGCGATCGTTCCGCGGGAGAGCTGGCGAGGGTTATTCCCGCCTAGCGGGAACGGCCGATTGCCTGCGGGAGATCGGGGCGTGACACCCACGATACGCAATTTTGTCAACGTTCTCATAATTGAACCAAACTTGGGTCACAGGACCAGTGTATTGCTACGAGTCTGATGGAGCAAGTTTCGTTTCGATCCGATATGTGTACACAAAGTTACAACGAGTTCGAAAATAGGGCCGATACGGGACGTTGTCGGCGGATACGTGTTGATTCCGGTGTGCACGCACATCCAAATCAACTTCTGCAAAATCTCGCTCGTCCGTATCAACGGCGCGCACCTTTCGTTGAAGACCGCATGTGACCAAGTCGTCCCGTTTGGCGGGGCGCACTCTGTTCCGGGGGAAAATGGGGTATTTATTTTCCTATTTTTGGATCGCAGTTCGCGATCACCTCAGGACGTGACACACCGAGCGGGTTGCACGGACATCGAGAAGGTCACGCCGGGTTCGCGTTACAATAGACGAAACAGAAAATGGGGCAACGAGGAGAGAGAAAAAGGGTACCTGAACAGGGCTCTGCGGAAACCGAATCTCCTTGTGTCCGCGAGGCGACACAACTCGACACGAAGCTAGGGTTAGGGTTAGGGTTCCGGCGGCCGGAGCTGGCCGAGGGTGGGGCACGGTTGGGTAGAGGCGGAGCGGGCTCTGGCTCGTCGGGGCGGCTCAGACGAAGGCGGCCGGAGCTCTGGCAGGTCGTCGGGGGCGGGTTTGGAGGAAACTTAGGGCTCGGGGTCGTCTCGCCGGGACTTAGGGAGTGTCGGGTGCAGCGTCTCGGTAGAAGAAGGTGGCGTGGCAGAGGGGGAAGGTGGCGCTGGGCTGATGCTGGAGGAGAGAGGGTGGCGGAGCTCGGGCGGGGAGACGGGTGGTGGAGTTGGCTGGGGACGATGATGGCGGGGTTTAAATAGGGAGTGGGGGAGGCGGATGGTCGACCGGTGCGGGGAGAGGAGAGGAGGAGCTGGACGGTTACGTAGTAGGCGGAGCGGCGGGGTCGGGGCAGTTGCGGAGGAGGCGGAGCGGCGGGGACGCGAAGCGGCGGCCGGCGGCGAGCTGAAGGGTCGGAGAACGGGGTAGATTAGGGGTACACTGTAGCACGGGTCGGATCGGGTCAGTGGGTCGGGTCTGAGTTTTGGACCCGGATCCGACCCAATAAGGATTTGGGTTGGGTTTAGTTAAACCGGTCCGGTTTGGTTTAGCATGGTTTGGGTTGGTTTGGTTTAACTGAACCGGGTTTATTTGGTTTATTTAAAACTTAGTTTTTAGGGCTTTAAAAATGCTTCCGGGGTCCAATAAATTTTCGAAAATTTATCCTATGTCTAATTTTTTATTTTACACCCAAAAATATTATTTTCATCATATTTTAATATTATTTAACATCATTTAAAAATCATTTACTTTTAAAATATCTTAGTTTTAGTTAGGTAAAAAATTCCAGAAAATTGTGAAAAATTAATTTAAAATTTTTGAAAAATCAGGGGGTTTACACCTAGCTACCCTCTTGACTATCATAATCAATACCTAGAGATAACCCAATACCTTATCATTACCTTGTGTATCACAAGGTAATACTAGAACCGACATTAACTAAACTAATACTTATACTAACTAGTGTATCTCATCGTCATTTATATATTAACTCATCTAACCAACTGATACCTATATGATACATATACAAATAACTGATATCTATATCAACTTAACTAATCACCAACTAACTGATACCTGTAGTATATAACATACACTAACTTAGCTAATACTCTAATTTACCAACTTACAACTGATAATTGACATCATAACACTAACAGTAATACTAATACTTAACTTACATATACACCTGACATTATGTATTACTCTACTTAACTAACTAGTCTAATAATTGATAAATACTAACTAACTGTTACTAATCCTTGAGCCAATACTAATATCTACATCTACTACCCTACTAAATGACATAATATATACTAATTAATGGTACTCACTCAACAACTATGCTAACATACACAAACTCATATATTAACTGTTAATACTAATAACATACACCAACATCTAACTCCAACATCTAACTTTAACCACTAACATTAACATATATAACTAACTAACATCTACTAACTATTTAACAACTAACTCACTAATCTAAAACAAGAACTAACATATACTTAACAGATATCTAAACTAAATAAACTTACAACTAACAGTTAACAATTGCTAACATAACTTATAACATTAACCATTTCTAACACACAACTAACTAGCAACAGACCCATTCTAGCATTCTCTGATACATAACACCTACTAGGAAAGATATGCATCCCCTGTTCTATTGTATTGCATACTGGAAACCCTCACAGTCCAAATTATTTCCCCTTCCTAGCAACTCCTAACACACACATCCTCCATCTCCAATACCCAAGCTCCTTACCTGCAAGACTGCAGATCAACATCATCATAGTGCATTATAGATTCTGATGCAACTGCTATTATGCCCCACAACCCAATGCAGGGTGCACAAGTGCACAATGTTGTATTGGTACCACTGAATTGCACCAACCGGGTTCTCTATACTGCTGTTGTTAACTGTGTTTAATAACACAGCAAAACCCCCAATATTTACACCTCTACACCTCTATTTCCTGATACAAAAATACCAGAATAACCCCTATGATACTTTAATCCCGATACTCCTTTACATGTGATGTGTACAACCCATTCTCCATGCATTAATCGTCCCATATCACTGATACACTTGCACAGATCCCACACTTAAATACCTATGCCATACACTATACACATACTCATTTATAACTGACTGGAACCCCCACTACAGTCCTTAACTACCCAACCTTGAGTATACCCGAGCCTCTAATGTGCAGTACAACTTGCACACCCTAACTCACTGCTACTGCTAACATACATACTATTGTGCAACAATCCCGAGCTCTCTCTCCTTAGTTGCCCTTGCTGCTACTGTGGTCTCTTGCTAACCCGACACTATTTCACAACAGCAGTACCAACAACACACCACTCCACTCTACCAACAACAATAACTACCACAACAGCCAATATAGCTGCTACTGCTCCTATGTTGGTTCTAATCACATAATAATACTCCAAAATAGTGAGGCAATCACCCCATCAGTCACCACAGTGAACTCAAAATAGCGTACACTAGTTCCCCAACCCAATACTCATCCAATGTATATAGATACCTATATAATCATCACCCATTATAATACATATACTCTAAATAATATAGACATCATATATATATATATATATATATATATATATCAATTGAGATACTAAATATAACTACATCATTCCAAAAAGAGTAGAACACAAAACAACAAACATGTGGAGTGCATCGCACCCGTATCACACTCATTCTATGATACGCTTGTTATACGGCTCCAATGCATCACCAAATGTATCACGAAGGATACGAGCAAGTATAGTATAAGAAATACAAAGTGCTAACTACTCAACTATGTGTCCGTGTCAAAATATGGCTGTACACACCCCCGTGTCGAAGGAAAACCCCCCAAATCAATCTGTAGTACCAAATTGCCATGATACGGCCTACACGTATCCAATTGTGGAAACGACACTAGTCCTACACAATCAAACATATGTCAATTTGGTCTAATTGACCTATTGACAAACACATGGTGCACCAATCTCGAATTTTTCCAAATTGGACACAAAATAAACCATAACTTCCAAAATAGGGGTCCCTAGTAGTCAATTATTCTTTCTATAGGCAGCCCTAGTCCATAGGTGGGTTCCTAATGATTAAACTACAGATTTAGAGTCTAATTAGAAAGAAAAAACTGAATTGTACCTATTGGAAGGTAAATTTTCAATGAAAGTCTCCAATGAACACAAAGAAACCTCAACCTGTGCAAATTCCTCCAAATTATAGATCCTTATCTCCTCATTGCTTCTAGATCTCCAATGGTGAAGTAGGGATTAATTAGGAAGAAATTTGGGGAAGAACAATATAGATCTAAAATTGGAATGAAATGAGAAGAGGAGAGAGAGTCTTCCCTTCTTATTGTGGATGACCCCCCTTTGCTTAGCCTCCAAGCAAGGTGCAAAGTCTATTCTATCCCTATGGGATTGTCATGAATGAATGTAATTAAGGAGGAAGCTTCTAATTCTAATGGTTTGACTAATTGAATCACTAACTTAATCAAATGGGCTAATATGTTGGGCTCAAGTCTAAACTAAAAAATTGTTGGTTCAAGAGTCAAGTCTAGTCTAGCTAGGTCCACTAACACAAGTCCAATAAATAATGTAACATGCTAACAATATTTTAAATACTAGAATAAATAATATATAACATGCACCATAACTAAATAATTATAAAATACCATTTAATATAATAAATTTGAAATGCCAATATTATAATATTACCAATAATAGGAAAAGACAAAAATATCCCTCTCCGAAAAAGCGGGTAGTGACACGTATGCACCCTATGGCGCATAGATGTTTCAGTGTATGCTACATGGAGTATGAGCGCATGATTTATTTTTATGCTTCAATAGTTTGAATACCCAAATTCGAACCCAAAGTTGGACATTTTAAACTGATTTTTCATAGTTAAAATCCTTGGAACAGACTTCATTCCGTAAATTCGATCATCGAAATTCAATCTGACATCACCATTGAACTTGTGACTTCGTTTTGCCCTAGAATAGTTAAAATCCTTGGAACGAACTTCATTCCATAAATTCGATCATCGAAATTCAATCTGACATCACCATTGAACTTGTGACATCGTTTTGCCCTAGAATAATATGTAACTTACTGTATTTGGACACTATCATTCTGGTATATTTTTTGGTGCCATGTGGGCTCGTCTACGAACCTCGTTTGACCCCTAAACGTCCAATTTTCATCATGTATCCAAATTAGACTTATGGATAGTTATTTTTGATTATATCACCCATTCCGTAATAGCTGGCGATGTTATTTCAGCATCCGGAGACATATTTTGATTCCATTTTTTGTGTCACTACTTTCTTGTCGAGTTCGTATCTGAAAGTTCATCAGACCTTCGCCAAACTTCCAGGCAAGTATACATTTCTATTATTTAATGTTTATTTCTTACTATTTTGCATGTAATCTTTATGTTACTTTATTTCTTTCTATATCATATATTATATTATGTTCGATCGAGATAGACTTCGGTGCGATCGACGGTGGATGTCAATTCGTCTTAATTTTTTTAATGCATTTTGGCCTAGCTGTTAGTAAACTACCCTATATTTGTGGGGATATTCTCATATTCCTTAGACTATGACACATACTTGGTACTTGATACAGATATGACATTCACGATAGTATATGTATCCCCATATCCGACTGATCATCGATACATATGGAACGTGTGAGCGCACGACGATATTATTGATTTTTTTTTGATATAGTAGTTACAAACTGGTTATGTCGTGTATATGATATGGACGGTATCAATGAGATGAGGAGGACAATCACTAGGTATATGGGCTACCTAAATCAGTGAACCATAGTATCCGGGAGAGCTGTAAGAGCTATATATTTGTAGATGATCTCTGACGTTCGATGTTCATTATGCACGGTTTACAAATGTTTGCCAGTATATATTGCGATGACCGCTAGACTCGAGCTTTGTCGATTGATTATATATGTCAACATATGTATGACCGCTAGCCTCGTGTTATGCCAGATTTTTATTTAGCCTACACTTGTCCATTAGTACAAAAATTGTCCTCAAAGTGCATTCACGAAAATGGTAGTCTCACACTATAGCATACTTATATTCAGTTTATATTTCGCATGTTGTTTGTATCTTGCTACGTTTTTATCGAGGACCTGATTTCCTTCCAGGTTAGTCGAATTAACCTTGTTGTATTCTTCCGGTGGATAGCTGGTGATCATTTTTTTGGATTCATGTACTGGTTCTTCCGTAGTTATATTCATCCTATATTGTTTTATGTTGTTGTATAGCCTAGTTTTGCAAGCTCTATTCTTCTTCATAAGTTTGTTAAAACATGTGTATTATAGGACAATAGACATAATACACATCGTTTATTCTATATTATTCATTATATAGATTGAGATATAATTTGACATATTATATAAGATAGAGTTTCTCGACCTTGGACAACGTATACATATTCGAGTTAGGCCGAAGTCCACTTTATACGTAACTGGTCATTGCTACGTATCCTAGTGCTACATATTTTTGGACTGTGACGTGATAGTATGATCTAAAGTTTCCTTTACGATTTTTCTTTATTTTTTCCTATTTTCTGATTAACATATGAAGAGGAAAATGAGCAGCTATGACAAAAATGATCAAATCATTCAGGATCATAATTCTTTGTAATGGCAGAAAAAAAATTCTCGATGAAAATTTCTTCCTAATTGAATTCTTTCCCTCGTTGTAATTTTTTCTCGAGCTGAAAAATTCTTCCTCGTTGAATTTTTTTTCTCGAGTTAATTTTTTTCTCGCTGAAAATTTCTCCCTTGGTGAATTTTTTTCTTGAGCTGAAAGATTCTTTCTCGTTGAAAAATTCTTCATTGCTGAAAAAATCTTCATCGCTAAACATTTTTTTTCGCTGAAAAAATTACTCCGCATAAATGGAGTCACTCCACAAAAATGGAGTATAAATGAAGTCAATCTGCAGCAATGAGTCCAAATTATTTTTTTGTTGGGGGTTTCGTCCTCGCACCCCCACAAGTCCCTTCGACCCCGGTCCGCTAAAGGATATTTTGCACCCTAAGAAGGTTTTAACTAGACAACCACATCAGGGTTGGTCACATCTCCTGAATATTTTCAAAGTCCTGAAGATGTATCGACTACGACTCACTTTTTCCCTTTTGATTACGATTTTTTCCATTGAATTTTTTGAATCTAGATTTTTGGTGAAGTCTACCTACATTTATTATCCCCACAAGCTCGCGTTAATATGCTATATGAAGAATGATGATAATCATCCCGAAGACCAATACCAATCATTCCTAAATATCGATGTTGATCATTCATTTCATGAAGATTGGTGCAAATTGTATATTGAGTTGAGCACACTAAAGAATGGAATATTATAATTAGTTATAACTAACCAATAATATAGACATCTTCTATGCTCATTATCTATTTAAAGTGAAAAACTGATGGTTGGATTCTTTTTTCAGAAAATTGCATATAAGCTATAAAAGTTTGTCAAAATTGTTCTGAGCGCAACAAAGTTTGTGAAATTACGTAAAGAGCAACAAAAAGTCCATTTTAATGGTATTTATCGAATTTGGTTGGAAAACGACCATTAAATAGGCGTTTACATGACGGATGTCGTCATCTTTGCCATTAACTCATTAACATGTAACACTAATAAAAATTAATCCAAATAAATTTGAATTAGCATTTAAACATCCATTAAATGGGCGTTTAGTGGAGAGTAATTTCAGAACATGAGAATGATGTGACTTTTTGCCATTAACTCGTTTACATGGCGGATGTCGTCACTTTTGGCATGGGAACTGCCTTGGCATATAAACGACCATTAAATGGGCGTTTAGTGGAATAAATTTGAATTAGCATATAAATTTAGTGATCAACATGAAAACGCCTATTAAATGGACGTTTTTCAACCAAATCCTAAAAAGTCATTAAAATTGACGTTTTGTTGCTATTTGCGTAAATTTTCAAACTTTGTTACTCTCATAGTAATTTCAGCAAACTTCTATGCTGCATAAGCAATTTTTTGTTCTTTTTTTTTGTGTGTGGCTAAATTATAATTTGATGATACCCTAAACTATCCAAAATGTTCAACTTGACACCCTCAACTTTGATACATGCTAATTTAATATCCTATATCAACTAATATTTTCAATTTGATACCCAAAAATTTATTTATTTCTAAACTATCCTCCCCAACACCCCCCACTCCGCCATGACTGCTTCTCCAGCAGCCACCCCCCTCGACACCCCCTCCCCGCCCCCGGCGACCCCCTTCCCCTACCCGCCCCGACGACCAACCCCCTACCTGTCCCGACGATCCCCCCTACCCTCGCTGCACGCCACCCTCGCACCCACCTCCGACTGCCCGCCTCGCCGCGTCGCGCGGCCTCCGATGACTGCCGCTGCTGCTGTGCCCACCCCCCGGTTGTCGGCGCCGGAGAGGGATGCGGGATCGCCGAAGAGGGAGAGGGAGAGGGGGAGGGGGGGGGGGTGTTGCCGAAGAGGGAGGGGGGAAGAGTGGAGATGGACAATTTGATTTTTTTTAGGAAATTAAGTTAGCGTCTATAAAAGTTGAGAATGTTAAGTAGAACATTTTGGATAGTTGAGAATATCATGTTGTAATATATATATATTCTTTTTACAAGTTTCTGAAGTACTACTAGTACCTTAAAAAAAAGTAAACTTTGCTGAAGTCAGTCCAGCGTAACAAGATGACGTCAAAGAGACTTTGCTGAAGTCAGTCCAGCGTAACAAGATGACGTCAAAGAGAACAAGCTTTTGTGCTGACTTAGTGTCTTATAGTGGCTCGCAACCAAACACACGCTTAGTTGCCTGCCAGAACCAGATTGGACAGTTTCAAAAGGAGGACTACGGCTCGTTGAAACTCTTTTATTGGCCTCTTAAAAGTAGAACAGAAAAGCTGAGAGAGAGAGAGAGAGAGAGAGAGAGAGAGATCAGGTCTGCTCTCTGTTCCCCCTATTTCTATTTGTTCCCTTTTTTTTTTTTTTATATATATATTCCAATCTCCGACGATTTTTGCCTATGCTTTCAATTTTCGGAGAGATGCAAGAATTGGGGATTCTTGGTCATCTGCACCAGTTCTGACTCGGTAAGATTCTTTTAGCTGTATAGCAATCCTGACAAGTTCTCACGTGTCAGACACGTACTGGACACGACACATGCGCTCCAAATACACTAGGGCACGCCGAAAACGTGTCCGTCAATGTTATAGCAGGGGAGATAACGTGCTAGCGTCTGAAGTTATGTTCAATCTAAAAACTCTTGTTAGCAATTAAAATACACGTGACAGCGTTTATCAAAGAGTAATATGGATCTAGAGCACCACCGGAGTTCATGAATCTATTTGGGAAAGTAGCCACCACTTAGCTACTGTTTGGTTCAAGTTTTAGAGGCTTAGGAATGAGTTTTGGGTTCCTTGCCCATGTTTGTTTGGTAAGTTTGGATGGAGGGAATAAGAGGGGCTTTAGTTTCCCACACATGTGGGAAAGTAAAACCAAGGTTCAAAGTATCGGTTTCGGTATCGGACATTTTGTATGAGTATCGGGATCGACATTATCGGCGGTATCGGACGGATTTTTTGGTATCGACAATATCGCTAATATTAAATAATTATTAATAACTTAGTAAAAAAAATTTAAAACATATTTTACATATTTATGCATTATTTAAGTATTACATACAATAATATTACACTTATAAAAAAATGTAAATAATAAACTATGAAATATTAACTATGAAATAGGTATTTAAGTATTACACATTATTTAAGTATTACATACAATAAAATTTTGTACTAGTATTATTTTTTATTTCTAAATTGGCTTAAGCCTTAACCAGTATTAATAATATTTTTGCTTTCCAATTGCAGTACATTAATTACAATTTTTTGGACGGTAATACCCTTAATGCCATCAACTGAATTTAGATAATAGTAGCATCATGAAATTAATGAAAGAATATTTATGAAGAACTACGAGAATGAAAAAAATTAAATTTTTCGGGTTACATATTTTCTACCTAACAAAATATGGAAATGAGAATGTTGAATTCCTTTCCGATGGAAAAGGAATGGGAAGTGAATTCAACCTAACCAAACATGGGTATGAGAATGTTGAATTCCCTTCCGATTGAAAAGGAATGGGAAGTGGATTCCTAGGAATACAAAACCTTCATCCAAATGCCACATTAAAGTTTAGTATTACCATATCAGCTAACAGATTGACATATACTTGCGTAAGTATTTTCAGGCAGTAACATATAGCGATTGATATAGTCAGAGACGGACCCAAAGCATGGCCGAAAACCGAATTGTTTTGGTAGGTTTGGCACCGACCACTAGTTCTTCAATGTTGTCGTCCGCCTTGTGATGAACTACTCTCCGGATGCTTCCTCCTTTTTGTCATTTGTGATAAGGTACCGACGCCAACATGGGATGGTTCTTGCCGATTGTCATATTGAAATTGTCACTGAACATCCTGTGTTTCTCTCCTGCCTCGTTGACCTCCCTGTAGGCCCCGAGGAGAAAAGGAATTAAATTTGGTATGTTGGATCCGATTTTCTTCTATTGCCCTTGTAACCTATCTTTTCCCCTTAGCATCGGCAAAAAACTCGCCACTTTTTTATCTAAGTCTTAGACTATTATCTTGTAACTCGTAGGACGTATCCCCACTTATTTTATGGGTAGGGGTGTTATTGGGTTGGTTCTGGGTATTGTTTGATTTGGATGCAACCCATTAGTCTTTCAAGTCCGTAATTTTGACTCAAATCTTACCCATATAAGCTTCGAAATCGGAGTACCCGTATATGCTTCAGATTGGGTCCGAGTCCTCTATAAAAATCTGGTTGGGCTCAGGACAAGTTTGTGTTGTATCTGGGCATTTCCCTACCATCTATATATAAATACACTAAAATCCTATAATTCCTATACTTCTTTTTATAATATTGCATCAGGACCGGGTGAGGTTCGCGGTCAAGTAGTATTTGTTGGAGTTATTGTCTTTGGACTAGTAAAGATAGTCCTACATTGGCTACAACTCCAAGTGGGTATCTCAATATAATACTTTGCTTGTGTAGAGGTGTGTACATGAGTTGTGGTGGGGCACATGTTGGTGCCATGTAGTGGTGTTTTCCTAGGAGGAATAATGATTAACTCCTTAAATGAAGCATTTATACTTTATGTTACTCTCTTGGAAAATTTTTCTTAGCAGCTAAGACCCAAAGTGACTTAGCGACTCAGACTCGGGCTAAAGGACGCAAAGTGGCACTTTGTTGGCGCACTTTGCACTTAGCACATCATCATCATTGTCGCAAGGCGCTTGTGCGCATTTTGTTGTGCACGTGTGCACGTTTTTTGCACGCGTCAGTACGCGGTTTTGTGCTTGCGTTTTGCTGAGTAGGCTTGTGCGCGCATGTATTATGTGCGCACATTTCCACTGATTGCGGGATTAATCGGTTATGGAAAGATTGGGTCATCAATTCGAAACCGATTTTTGTGGGATTTGAATTTAATTCATTCTTATCCGAGTAAGATGGAGAACAACCCTGCAAGTCTTCTCGACACAAGTTTTAACAAACTTGAGAAGTTTGACGGGGAGAACTTCAATATCTAGAAGAGAAATGTCACTCTCAATCTTCAACTCGTGGACGTTGATTACGTGTTGACAGATCCTGAGCCTACTAATCCGGATGACGAAAACGCTCGGAGAACTGCTGAGGCTACTGCTTTGCAGACGAAGTGGAGGAGAGACAACAACCTTTGTAAATTGCTGATTCTGAACTCCATGGAAGACACTCTAGCGGTCATACAGCAAGACGGTCCATGCAAAGGACGTCTGGGAGTCTCTGGATAGAAACTATAAGTTTGATGAGAACAAAAACAAGATCCATGTGACAGAAGGTCCGGAAGATACAATTTGAGGACGACAATACGCTGTTGCCTCAAGTCAAGAAAAATTTCAAGTTGCGTCAAAAACTTGAGGATGAAGACATGCCCATGGTCGACGCTTTCGTCGCGGGGGGTATTGTCGCCAAGCTCCCGCCTGGATGGAGCAACTTTATTTCAGACATGCACCGAAAGAAGATGGAGGTCAACCTTGAACTCCTACTGCACTGGATCCATGTTGAAGATGAGTTGAGGGCTCAACTCAAGGTGGACACGCTGTCAAAACAGTTGGCTAAGGCCAATATGGTGCATGCTGGAGACTCGAAGGGGAAGCAAAAGACTTCTCACAACAAGAAGAATGACTTCAACCATCTGAAGGTAAAGTCGGCTTCGTTCAAGCCAAAGCCTAAGAATGATGAGACTTGTTTCAATTGTGGCAAGAAGTGCCACTATAGGAAGGACTGCAGATCCAAACCTATACCGAAAAAGCAAGGTAAGACTGTCACGTCCAAATTTCGCAGAATTGGTAGTCGTCCCCTGGGCGTGATGCCGTGCGAGCGTAAGGCGCGCTCGCACAAGGCCTAGACATAATGATATACTTTGAAACACAACAACAGAGTACGCAAATTTGAATAGCACACATTGGACGAAGAAAAGTTCTCTTTATTGATAATGAGCATCTGTTGCTACATACTCTTGAATACAAAAGTAAAGGGGTGCCGTGCGGACCTATACGGTGGACACAAAATGAGATAGCCGTTCCATATATTACATCCTTTACTAAAACTTCAAAAAACAAAAGACCTTCTGACGAAACTATCATCTTGCCGCAGAGCTACATAGGGGATGTGCACGAGCTCCGGAAGATTTATACAAGCGCTTCCAAAACGAATACGCACGTCAAAGTTGGTGGACTGGTTGGAGTATGGCCTCAGCTCCTTACAGCATCGTCTTGGCTCGGAAAACCTGTTGCAACGTGGGTTAGTACATCGAAATGTACTGGTGAGGGCGAGCTAACCCAACTCACCAAATCGACACGGTATTCATGTGAAGCATACAAATTATTATTTGTGTGGTCTTTCTATCTTGCCTTAGTCCAAGTTACAAGCATGCGATATAATATGAAACGACTGAAATAAACGTGTCACCGTTTGGTGACTTTTATCTATGACCGACGCATCCACCTACACAAGACTTACCATGTTCTTCCCTGCTAGAAGACATTGTTAGCTTGAGCATTAAATGCAAATATATGGGGTCACTGGCACCACGAGCCATTATGGACTGTAGTATGAGTAGACGACGATGGTTGCAGCGCCGGTAGCGAGCCCGCTACAAGCTACCCCGCCTTACCCGTGCTAGATGGCTAGCACAACTACCCGACGTTCCGCCCAGGACGAATCGATTCCGATGCCCCGGTGACCGTTATCGGGAACCCTACACCTTGTGCACAAGTTGTCCGTGACCATGCGACGTCTAAAACACTAAGTTATCAAACGAAGCATTTCAAGACAACATAAATGAAACGAAATGATTCAGCATGACTTGATAGCATAGTTTACCTACTCAAGTGATCGCATTATAAGTATGTACTACTACTACGTACACTTATAGATGAATAAGTTCTAGCTACAACTGAAACATAAGATAAGCACATTCATAGCGGGCAAGCACACAACAGTACGATCGTTTTTATGAGTTCGTGTGACAAGTATCAAGTGTTCAAAGCCTACTTATTATTATCTTGACTTAGTTGTTATTATTATGGTATCGTTGATCGGAACGCAACAAGAGTCAGATTATTAGATGTGAAGACTTGGAAAGAAGGATCAACTAATCGAAGGTAAAGCCACTCACAAGTTGGTGAATCGGGGGAGAGAAAGAGGAGATCTTCAGGACTCCGCTCATGCGTCGCCTACTCGATCACCTACACACATCAACAGACGATCAATATCTCCTTGCCTCGGTATTCCAGAGTTCGATACGAATGCGAAGTTCAAATAACAAAGACAATAAAATCCATCGAAACTGTTCAAGAAAACATAAGTCATAAAATCAACACGAAAGCAGCAAAGCGACATAAAAAACGAGCAACAAAAACAAGCGCAATAGAAAGGTCTCTCACGACTCTGCCGCTGAGTCATTCATCAAGACACGATCCATTGAATGTGGGACTTGATTCCGAAGAAACCAATCCATAACGAGAAAAAGATCTTGATTCAATCTGTCCCGATCAAACGATACCGAAGTTTTTCTTAGTCGTGCTCCTCGTATCGGGGGAACGGGATACATCTTAACCAACTAAGAAAAAGTTCCGTCCTCGAAACTTAGGAATGTAACCTACCCCTAAGAAAACAATGAGGAAAACTTTTCCTTCATCTCTGATTCGAGTTCCCAGGTCGACTTCTCGACTACGTGATTTCGCAGAGTACGCGCACGAGTAGGACTATACGATTCCGGAGCAGTTTTACTTTCTGATCCAAGACCTGAACGGGCTCTTCGATGTACGACAAATCTGCCTGCAGATCCAGCTGGTCAAAATTTACCACGTGGCTCGGGTCGTGCATGTACTTCCTATGCTGTGAAACATGGAAGATGTCATGTACATCTGACAGGATTGGTGGCAATGCGATTTGGTAGGCAACTGGAGCGACTCGCTTGAGGACTTCGAATGGGCCAACAAATCTCAGACTTAGCTTCCTCTTTGTTCTAAATCTCGTGACTCCTTGCATGGGCAAGACTTTGAGAAACACATTGTCGCCTTCCAGGAATTCAAGAGGTTATCGGGGGAAGTCAACATAACTCTTTTGTCAGCTTTGTGCAACTTTCAGCCGCTCGCGAATTAGTCGGATTTTTTGGACGGTTTACTCAGCTAGCTCCGGACCAAGGATTTGTCGTTCTCCAACTTCGTCCCAACAGATATGTGACCTACACTTCCATCAATACAAAGCCTCGTACGGAGCCATCTGAATGTTGGATTGGTAACTATTGTTGTACGCGAATTCCGCCAGCGGTAGATGAACGTCCTAACTTGACTTTGAATCAATCACACAAAGCCGTAACATATCTTCGAGAATCTGATTCACTTGCTCGGTTTGACCGTCAGTCTGAGGATGGTAGGCTGAACTAAACTTCAACTTGGTCCCCATAGCTGACTGAAGGCTTCCCCAGAAACGAGATAAGAATTGCCCATCCCAATCTGAGACAATCGATATTGGAACTCCATGCAGATGGACTATCTAGTCAAGATAAATTTGAGCGAGACGATCGACGCTCCAAGCAACTTTGATAGGAATGAAATGTGCTGACCTGGTTAATCGGTCGATTATCACCCAGACGACATCGTTCCCCCGTTGAGTCTTCGGCAAGCTAATAATAAAATCCATGCTGATGTGCTCCCATTTCCACTCCGGAATAGCAAGATTCTGCATCTCCCCGTCCGGCCTCTGGTGCTCTGCTTTCACCCTCTGACAGGTCATATATTGCGACACGAAGCGTGCAACATACTTCTTCATGCCGTGCCACCAGAAAATCGTGCGAATGTCTTGATACATCTCCGTGCTTCCAGGGTGTGCTGTATAGGCTGCATAATGGGCTTCCCTGAGGATTTTCTTTCTGAGTTCTGGATCGTTGGGGACGCATAGTCTTCCTTTCACCCCGAAATGCTGACTTCAGCACGTCGTCCGGCTTGATTTTTAGCTGATGATAACCCAAACAAAGATCAATTTTTGAAAACACCGACGCACCTTGCAGTTGATCGAAGAGGTCGTCGATTCTCGGAAGTGTGTACTTGTTTTGGACGGTGGCTTTATTCAGCTCTCGATAGTCTATGCAGAGCCACATCGAGCTGTCCTTTTTCACGAACAACATAGGCGCGCCCCACGGAGACACTCGGACGGATGTACCCACGATCAAGCATCTCTTGCAATTGGACTTTCAACTCTTTCAATTCGGCAGGGTCCATTCGGTACGGAGCTTTGAAAATCGGTCGAGTATCTGGAAATGTGTCAATGGTGAACTCGATCTCTCGGTCGGGTGGCATGTCGGACAATTCGTCTGGAAACACATCAGAGAATTCTTCTACAACGGAAGTATGGTCTACGTTTGCACAATCCTGCCGAGTGTCTCGAACGGACGCTAAGTACTCTTCACAGCCAAAATGTATCATCCGCAGCAAACATCCCATAAACCACCATGCAAGTATACGATGCTTTCGGCGCTTGACTGCACGAGTAGCAAAATTCGGTCTCACTAGATAGACGAAACACAACTTTTTTTTCGCGTAAAGCGCCGAGCCAATCCATCTCTACAATGATGTCGTAGTCCCTGATGTTTAGGACTATCGTATCAAGTGATAATTTTCTTCCTCCGATGCAAATATAGCCGTCTCTGCAGACTGAACGAGCATGCAAATCCATGTCCGACGAGGTACTGACGCTAAGCTTTAGACCTAGCGGTGTCATAGGAAAATTGTGTTCCGTGGCAAAGATCGTCGATATAAAACTGTGTGACGAAGAACACAAGAAAGTCGTTCAAACGGGTGAACCGAAGCACAGATCTTCTGGAGTTGGTGCACTCAGATATCTGTGACTTCAAACGGTTCTCCACAAAGGCCGGGATGAAGTATTTCATTATATTCATCGACGACTTCTCGAAATACGCGTTGTTGACAGAGATGATGAATTCAATGTTATTGATTGCGGGTCTTCCAAACTGCTTCTGGGGAGAAGCTGCGCTTACGGCCACATTCATTCTGAATAGAGTGTCGTACGCAACTTCCGATGTCACTCCTCATGAACTCTGGTTCAAGGTCAGATCCAACTTGAATGTCATTCGAGTGTGGGGGTACCTGGCATATGTGAAGCTTCCAGACTTGAAAATTCAAAAGCTGGGAACGAGGACTACGAAAACCATTTTCTTGGGATATGCTGAAAAGAGTGATGCTCGAAGATTTCTTGATATCGAATCTAACCATATTATTGAATCTCGCGACGCAGAATTCTTTGAAGACAAATTTGTAAGATACAAGAACATTGTTGTCGTGGACATTCCGGAGAATAGTGCGAGTGCACAGGAGGCTGACGTTTCCAAATATGATGTAGTCCAAGAAGTTGTCGTTGAAGAGACAATGTTCAAGCCAGAACTCGCATAATCGGTGACTAAGTGAGTGAGGAGACAAAAGGATTTCGGAGATGATTTCGTCACCTATTATGTGAAAACGGATCCGCTTACCTATGAACAGTGTTCTAAATGGCGGCTGTGGCGGGCGCCTAGGCGCTAGGCGGCCTCTCGTCGCGCTGCTTTCGCGGTTGGTAGTGAATTAGGCATCCGTCGGTGCTGTGGTAGTGTAGATGGTGGCGAGGCGGCCGTGAGGCGGCCTAGGCAGCGTTGAGGCGGATATGAAAAGGTCAAAATTGAAGAAAAGTACAAAAAAACCCAACAATTAGTTTGTTTTGGGAAGGAAAAGAAGAACAAGAGTCGGTTTGCTTTAGAAAAAAAATAAAGAAGACAAAAAAAAGAGAGGCAGGAACCACCTTCACAACCGACGGCCGGCGGCTACGCGGCGTCGCCCAGCCTCTCCGACAACCGGGTACGACTAGTGTAATTTCTCTCTCTTCTCTATTTGGTTTTAATGGTTTTCTATGAGACTAGGTGATGAGTCTCTCTATTTTCTTCTTCTTTGGTTTTCCAATTCCTGTTGAGAATTTGACGGTTTTGTCTATTCTTCTTCTTTTGCTTTTATTTTCTTTTTTTTGTTTCTCTACTGTCTCTCTCTATGCTTTTAATGTCAGTCTGACACTTCTCTTCTTTTGCTATGCTCTCCTTTTCTTTTTCGAGTCACTTCTTTTCCTGTGTTTTCTTTTGCTTTTTCTTTTGCTCTGACTCTTTCCAGTGTGCTGTGACTTCTTTTGCTTGTGGCTTTTTTTTTCAATTGGAGACTCCGGTTTGTCCCTCTGACTTCAAAGCTACAAAGAAATATTAACATTGACTTACGTTTTTTTGTATGGAACATTAGCATATTAAGTAGTAGCCTAGCAGGGACTTTGAGTAAGTTATTATGCAAAATATTAACATTAGTAAAATAGAAGGAATAAATGGACAGATATTTCAAACGTCTAGGTGGTAGGCGGTCCCTTACCGCCGCGCACCCGCCTACTGCCGTTTATAACCTTGCCTATGATGAGGCGATTATTAGTGATGAGTTTGACTCAATAACCTCCAATAACACTTGGGTGTTGGTCGATCTACCCGAAGGAGCTAAACTAATGGGATGCAAGTGGATCTTCAAGAAGAAGATAAAGACCAATGGAACTGTTGACAAGTTCAAGGCAAGGCTGGTAGCCAAAGAGTTTTCTCAAAAGCAGGAGATCGACTACTTTGACACATATGCTCCCGTAGCGCGGATAACAACCATCAGGATGTTGATTGCTCTGAGTGCAATTCACAAGCTAGTAATACATCAGATGGATGTTAAAACAGTAATCCTGAATGAAGAGTTGACCGAAGAGATTTACATGTAACAACCAGAAGGATTTATCGTCAAAGGGCTTGAAGACAAAGTCTGCAAGTTGGTGAAATCATTATATGGTCTGAAGCAAGCTCCCAGATGTGGCATGAAAAGTTTGATAACTTCATAAGATTAAACTGCTATAGAGTCAGCGAGACGGACAAGTGTTTACACAAAGTTCGCTGACTGGAGAGGAGTTATAGTTTGTCTGTACGTGGACGACATGCTAATCCTGGGTACAGATTTAGAATGTGTTACAGGGACATAAATTTCTCTCATCCAAGTTCAGTATAAAGAACTTGGGAGAAGCTGATGTTATCATGGGGATAAAGATCATCCGGACGGACACTGGAGTGGCGTTGTCATAATCTTATTACATTGAGAAGATGCTCATATACTATGGATATCAGGATCTTCTAGGGATCGATATTTCTTATATGTGTGACAAGAAGCTGAAGCCAAATCCAAGGAAAAGTGTCAGGCAGTTGGAGTACTTAAGCGTCATCGGAAGTTTGATGTATGCAACAACTGTCACAAGACGACATAGCTTTTGTCGTGGGGATGCTGAGTCAGTTCACAAGCAATCCAGGTGTGGAGCACTGGAAAGCTGGGAAGAGAGTGATGAGATATCTCAAGATGACTCAGAAGTATGCACCGTACTACAACGATTATCCGACTGTAGGGAAAAGCTTCAGTGATGCAAGTTGGTGCTCAGAAGTAGAGAGCAAAATGTCCACAAGAGGGTTCGTCTTCTCCATGGGTGGAGCTGCTATATCGTGGAAGTCGAAGAAGCAGACAATGCTCTCATTCCTCTATGGAATCTGAGTTCTACGCACTGACAGCTGAAGCGGATGAAGCAAAATGGCTTTTGGAGCTCATGTATGATCTTCCATTGGTTGGTGCGCAGATTCCGACAGTACCGATTTACTGCGACAACCAGGCTACTGCAGCGGTTGGGCATCAAATGATCTCTTCAATGGTAAAAAGAGGACTGTGCGACTTAGGCACATGGCAGTGAATGATCTTATTAAGATTGAAGTTATTGCCGTGATTGATGTTCGGAGCCAGAAGGGTCTGGCGGATCCGTTCACCAAAGGTTTCAAGCGCCTGCTGGTCGAGGACATAACAATCAAAATAGGCTTGAAGATATTATGATATCAAAATAGGCTTGAAGATATTCTGATATCAAAATAGGCTTGAAGATATTCTGATATTGTGTCTTTGTAATTCTATTATAAAGTTTTATGTTATTAGTTCAAAGAGAAATCTACTAGGCATTTAGTTTTTGGTTCAAAGAAGAATCATTGACTGGGAGAATATCAGGAACAATGGGTAGTCTTTTGAGACATTGAGGCGTTACGGACCCAGAACCACTGTTGTCTACGACTTATTCTTTGAATAGAACAAGTCCTATGGGAGGATGGCCATAGGCCTTAATGAGTTCTCGGACATTTTGAATGTCCGGAGTGCTATACAAGAAGCACGGGTGATTCGGCACCACAAAGGGGATAATCACCCCATGCTACAGTGGCATGACACAACGATGAGGTGTGAGCCTTGGCCTTGAGCCATGCCATAGCGGCAGTAGCATCGCATATAGGAAGTTAGACTAATGTCGAATATGTGGAGAGTAGTAGTACAACACAACAAAGAGGCCGGTGACCTCATGCTACAGTGGCGCGACACCACCAAGAGGTTGCAGACCTCGGCTTTGGGCCACGTCGTAGCAGCGTAGCACCACAAAGTAGCGCAATGCTTCATGCTGTGTAGTACAACACTACAAAGAGGCTTGCGACCTCATGTTACTGTGGTATGACACCACCAAGGGGTTACGGACCTCGTCTTCGGGCTATGTCATAGCGGCGTAACACCGCAAGGAAGCGCAATGCTTCATGCTGGAAAATTTTAAACTCTCTGAAAGAACTCACCTAAGTGTATGGAAAGAGATGCGGACCGTCTCTTGAGGGTAAACTTGTAGACACCCAAGATACATATACCGAGACCAGGTCAGCACATGGTCTTTAACGTGCGACCAGATGCACAACTGGTGCATTGTGTGAGTGGAAAGAATTGCAGCCATGGTGCAAAATTCAAGGCTTAGTCCATTCTTTTATCGTACTGTTATTTGACCCATACGGGAATATTAAAGTCGTAAGCGACATCTATCATAATGCATGAAGGAGAGTCACTATGGGGAACGCTCAACCCATATATATTGAGATATGTGAAAAATTGTTGGAGTTATTGTCTTTGGACTAGTAAAGATAGTCCCACATTGGCTACAACTCCAAGTGGGTATCTTAATATAATGCTTTGCTTTTGTTGATGTGTGCACATGGGTTGTGGTGGGGCACATGTGGGTGCCATGTGAGGGTATTTTCCTAGGAGGAATAAGGATTAACTCATCAAAGAAAACATTTATGCTTTTTGTCACTCTCTTGGAAAAAAATTCTTAGGAGCTAAGTCCTAAAGGGACTTAGCGACTCGGACTCGCACTCGGGCTCAAGGGCGCAAAGTGGCGTTTTGCTGGCGCACTTTGCACTTAGCACGTCAGCATCGTCGCAAGGCGCTTGTGTGCATTTTATTGCGCGCGTGCTCGCTTTTGTGCGATGCGTTTTGTGCGCGGCTTTGTGCGAGCGGTTTTGTGCGCGCGACTTTGAACGCACGTTTTGCTGAGCAGGTTTGTCCGCACGTGCATTATGTGCGCACATTTCCACTGATTGTGGGATTAATCGCTTGTGGAAAGATTTGGTCATCAATTCGAATCCGATTTTTGTGGAATTTGAATTTAATTCGTTTCTATCTTTCCGTAACTGATTGGCGGCCATGATTAAGGTTAGGGTTTCCACCCTACTTTATAAATACTCTCTTCGTGCCTTTTTTAAGGATTTACTTTGAAATTGATAGACGAAGAGATTTGATTACTGCTGCCGCCATTGGAGTCCAGAGGAGTTTGTGTGAGTTCTAGAAGAGGTGACGACGAGCGTCCCATTAGTTCTATTCAGAATTTGCTGGTTCCTGGGAGCAGATCGTGTGGGGCAAATCTTGCTTTGAGCAACGGTGATCTTCATCACCCCAACAAGCAGAGATCTTCTGTCTTCTCCTTCTCCTTCTTCTCTCATTGTGATTCGTTTTGTCTCAATTGTAACTGCGTTTGCAAGGAAGAACGAAGTTTGATTTCTGTTTATTGTAATATAGTTTGCAAATTGTAATCGGGAGATTGTAATATTGTTCTTCGTTGGAATCGAGGATATCAGAGGGCAAATTTGTTTACGTGCATTTCTGAGTCGCCTACAACTTCAGGATCAAACAGAGGGCAAATTATAAAGTTTGCGTGAACCTCTATTCCTGGCCTCTGTTCTACCTTCTTTTGATTAAGCCTTGGACTAACAATATTTAAGTTAACCCCGATCCTACCTCTTTTGAGAACGAGGATATTTTTGAGTACTGTAACCTACATGCCAAAAATCAACTCGGGGTCATGTTTGGGCAAAACTGGTTTGGGCCCAGGTTTCGGGTCTAATAACCGCCCTAGTACCTTTATAATTTGCGTATTATTAAATCCGATATGAATCCAACCAATAACTTAAATTAACATTCTTGTCTGTTAGAGTTTTTTTCTCTCCTACCTCTACTTTCGCCCATTATCTCCTCTTTTTCTAACTATCTTTCTAGTTTCTTGTGCCAGAATGGCTCTTCCTTTTCTCTCGTATCTCATTCTTGGCTTCTCTCTTCCTTTCTTGATTGTCTTATAGAAGGTAGTGGAAAGACATTGAAGGGGCAACTATAGTCACTCTGGGGGAATAGAGTGTGTGATACTAATCCAATTTAGAACTAAGGCAATAACATACTTGAAAGTAAATGCAAAAATATGTACGGAAAATAAAACAGAGTCTAATTACCAACTTATGAAACTGCAATAATGTGTAAAAGTTAGATCAAAGTAGTAGCAGAGTGTACATAAAGTTTAGTAATCAAACGCAGACACCGAGATTCTATCCTGGTTTCTCTCGTGAAGGACTAGTCTAGGTCCGAGAACTCTTGCTCGAAGTTAATCCACTATTTGTGAAATAGGGTATACCACAAGATTTGATCCGAAGGCTTGTAACATTTTACAACACCACGTGCATTTGATCCGAAGAGCACGCCGACTTAAGACTTGAACTGAAAATTATTTTTTCAAGTTTCTTACAACTCTTCGAGACTTCTAACCAAGATCACACTTAGTACTAGAAGGCTATTAGAGTTGCTCTTGGGAATGGGAATGTGTAAAGCTCAATTAAGGATTGGAAGTAGAAGAGAGAATATAAAGTGAATGAGTGAGTTTGAAAGGTGAAATCTCTTCTCTATTTATAGCATTTTTCTGTACCGAGTTCGGCCAGAGTTCGGATACCAAACAGAAATTCGAACATTAGGAGCCTGGTCTTTAGGAGAGGGTTGTTGACTAGGATTTCGGTTTTACCCTAACCGAGTTCGGACAGAGTTCGGGGTTAACTCGGTCCAAGTTCGGGTGGCCAGTTTCAGGTTAGGTTATGTCTGATTTGAGTAGATTTGGACTAGGTACTTTGGTTGATATGAATATTGGTTAGGTCTGGGTTTATGTAGGCTCATTTTGAGTGGACTAGATATAGGTTTGAGTCTCCTAGTGCCAGTTGTAACTCGATTTACATAAGGTCCTAGACTCGATAGAAGTAAAAAATACATAGACCAAACAAACTCTACTGTTGCTCCGTCAGTCTTTGTGTTTGTTGCAGTGCAGTCTTGAACGTATCTGTCTTCAGTTTATACTTATATATATCGAGTCAGGGTTTTGTTGATTATTAAAATAAAGTTGACTATGACAGCTTTTGCCAACAATCTCTCTCCCATTTTGATAATTGACAAACTATAACCGATACAACGAGTACAAATATGGAGTGACGCGATTTGCAATGCAAACGCTCCCCCACAACTAGTGAGCTGAGCAACTTGTGAGCTGAGCTGTTTCTTCTTCTTCTTCTTTGTGTGGTACTTCTTGTATCATGGCATCTTCTCTTTATGTATATCATCTCCTTGTATAGCTTGTATCGTGTATCTTTAATCTTGTATCGTGCATCTTTCTCCCCCTTTGTCATTTGATCAAAATGAAAGAAGCTCTCCCGAGATCGTTGACATAACACATAAAGGTAGAGTGAAGAAAACACTAATATATAGTAGAAGAATACATAATTGATTGAAAAAAACATAGATGAAAGAGATATATAGTACATGTCATGGAGAACATTATGTATTAATAAAAAAAATCCAAGCATTAGAATTAGCTCACAAACTTTAAGTTTAAATGAAGATCTTTGAATTTTGTTACTATAGTAAAGAAATAAGATGCAGAATAGACTTTAGCAAACAAGATATTCTTATACATCTTTGATCATTTTGGATTAGTTGTAAGGGTCGGATCCCAGCTAGCGGTGGTCCGAAGACACTTAAGTACCGTGTCGCATAGACTATTTACGCCTTTTTGACAGAAGGACCCTTTCGGCTTATAACCAAAATTAATCATTGCTATAAAGATTATAGGTTTGTAAAGAACATAAGCAACTTATATCTCTATACAACATCAAAAGTCAAAATTCCCAATTCTCAACGAATAAAGTTGAAGCGATCTTTAACTAAGGATTTTGTAAAGATATCAGCTAGTTGATGTTCAGTAGAAATGAATTCTAAACAAATATCTCGTTGTGACTGATAGTCTCTAAGAAAATGATGTCTAATCTCTATGTGTTTAGTACGTAAGTCACATATAGGGTTCTTAATAAGATTAATAGTACTACTATTGTCACAAAATATATGAATGTTTTAGAAAACATATTATAGTCTTCTAAGGTTTGTTTCATCCACATAATTTGTGCACAACGTCCTGTAGTTATATACTTAGCTTCAGTGGTTGATAATGTAACAAAAATTTATGTCTTACTGAACTAAGAGACTAATGCCGAAATGACATGTACCGCTAATTTTTTTCGATCGACTTTACATCCGGCAAAATCAGCATCTGAATAACCGATAAGGTCAAGGGACGTGGTTTTGGGATACCACAAGTCTACCGTCAAAGTTCCTTTAAGGTATCAGAGGATACGCTTAATTGCGCTTAAATATGATTCCTTAGGATTGGCTTGAAATCTAACACATAGGCAAACAATGCACATTATATCGGGACGACTAACAGTTAAATAGAGTAAACTACCTATCATATCTTGATACTTACGTGTGTCGACTGGTTTACCATTTTCATCAAGATCAAGCTTAGTAGATGTTGCCATTGATATACCAATAGGTTTTGCACTATCCATATCAAATCTTTTCAGCAAATCTTTTGTGTACTTAGCTTGATTGATGAATATTTTCTGTGAGTGTTGCTTGATTTGAAGTCCAAGGAAGAAGGTGAGTTCTCCCATCATACTCATTTCAAACTCATTCTGCATACACTTAGCAAATTCTTCACATAAAGTGTTGTTAGTAGAACCAAATATGATATCATCTACATATATTTGCACTAACAATAGAGTGTTATTGTGTGATTTTATAAAAAGTGTTGTCTACTTTCCCTTTTGAAAAACCTTTTTCAAGTAGGAAAGAACTGAGGCGCTCATAACAAGCATGAGGGGCTTGTTTAAGTCCGTACAGTGCTTTCTTTGACTTGAAAACATGATTAGAAAATTAAAAATCTTTAAAACCAGGAGGTTGTTCAATAAAAACTTCTTTTATAAAACCATTTAAAAAAGCACTTTTAACATCCATTTGAAATAATTTAAAATTATGAAAATTTGAAAAAACACAGCATGCGATTGTATTCTAGTCTGGCATCAGGAGCATATGTCTCATCATAGTCAATACCTTTTTCTTGGCTATAACCTTGACCTACGAGACGTGCTTTGTTACGTGTGACTTGTCCATCCTTACTAAGTTTATTACGGAATACACTTGGTGCTAATTACAGAGTAATCACTAGATCTAGGAACAAGTTCCCAAACTTGATTTCTCTCAAACTGGTTTAATTCCTCTTGCATGGCAGATATCCAAAATTCATCAGTAAAAGTTTCATTAACATTTTTAGGTTATATCTGAGAAATAAAAGCTACATTAGCAAATATATTTCTACTAGCAAATCGAGTGCTTACTCCTTTTGATACATCACCTATTACCACGTCTTCTGGATGATCAGGCATGAATCTCATCTCTGCTTTCCAGATAGCTTGGGGTTGCTTCCTTGTTAAACGTAGTTCCGACATCTTTATCATCACTGTCACTTGGTACATGACTGTTAAACTCATTAAAAGTAACGTTTATAGATTCTTCAACAGTTAATGAACGTTTATTAAAAACTTTATAACCTTTACTTTTAGCAGTATAACCAAGAAATATACCTTCGTCGGCTTTGGCATCAAAATTACCTAAGTTGTCCTTGGTGTTCAAGATAAAACAACGACATCCAAATACTTTAAAATAAAAAATTGTTGGAGTTCTATCAAACTAAAGTTCATAGGGAGTTTTTTTCGATATATATCAAATCAAAACCCTATTCAAAACATGACAAGCTATATTTACAGCTTCTGTCCAAAAGTATTTTGGAGGATTAAATTGATTTAACAATACTCTAGCCATATCGCTAAGAGTTCTATTTTTTCGCTCAACAACACCATTATGTTGTGGAGTTCTAAGACAAGAAAACTCATGATAAAATCCATTAGAATCACAAAAGTTTTTGAAATATGAATTTTCGATTCGTCTCCATTATCACTTCGGATTCGAGTAATCATAAAGTCTTTTTCGTTTTGAACATTTTTGCAAAATATCTCAAATTCAGAAAGAGCATCACTTTTGTTTGATAAAAGAAAATCCGTGTATACCTAGAAAAATCATCAACAATAACAAAAGCGTAGAGTTTTCCACCAAGGCTGACGACTCTATTAGGTCCATATAAATCCATATGAAGCAACTGTAAATATCTCGAAGTACTTACATCGTTGATAGATTTAAATGAAGATTTTGTATGTTTGTTTTTCTCGCATTCAGCACATACCATGTCCTTCTTGAAAGTGATCTCTGGAAATCCTCTTACTAACTTCTTTGTTGAGAGTCTTGAGATAATATCTATGTTTGCGTGTCCTAGTCACATATGCCATAACTAGCTTTCAACTTTCTTTGCAAGTAAACATCTTCCTATATGGTTAGTATTTTCTAACAAATAATAAAAATAAATATTGTCTTCTCTATTCCTTCATATATGGTTTTGCCACTGGATAAATCATTAATTAGACATTTATTTTTAACAAAATTGATTGTATAACCATTGTCAATAAGATGACTGATACTCATAAGGTTATCTTTCAATTCTATTACAAGACAAACATTCTTAATAACAGAAAAATGATGTTTACTGATATCACCGTTACCGATAATGTGGCCTTTAAGGTTATTTTCGAAGGAGACGTATCTTTCATTCTTCATCGATAGCGTAGCGAAAAGTATAGCGTCACATGTCATATGTCGTGAGCACCCGCTATCGAGAATCCATTTGCTTCTAGCATGTATAGGTTGGTCCAACTACAACAACAGTTGAAGATGTGACCCTTGGTACCCATTTCTTTGAGGGTCTTGTTTTGTTAGTCTTTGTAACCCACATACAAACATTCATGTCAACTAGCTTTCTTGTTATACAATGTGGTGAAATGTGTCCCTGTGCACTACAGTAATGACATATAGTATGAATGTTAAAGCTAGGTGCAACTTTGTGAATGTGTGCAGTAGTATGCTGTGTTTTCCATGGATACCTGTAGTAAAAAGCATGATTATTAGAAGTTTTGTTGGCTTGTGTCTGATGAGTGACCTTGTGTTTTGTTACGTGCCTTGTGTTAAACTGGGTTATAGGTTGTACTACCTGTTTTTTCAATTTAATCTCTAATCTTTTAGAGGTGTCATATGCTTCTTGACATTTAGCAGTGAGTGCGTCTATTCTTTGTGCAGCTATATTATACTTCTTATTTTCTGCCTTATAAAGCTCGTTAAGTTTTGCATTTTCTTGTGTAGTCTTTTCAACACTTTCAAGATCATTATGCAAACTTAACTTTAAAGAACTTACTTCATTTGTGTCACTAGTGTTGGTCTTAACCTCATCTAATAATTGTGACTGTTTCATGTATTCAATCTGTAGGTCTTGTAGGTTCTTCCTAATTTGCTTATACCTATGGTCTTCTAGCAAATCAGTAAAGACATATGACAATTCATCAAAAGTAAAATCTTCATAAGGTGTGTTTGAAGTTACCTTGTCTTCTAATGCCATTAGACATACATTTGCCGTTTGGCAATGATTCTCTTCTTCAGAATCACTTCCTTCACTCTCACACCATATGCTTGTGTTTGCATAGTTCTTTGATGAAGTCCTTCTTTTGCTTGAATGTTCATAGCGATCTCCCTTCTTGCTTGTAGGGCAGTATTTCTTGATGTAACCAGCTTGCTTAGCAGATAGGTTCTTCTTCATCATCATATTCCTTCTTTCTTCGGTTTGATTTCTCAAACTTCAAGAATTTTCTGAAGTTCCTGGATATGAGGGCCAGATCCTCGTAGTTTGATTCTTCGTCTTCAGTGTCATCGTCTTGAACTATCTTGTGATGAGCTTTGAAAGCAATTGTCTTCTCTTTTGGAGCCGTAAAGTCTTTGAGATCAAACTCATGTGTCATCAGCTTACCCATGAGTGTCTCGATTGACATTGTGGTGGGATCATTTCCTTCAATGCTCGTCGTTGCTTTGAGATTCAAGTTCTCGGTGAGTCCTCGAAGCACCTTACGGATCTTTTCGTGATTGCTGTACTCCTTACCAAGAGAAGATAGAGGGTTGACGATATGAAGAAATCTTGTGAACATCTGAGTGTGAGTCTCATTTGGCTTCATCTTGAATGCCTCGTATACTTGCGTCAGTCTGCTGATCTTGGACTCCTTCACTTGAGTGGTTCCTTCATGAGTTACCTCAAGAAGCTTTCAGACCTCGTGCGAAGTTGTATAGGTGGATAAACTGTTGAATTCAGTCCTGTCTACAGCACAAAATAAAGCATTAATAGCTTAGCATCAAGACTGGCTTGTTTCTTCTCCAGAGCAGTATATTTGTCATTGGGATTCTCTGCAAGATTACCTTCAACAACTATTCTAACAGGCTTTTTGTATCCATCTATAACTATGGTCCATAAATCAAAGTCAAGGGATTTCAAATAAAAATTCATGCGTGTTTTCCAGTACGTGTAATTGGTACCATCAAATAGGGGTGGTCTATTTGTAGACTGGCCTTCACCATTGTTGGTGTAAATGGATCTAGTGGTTGCCATGGATCTACTCAAGGATGTTAATCCTGATCAAGAGAACTTTGCTCTAATACCAATTGAAGGGGTATCTATAGTCACTCTAGAGGGAGGTGAATAGAGTCTATGTGTGATACTCCAATTTAGAACTAAGGCAATAACCAACTTGAAAGTAAATGCGGAAATATGTACGAAAATAAAACAGTCTAATTACCAACTTATGAAACTGCTATAATGAGTAAAAGTAAGATCAGAGTAGTAGCAGAGTATAAGTAAAGTTTAGTAATCAAACGCAGACACCGAGATTTTATCCAGGTTTACCTCGTGGAGGAATAGTTCAGGCCCGAGAACTCTTGCTCGAAGTTAATCCACTATTTGTGAAATATGGTACACCACAAGTTTTGATCCGAAGGCTTGCAACTTCTTACAACACCACACGCTTTTGATCCGAAGAGCACGCCGACGTCAGACTTGAACTGAAAACTTGTTTTTCCAAGCTTCTTACAACTCTTCGAGACTTTTAACCGAGATCACACTTGGCACTAGAAGTGATATTAGAATTGCTCTTGGGAATGGGAAGGTGTAAAGCTCAGTTAAGGATTGGAAGTAGAAGAAGAGAATAGAAAGTGAATGAGTGATTTTGAAAGGTGAAATCTCTTCTCTATTTATAGCATTTTTCTGAACCGAGTTCGGCCAGAGTTCGGATGCCAAACGTTCAGAAATTCGAACATTAGGAGCCTGGTCTTTAGGAGAGGGCTCCTGACTAGGGTTTCGGTTTTACCCTAACCGAGTTCGGGTGGCCGGTTTCAGGTCTGATTTGAGTAGGTTTTGGCTAGGTACTTTGGTTGATATGAATATTGATTAGGTCTAGGTTATGTAGGCTAATTTTGAGTGGATATAGGTTTGAGTCTCCTAGTGCCAGTTGTGAACCCGATTTACACAAGGTCCTAACTCAATAAAAGTGAAAAATACATAGACCAAACAAACTCTACTGTTGCTCCGTCAGTCTTTGTGTTTGTTGCAGTCTTGCAGTCTTGAACGTATCTGTCTTCAGTTTATACTTATACATATTGAGTCAGGATTTTGTCGATTGTTAAAATCAAGTTGACTATGATAGCTTGTGCCAACAGACATTGTCCGACCCGATTGGCGATAACATAGAAATGATAGAGACAACAACCTACATACTACAATGTAATTCTTATTTTATGTTTCCCCTTAAAATATGGCCCTCTTATGCGGTAGCTATGTTTAATTTTTGAGTAAATTGAGACGACAAATTCCTCTACCCTGCTTACTGCTGCAATAGGTCTCCTTGATGCTGCTATAGGTTGGCAACCTCGAAGTTGGATCTATGCTCGGGCTACTACTATGTGCGTATCGTAGAAGGAGACGAGCAAAAAACGATCAATATTACAAGCAATGGGTTGTCAAGCCTTTGATTTTTTTTTATGCCTTTTGGACTCACCAATACCCTGCCATGTTCTGCACCCTCATAAATGAGCTATTCCATGTGTACTTAAACAACTGGTGGTATACTTTTGTGAGCTATAGCCAGTTGTTAAACGACCACATTATACCTCTGGACTTAAGGTACGTAGCGGTCTCGAAGAGCCTCTATGTAAAGAATCCGGGTTGCTTTGGCGCGCCCTACTCCAGGCAAACACCTTTATTTATGGAATAACCTATGCTTGCTACATGGATTCTTGTGAGATAAGGATTTGATGTCCAATCCTCCTTCCTCGTTAGGGGAGCACATCCTCTTCCAAGATAGCTAGTGATATTTAGTGAGATCGTCATAGCTCAAAAAAAAAATATGGAGAAAATTCTCTCAATTTAAGTTTACTTTTTAGGGCACATGGATTACTGATAGGTTGTGAATAGTAATGGTAGCTAGAACACTCCTGATGAGAGTGATCCCCCCACCTACCCCACACACATTGAAAGTAGCTTTGCCGTCCACCCTTGAAGCTTAAATAATAATGCATCTCCTTTGTCCGCACACATCTACCTGGCTTGTCGCATTGCATGCAAGTGAAGTGCTATTGGCGACATTTAATAGTTCACTGAGCGATGATTGATGCAGTCAATCGGTACCCTCAATTTTTCTGAATAGAAGGATCATAACGCATCGGAACCATGCCATCCAATAGATGATGCGCTTGTGCTTTCCTCGATAGAAGACGAACCTAAAAGGACCCGGGTCTAGGACGAAGAGCTTGCTACGACGAAACATTCGTTTTCGTCATTTTTGAAATGATGTAGGGGTGCTGGGAATTGGTAGTGAGGTGTACGACAAAAACAATGTCAAAAGCAAGATCCTCGAAAACCCTCATCCTTAGAAAAAGAAAGATAGGGGGTGCCTAACAATATAACAATATGCAAACCAGCTTTCAGAAACACCATTTGATAGAAAATCGATCTGTTCATAGTTTGCAGTATCGGCCGATACCGATCCGATACAACCGATACCGATACGATTTGGCATGTACCGATCCGATACTGACCGATACCCGATACTGACCCATACCGACATTATAGGTCAATTTTTCGGTCAATTCGACAAAGAAAATTAAATGAAAAAGACCAATTAGTAATGATGTAAAAGCATAGTAAGGTTGTAAAAGCATATAAAAGAGGAAAACTTATCTATCGTATGTAAATCAATCGACTAGGATGACTACTATTTCATTCAATTAAAGAAGCAACACTGAAAATACTTAAAATTATGCATAAATGTATAAAATATATTTTCTAAAATGTTAATAATTTACTAATAGATATTTGCTTTCCGATACCAAAAAATCCGATACTCCGATCCGAAACCGCCGCTACTACCGATATCGCCGATCCCGATACTCATAGGAATGGTCCGATACCGATTCCGATATCGATACTTTGAACCTCTTAACAAACAAGGCACTAAAGGGCATATTGATCTCGTAAATTGTCTTTCTTGATTCTAATCTTTGTTGAAAGAAATTCGCTATTGAAGCAATGCCCATTTAACTGCTAAAATTAACTAATAGTCCCAGGGACTATTGTAACTTGTTTTAATTTAATTTTGAATATTTATGGAGCTTTTGTGCATATAATTAACACTTTTAGAAAATTTTGAGCTTACGCATTTCGCTTCACCTGTGAAAATAACAAGATTCACAGTATCGGAATCGGTATTGGATCATTCAGTATTAGCGATTTTGGATCGGAATATCGAATTTTGGTATCCAAAAGCAAATAATTAGTAAATTCTTAAGGATAGTTGGTTATATTCTCCAATTTTCGCACTAATAGCTTCCTTCATAGCGGGATTAACTGTATTTTATATGTTTCAGATGTATTTATTAACCTTTGAAGGATATTTGCGCGTTCAGTTTCAAGATTACAGTAGTACTAAAAATAGTTTCCTTTATTCAATATCCCTGTAGGGAAAAGAAGTACCTATGGTAGTCAATAAAAATGTTCTTTTATCAACAATGAATAATAGGGTCTTTTTTTTTCAAAGGATACATATCAAATTAATGAAAATGTAAGAAATTATGTACGTTATTTTAGTACTAACTTTAGAAATAAATACACTTATACATATCCTTATGAATCGGACAATACTATGCTATTTCCTCTGCTTGTATTGGTACTGGATTAATAGGAATTAATTTTGATCAAGGAGAATTAGATTTTGATATATTATCGAAATGGTTAACTCTATCCACAAAATTTTGAAAATTATTAACATTTTAGAAAATATATTTTATACATTTAGACATAATTTTAAGTTTTTTTAGTGTTGTTTCTTATCAATCTGAAATTAAATAAAATAGTAATCATCCTTGCCGACTGGTTTACATGTGATAGATAAGTTTTCTTCTTTTACATGCTTTTACAATCTTACTATGATTTTACACCTTTGTTGATTGGTCTTTTTTCGTTCAATTTTCTTTGTCGAATTGACCGAAAAAGATACCCCCAATGTCGGTATTGTTTAGTATCAAGTATCGGTTGGTATCAAATCGAGATATGTCAAACCGTATCGGTATCGGACGTATCAGTTCGGTATTGGCGGATACTTCAAACTATGGAAAATAATATGCCTTGGTGCAACGAGAGGGCCATAATTAGCATTAAAATAGGAACCACTAGAGAGATCGATACAATTCTCACTTGTAAAGTTTGAAGTGCAGCTAGAGTGCGGATCTTAGTTTTCTCTATGAGTATCTCAACAAGTATATTATCAAGACATGTATCAAGGAGAGATTTCTTTTATAAATGACTTAGTGGTCAATTTCGACATTTGACTAATTAAATGTCTTAGATATTGGTAGACAGGAGCGAAACAATTCTTGCCTGATATAATGGAGGTGATGCTGATGTAGGTGGCCGTGGATGTGATGTTAATGGTGGCGGTGGAGGCGATAGGTTAGTGCTGGGTGGTGGAGGTGCAGCTGCTGCTGATGGAAGTGGGTGGATGGTGGAGATGGTTGGTGGTTGCAGAGGGAGGAGAATGGAATTTTAATTAACTAGTACTAGCTTTTAGTTAGATATTACTCAACTTTTAATGAATTGGGGCATTTTGGTCATAAATATATAACTTGGACTCATGTGACCTCACATGACTCGTACATCTTGCAGATAAGTCGACGTGGCAAAACAAGAAGTAGGGTACCATGATGTACAATTTTGAAGTTGGTGTTAACCGATCTTGGCCTAAATCAAGGGAATTTAGTGATGTAACCCTTTATAAATCCTTGAGTGAGCATTGTTGGTAAGTTAGATATGTCCCTCACAAGATTCATAAACCTTGCATCGTCAGGAAGGCGGTGGACATAATCGGACGTGAGGATTTACGTTGGACTAGTTAGGTGACAGAAAGGTGGTTGTTTGTGCTATACCGGGTGACAAATGTGGTGTAGAAAGGCTTTGGATGAGCTACGAGTAGAAGTTTGGGTAGCAGAAAGTTCAACTAGGTAAGGCTCGCGTTTGATGTTCCTCTGGTTTGGTTGAACCATGATAATATCGGTGTGTATTCATTTGCTCGTCTCTCTCTCTATCTTTCAAGTCTCTTCTATCTAGCTTGATTATGTTGACTATAGTATTAGGAACTAAATTATCTTGTGTGCCTATTGTTCATCATAATTGTGAGAATAACTTAAGATTGTTGTGGTTTGCATCCAAGTGCTAACTTAACACTAACATTCCTTTAATATCCTTGATTATCTTTTTATTGCTAAAATATAAGTAGATTGCATGCTAGGGATTTTCGATGTTTGCCTTGGTGGTTGACAGGCAGGCTATACATTGTGCTATATGGACTAATTTTTTGGCTAATTCTTGACATTAACTCCATCAAAGATTATGAGGCATCTTACGGAGTCAATGTTGGACTTTATAGTTTAAACACAGGTGGAAATGGAATGCTTACTTCTGCAGCTTTTATAACAAGATACTCAGATACATGCTTAAGTTTGCATCTTTTATAACAAGATACTCGGATACATTATTCTTGTTGGCGACCGGTCTGTCCATAGTACTTTTTCAAGTGCCAACGAGAGAAAGATAGTACGAATTTCTTTTCATTGTTATGTAAGTTTAATCTCCTAGATTCTTCTTTCACTGTCCTAAACTAATAAATAGTCCTAATTATTGATATACAAGTTAGAACCATTTCAAATAACAAGAAAATGTTTCTACATCAGCAGGTTGTTTCAATATTCTACACCAAACGTGACAAATGTCGGATTCAGTGTCTATGAGTTGTTGCTACCCTGATGCTATATCCACACGGAAAAAGGATCTGTATTATTCACAACAAAACCTAAGCTGTAAGGCATATTAGTGCTTCTGTACTTCATTTTTGTAAACTTTATTATATTAGTAGGATTTGAAGAAAGAAAAATGAACTTGATATTTGATAAGAATTTAGACTAAATAAGTACATATATAACTGATGACACTAGGATATTATTGTAATGCTTGTTTTTTACACTTTTGTCCAATTAGAATTTTTTTAATATGACCATGATGCATAGTTATGGTTTATAAGGAAAACCAGAACCTTCAGAATCTTGTTCACATGATTGTGTGATCTGTAAACTATCTGCACTTCGACAAATTAAAATTTCATTTTCCATTAGAGTATTTTTGATATTCTTTGGCAAGCTTTCATGCTTGGGTGCCATTGGAACTTTGGAACCATATGGTATGAAAGAATTGAGCAATTTACGAAATCCTATACCAGCTGAGCATGTGAGGACACTGATTACTACCAATTGCAAGATCACCTCAGTAGCTAGCAGTAGTCTAGCACTTGAATTTTCCATTGTTATCCTCCTTACGTTTACACTCATGATTACAAGATTCACACAAGAATGACATGTAGCTATTTATTTGATGTTTAATGATTATCACTGCCTATGATGCACGAGTATGGACACTGATACGGATTAGGACACGATACGGGTATGGGATAGTGGCATTTTCAAATATTTACAGTGTAATCACCTATGTTGCACGAATACGGGCACAAGTACGGGTACGGACGTGATACGGATATGGGCACCGTTTTCCTGTGTCCATGCAACATAGATCACCACACTCAATTATAAGATTGTGGCCATACCTCTAGCTTACTACAAAATAGTCTTGGACTTGTAATATGACCCAGAAAGAAGCAATTGAACAAGTATACCACAATATCTCCTAGTGAAGAATTTTATGACGCTGGAGGTCAGTCTTAATCAACAAAAACTGAAACCTGGAGAACAAATTAAAATGTGTTCAATAGTTTGAGCATAAAAAATGGGGTGGTTGTTAAGTGATTAAAGTGTAGTTTCCCCTGTGTATGCTAGACAGGAAGCTTATTGCTTATGTACTGTTGGAAAATTTTGTTTCATTGAAAACTAAATTATCTGGAGTTATGTTTTTTGATGTTATCAACAATAAGATTGAAAATTCGCCCCGTCTGTGTGTCTATATATACACACATCTTAGTAATCAGATGAAATTAAAGCAAAAACGGTTCTAGTAGTACCAGCGAGCGAAATATCAGCCTAAACAATGGAAATAATACTAGCATCGTGCTACTAGACGAAGCAGAGGAAATAATTTTACCAACTACCGAGGAATCAAGCTTATGAGCCATATGATGAAACTCTGGGAGAGTAATTAAGCAAAAGAAAGAAAGAATTCCAGAAAATCAATTTGATTTTATGCTGAGGAGATCCACTATGGAAGTCATTTATTAACTAAGAAGATTAATGAATTTAGTGAGAAGAGGAGGATGTGTATATGGTTTTTCTTGACGTAGAAAAGGCTCAGGCAGAGTACCTAGGGAGATCATATGGTAGTTCTTGGAGAAGAAACCATTCTCTAGTAGCTATATTGAAAATTTGAAATTGAATATGTATAATGGAGTTACAACTACTGTGCGGACCGTTAGAGGAGATATTATACCATTTTCTCTCACATTGACTTTTATCAAGGATCGACATTAATTCATTGTTTACTTTGCACTATTATGAATGAAATTACTAGACATAGTCAGTATGAAGTTCTTTGGTGTATATTGTTTGCTAATATATAAATTAACATATAAGAGTTATTAAGACGTGAAGTGATGTAAAAGAAAAATACAAGCTAGTTCCAATTTTCACAAAGGTTCCAGATGAAGGTTTCAAATTTCAATTTTCAAACAAATGGCTGATAGAGAATATATTGATTATCATGGCTTATTCACTCCAATTTCTAGATTAGAGAGGTCAAGCCTATTTCTAGCATTGAAAGCTCAAAACCTATCGCAGATGCAACAATTGAATTAAGATGGTCTGGCATCCCGTTCATACCCCCTTGAGTCTCATGCACGAAAGTTTTTTTTAGGGGTCATGTGTATGAGATAATGAGTTTAATCTTATCGTGTTAGTCGGGGAAGTGTGTGTGAAGCTTAGCTTTTGAGTCAAAGTGGTTCCAACTCATAATATGTAGTACCTTTTTTGCTGATCCCATAATTCATTTCTCTCCTAATGGATTTGGATCCCCTTGTTAATGAAGTTATAGTAAAAGAAGTATATGTGGCTCCAAGTGATCCAACTTGAGAGAAATAACTCTAGAATCCTCCACTGTGAATATGATGTGAGACCACCGAAGACTGACTTTGAAGATCTAGAAGGAAACAAAGGGTTGTAGATTTGACGATCCTCTTACAAATCAAATGTTTGATTCTCACAAAACAAAATATATAGCTGAATCCTACTGGTAAAGGAAATCGAACAAGACAAAACAACCAAATCCAGTGGGAAAATGTAAAATCAATTAAAAAAGTCAGTCCCACAGGAAATGAAACAAGAATAAACACTAAACTGAAACTCATTAGGAATGAAAATCATTTGAAACACTAATCCTGACAGTAAACTGATCATAAACAATGAAAGGAGAAACAAGAGCTCTGTGAACTTGGTTCTCCATTAACAACTGATCATCAAACACAAGTACAGGAGAAGGACGCACAACTTTGAGAAAATATAGATTGACAAACTCTTTATAAACAAACTAGATAGCGAAATGAACATGAGAACACAAGGGCATGGAAGGTCAGAGAAGTTTGAACAAACTAACGACAAGTTAGAACCCCAAGATAAAACAAAATGGAATAATCACGAAAGACGTGAAACGGGAAAGAAACCAGCTATAAGAGAACAAAAGAGAAAACAAAGCTAATGCAAACAAGAAACCTGGAAAGACGACTATCAATCAACTAATGAACGAGAGTGTATAGGAAGTGTTAATAATCGAGACACTTGAAAACCCATACGAGACATGGGTTTTACGTGGAAAGCCAAATCGGAAAAAACCACGACTGCAACATATCGTTTTCTTCTTTCACTGTTTTTAGATGATTCACAATACAAGATTACCATATGATGGCTATTTATAAGCCCACCCTCCCAAAACCCTAAATTAGTTAGGATAAGTAATAGACAGAATCCCCAATATACCCCTCAACTAATTCTGGGTACAAAAATATAATATAGACTCGGACTCGCTTCACTTTGGAAGGGTACTTGCTGTTGGTGTAGCTGAACCGACTTGGGGGCTAGCTAGTTGATTTTATTAGGATTCAAGACATCCCAATAGGAAGAGATGTTGAGAGAAAAGTAAATGAATAAATCACCGAACCTAAGATCGACTTGGCTCTGAAAAATGTCAAGGGAAGAGTGGAAGGGATATTTTTCATATCTCAAACCCTAAATCGTATCCAATATGTGGTAAATACCTGAATGGCTTTAACTTGACAACCTGGTGCAGACTGACTGGACTGGTCAACAGTTTCCTAAGATTGGCTTACTGCTGCCAAATAATTTCATGGACTTTAGGGAGTCTACTCTCCTCCAAGTCATTTCTTTAGTAAACAGTGGTGAAGATAAGCATAAGCTATCAGCATATGTGAAAGTTTGTTCTCCTATTTTTGGTGCCTTTCAGGAGAAGCTTTGTCAAACTTTGTCATTTGACTTAGTTGTGGAATGTGCACCTTTTCCCAATCATGCATTACATAAATATGCAGGCATTTTCGTTTTTTGGATGCATGCGCGCTTGCTGTTGTAGGCAGAGGAATGTGGTATATTGGAGTCTGGATACTTCATCCCATTCGTTCATATATGTGTAACTGCTAGTTTTTCTTTTTTACAAGACTTGAGCAGTGCCTGAATGTATGCCACATGTATGCTCTCCTTGGATCATGTAGGAGTTTGGCTTTGTTCTGATTACTGGTTAAGTGTTTTAATGGAAAATTATGTTCTTTAGTATGTCCTTTTAAGTTTATTAATTTAAAACTGAATATCGCATCCATACTTCGTATATATAAGATCAGTAAAACAGTTTATGAGCTTATTTAAGCATGCAAACATCAGTACCTTATATAATATAGATTATCCATTTGCAATTAGTTCATTGTAGCTGTTCACAACCTCTAAAAACATCACCACTTACTGTTCCGATGATTTGTAAGCTGTCCATGCAAACTGTTATTTAGTTTAACTGCCAACTATTTAATTCCTTAATCCTTATCAGGACCTTCTGTTCACCGAAATATAAATTTGTAGAAACTAGGCAACTCAGTAATTACTTGATTCTTGGGTGACATCCCCTTTTGTTCCAACTTGGCTAATAATGCTATATGCTGATAGTATCACTTATATTTTACAATGGAATGCCACCATGTAGTGGTGTTTCTAATTATGTGTTTTTTTCTCATGGACAAACTTTTCAGTTGTCAAGAATATTAAGCTTTTCTCCTACAATGAGCTGAGGTCAGCAACAGATAATTTTCACCGAAAAAATAAGTTAGGTCGAGGTGGTTTTGGCATGGTCTACAAGGTATGCATCATCATTTAAGTTGTTTTTTCTTAACTACTGGACTTGTCGAAGAGCATGAGGCTGCAGTAGATTTCCATTGTCGTGCAATGACTAATATACTCTGATATGGTAGCTGATGTATCTGTTGTTTAATATAAAGGTCAAGAATATAGAAAAGTATACTGGCTTTTAATTATTTTCTGTCAATGCCTGTACAACGTAAATAGCTCCAGATGTTATACTATATCTAAAGTCACCTCCCAAGCATTTCAAGATTATGCCACATGCAGAAGGTTCCTCTAGATAAAAATCTTTACAGTGTTCAGAACAGTTGATTCCTTATTAAATCTTGACACTATCCATATTGTAGCTATAGTATCTTCATGCATCCTTCAGGAAACCCTCATCACGATAATCTAGAATGTTCCGTCTAGTCCAATGTCCACCCGTTTAATCAACTGGATGCAGTTTCTATACCTCTTCAGAACATTATGTCATGGCGTTTCTCATATATGCTTCTTATTGTAGATTATGGAAATATGTGCTTGGTTTTCCCATTGGCTTGCGTGTGTGTGTATATATATATATATATATGTGTGTGTGTGTGTGTGTGTGTGTGTGTGTGTCCTTTCTCCAAGCCGGATCGTGGCTATATAAGCCACCCAGCCATCCGGGGGAGGATTCGAACCCAGGACCTACCCGTGGGTATCCCACCGCACTACCACTAGGCTAGTGCCTTATATATATATATATATATATATATATATAAAGGGACAATCGTTATTGGCGAGTTGTATGCGGGACATATATGCTAAGAATGACAATTTCTGGAGCCAACATATCAACAATAATTTCTCAGTGACGTACAAAGTTATCCTTAGAGCTAGAAGCCACATCAAACCGTTAATATCCAGACGGTTCGGAAGAGGAAGGAACACCCATTTGTGGGAGGACCCATGGCTCGAACACCAGAGCATCATAGACCGGGTAGGCTGGCAGTCCTACGCACTCAACGGTCGCAAAGAGACTGTTAGCGGGATCGTGTGTGTGTGTGTGTGTGTGGGCCGGGGGGGGGGGGGGGGGGGTGATTGGCTATTACCATGCACCCTGTAGGCCGACAATTAGCCGAGACTATACGCACCATACCAATCGATCCCTCTATCGAATTGGATGAGTGGGTTTGGGATAATTCGACGATTGGGGAGTTCGACCTTCAACAGGCATATAACCATATTCGCCCACACGGTGACACTATGGAAAACATGGAGTTCATTTGGTTGAAAAAAGTTGCAACTGCACATGTTAAAAGCGCTAAGAGGCCGGTTACTCACAAAAGACCTCATGAGACGCTTTGGCATACAGGTTACCGATCAGAGCTGCCCTCTCTGCCGGCGATCCGAAGAGTCCTACAGTCATCTATTCTTTCATTATGACTTTTCTTGGGAATTATGGATACAACAATGTCAGTTATTTCACATTCGGGTTAGTACACCCCGAGACATGGCATACCAAATACAAATGATATCCCTTCAACGAGGACGTGGCAACAAGTGGTTCCGAGAAGCGCGTGTTCGATTGGCAACAAGCTCCCGGCACATCTGGAAGGAGTGAAATAAGCCGATCTTCGAAGATTTGCAAACTTCCCAATTGGGAGTCCTGCATAACATCGAGTTTGATGTTAATATCATGATGTAAAATAGAAATTGGGATGTAATCATTGAGTATCAATAAAATTACCATTTTTCCAAATATATATATATATATATATATATATATATATATATATATATATATATATATATATATATATTTCCCATGGGAGGGTTTTTTTGTTGTCATGGGTGGGTGGGGGGGAGGGGAAATCATTAGGACTAATGTTAGCATTACGAGGACATGTTTCTTAAGAGAGCTGAATGGAAGAGAAAGATTCAAACAGCCGACACCAAAACTTTGGGATTAACGTTTGTTATTGTTGAGGAGAAAGAAATTTTATTTTTATTTTATTTATTACTACTACTACATTTAGCAGTTCCAAAAAAACAATTTAGGGTTTGATTTTGAACTTATTAGGGATTTAATATTTCTTTTGTTGAATTTAATTATCAGGCTCTGAGTATAAACTCTGTTCTTGTTTACTAATCTGGTTTGTTTCTTTATATTTCAGGGAATCCTTAAAGATGGGACAATAGTTGCTGCGAAGGTGCTCTCTGCTCAATCAAAACAAGGGGTTGATGAATTTTTAACAGAGATTGATATCATCAGAACTGTTAAGCATCCGAACCTTGTTGAGCTAATTGGTTGCTGTGTTTATGGAACCAACCGGATATTAGTGTACGAGTATTTGGAGAAAAATAGCCTGGATCATGCATTACTAGGTAAGTTGGAAATAACAAGCATACATAAACTTGCATAGCAATAGATTGAGATCAGAGTAAGTTTGCTTAATGATTACTTTCATCCTTGTAGCTAACAACAGTGAAAAGGCTTACTTAGATTGGGGCATGAGATCTTCGATTTGCTTGGGCACTGGCAGGGGTCTTATGTTTCTTCATGAAGAGCTTGTGCCTCATATTGTACATAGAGACATTAAAGCCAGTAACATTCTCCTGGATGCGAACTTCATCCCCAAAATTGGAGATTTCGGATTGGCCAAGCTTTTCCCTGATAATGTTACTCATATCACCACACGTGTTGCTGGAACAACGTAATTATTCTTTCTTTTTAAAAAATATCAATATCATTATTGTCATTCGGTGTTCCTTGTGCCACATTTGTATTTAATAGTATTTGAAATGATCCATTATCAGTTTAGTTTATTTACTGGTTCTATAAGGTTATAGGCATTGCTTTTCTGATTCTTAATACATCTGAGCAGATAATGCCTCTATTTGTCTTCTTATGTTTCCTTAGTGTTATAATTCATATAGGCGACTTCTGTAGAAGCAATCTTGGCCTTTTCTTCTTGAATGGATGCTTAAGGCGTTATCACTTAAAATTATCATCTTTCTATTGCTATGCTAGTAGACTTTTATGGAAACATTTTTGTCTTATAATACATTTGGAGTTTCTTGGATGCCCTAAAGTAAAATGGAATTTGAATGGAATCTCAGGCTGAGTGCTAAATTTAGAAGCCTTGATGCAAAAGATCCTTGCTGACTCATCGAACTCACAAATTGTTGAGTACATAGCTAATGACTATATAGATTTGAGTTGGAGAGATGTTTAACTATCTGTCTCAAAGTTCTGTAGTCCTTATCCATAATTAAGACACTTAGAATTGACAGATTAATTACTGCAGGAAGTAAAAAGAATTCAGACCATAAAGAAGTAGAGATACATTAGGTTAAACACTTTGTATAGCTAATTGCTTTTTCATGTTCTCTGTCATATCAAACGGTATATAGGTACACTATGCAAAAGTCATCTTCCATAATGAATCATGGTTTGCAGTATCGGTATCAGAATCCGTATCGGGCTTCTTAATTGGCAATTTCGGGGTGGCTTCTGGAGTTTTGGTAGTTTTTAATTGGTTGGTTTTGGTAGTTTCGGTATCAGCTGATACCTTGAATTCTTGAACTATGAAATGAATATAACAAAGAAAAACCAACAAATGACGTGGCATCCAAGAATGAAAATAACGTAGAAAAGAAGCACATGCCCTCGTATATGTGGGAAGATCTGCAATGGGTGAGATTAGTTGGCACTAGGTCAATTCCAGTTGGGTTGATAGAGTAGTGCAACCTTGGTTTAAAGTATTTTTACAATTATGTATTGGGAAGTGGGAACCTAATGACAACCCGTACGGGGATGTTAAAAGTCAATGAGAATAACATGAGCTAACCAAGACAAATAATAACATGAGCTAACCAAGACAAATCACTAGAATGCAATCACTTTCTTAGAGATACAGTTGCCTCTCTTCAAGAACACAAACCCAAGGTTTACTTAAATTCTCAAACAAAATATGCAAGCTATGTGTTAATCTTTCCACTACACCATACATAGGAGTCCAAAAACAAATCAGCTAAAGATGCCAAGGCTTGGGTCTCTATTCTTATGCTCCCCTCCCAAATAAATTGGTTGTTGGGTGACTCTGATTCACCTGTGAATAGAGTATGGTATGTTGCTTTACTTTCATACACAATGTTTTAAAAGGCAAAGATACAAAGCAGGTATATATATATTTTTTAATCTAAGAAAATTATAATATATTTAAAAATGCTAAAAATAAGTTAAAATGATCAATAATAAAACATAAGCTATGAATATGATCCAAATTCTTAAGGGTTATTATAAAACAGATCGTAGACCATTCTTTAAGAGTTATAAGAGTCCAAGATTAAAACATTTTGACAATGACAAAAATAGCAACTAGTTATCAAGAAATAAGAAGGTAGTCCTACACAGTCCAGAGTAAGAAAATAACAAAGAGAAGTCAGAATCTAATTTTACTTATTTACAAGGAGTTAGATCTTTAGGAGCACAAAAGATGAAAAAGAAAAGAGAGTGAGAAAAAAAGAAATGAAATAACTGGATTGACTGGGTTGAGGATGTCGATGTAATTGCGGATCCCGAGCGAGTAGGGCTCGGGTGAGAGGGGGCATCGATGCCTAGATCTTCCATGGCTGAAGGGAACATCAATGCCCTAAACAGAGAGGGGAAGAAGAGATCTTGATGTTTGTAGCCTTGGATGTGAAGAAGATGATTTTGTTGTGATTTAGGGTTGTCTCGAGTTTTGTCGCGATCTAGGGTTATCTCGACTGGGTAAGTTGGTAACTAGGCCCTTCGTTGCCCCAAAAAATACCTAGTGGGCATAAGTTTTTCGGATAACGTACCATTCTATGTAAAATACGTGTGCCCCAATCAAAAAACTTACGCCTCCTCGGCTATGGTTTAATTAACAAGCCCCAGGACTTGTTTGGGGTGCCCCACCCTGAAACATTGGTTCTACATATTTTTACTGAAAAACAGTGGGCAATGACACAATCAGACTTGGTGTAACAGTCCTTTATTTGTTTCTTCTGCCATTTAAGTTTATGATATTCTAATGCCATTAGACAAACTTTAAACGCTACAAATAGATTGTATGACTGTCAGATAGGAACTTGGTCCCTCTTACTGATATGGTATTTCTAATTTGATGTTTCGCCTTTTGTACTATTTGCAGTGGCTATTTAGCACCTGAGTATGCAATGCAAGGTCAACTAACTAAGAAAGCGGATGTATATAGCTTTGGTGTCCTTGTACTTGAAATTGTTAGTGGCAGAAGCAACTCAAAGGAACCTTGGTATGCAACTGAGAAGTTCCTTCTGGAATGGGTGAGTACTAAATTTATGCTTTTGTAGTCTTTAACTGCTTATACCATCACTTCATTGTTAGGCATTGTTTCTTTTCTGGACTCATTGACTCAAGTATTCAACTAAAAAAAAATCAACTTGGCCTTTCAGATATCAAAAAACAAAGTATCTGGCTTTGTTGGGCAATATTGGGAACCATTGACTGAAATACACTTGCACTTATCATGAAAAGCTTCTAGTAATCGATAAAGAGAATGTGGGAGCCTTTCACCTTTAGTTCTAATTAAACTAAACTGAATTTGAGAGGATGGGTGGGATGCTTGACGTTTCCGATGATAATCTTGTGATAATTTTTGTTTCCTGTTGGCTTTGCCTAGAGATAATAAGAGGTTGCAACCACAGTGATTAAGTTAAGCCAAGCGGCACCAATTGTGAAATGGATACCAAGAGAGGAGAATATATTCATTGTTAGTGAAGATGGCTAGATATATGCAGAGAGAACAATAGGGAGGAGGGCTTGATCACCAATTTTGGATGAGGAGATCCCATCAATACTAGGAGATTGTAGAACTTAGAAGCTTGAGATATGCTGAGGTGTATCTCTTAACTTTCCTAGAGAGACATTCTATGTTATAACTTAGATGTTTAAACTGATGACTTAAAAATTGAACTATAAAGAGAGAAGATGAAGACTTTCTGTCCTATGAGTGCAGAAAAGCCAGTTTATCAAGGCAGTACGTGCTTTCTATGCTCAAGCCAGTCTGCAATTTCTCACAAGTGGGTGAGTCTGATTGATCCAATCAGGACGAATGATGTCAACCTCCTCTTTTGTGCCTAACTTTGCTCTGATTCCCCCATTATGGGAGCTTGATCCAGGGGCTAGTCCGGCTAATTCATTGTGAAAGCTTTCTGACTCCATGTAGAGAAAATAGGTACTTCTACAAGTTCCATCCCCCTTTTTGTTTTGGTTTTTTTTACAATTAAACCCCAAATATCGGTACCATGTAGAGATGGGTAAATCCCTCTCTCTCTCTGAAAACCACTCATAATCATATAAAATGAAGAAGAAACTTGCTAAACTATAGTATTATGAGAAAGGGGGATTATAGACGAAAACCCATGGAGTATGGTAACCAATGTTTTAAAAACCGGACCAATGATTGAGCCGAAAATCTTTGGTACATGTCTGACCGGAGTTCAACCGGGGTTCAAATAGACCCTTTACGAGAACCAAATAATTTGAGACATGTAAGATATCCATATTTACTGTTTGGTTTGGTTTGGTTCTGCGTATGTTTGGTTTGGTTTGGTTTTACAACTATAAGATCTCTCAAAAAAAAAAACCAAGAAACAAATGGTCCAAATCTCACGTGATAAACTTTTTTGAGTTTCTTTAAAAAACAAACCAGAATCGACATGTTCAATTGTGTACAGGTTCGGACGGTTCACCGGTTAAACCCCGGTTTAGAAAAAAAAACTGCCGGTTCTTAAAAAACCTAGTTCAAGTCAGACCGGACCGATTTTTTGGCAAATTTTGGTCCGATCCGGTCCAACCGTCGGTCCGGTCCGGTTCTTACAACACTGATGGTAACCACTTACTAGAGTCAATTAGTGAGATGTTATAAGGGCTTACCGAGGATCTAGTTACATAGGAACTTTATATCAAAGGTTTAAAGTTTCAGAACCATATAAGCCACTTCAAAAATTTATCACTCGAGGTAGTTTCTGGAATAATGAACTCAACCAGTACTAGCTGGCAATAGTTAAGCTATTATCTCTCTGACTCCATGCGCTCTTTGATGGGCTTCCCCTATCTCTTAGGATCCGCTAACCTATGTGTAAGTTCTGTTCACATTACTATTTGATACAATACGGAAACGTCGATCGCTGAAACCAACGATCCAAGATACGATGACTGACACCTCAATTCCTACGCAAGAAATTTAAAGAGAAAACTCTTATTGATAACTCAAAATAATAATAATGAATTTGTTTATTTTCTCCTACATAACACCTATTTGTAAGAAAAAGACCTAAACAAACTAGGAACACGAAATTCTAAAAATGTCAAAAGATTCTTCAAAAAATAGCCTAAAATAGGCTCATCCATCTTGAACCGGTATTTTGGTTTGTCCAACCGGAATACCCATTTTTTGGTGCCAGTCTGTGCAAAATTTAGTGCACACTCGGAATTCGGGGTTCCCTGACCGAAAATCTGGTCCGAACATCCAAAATGGACGCTTCAGACCCTGCAACTCGTAGAGAACTCGATTGCGAGTTATTTGTGCTAACGTATGAATAAAGTGTCTTGTCGTTTGCATGATGAGTGTAGAGGTATGTAATGTTCAATGTCGACGAGAACCCCACTGAACTTGGTAAATCTATGATATAGACGTTGTCATTAATCTTTTGGAGCCCTTTGAAAGATCCATACCTTTTCGGTTGAAGTTTGCTATATTTTTCAACCGATACTTTCTCCTTCTGATGGTACACCATGGCGTCGTCACCAACGTTGAAAACTTTGCGTTTATGGTACTTGCCCGTCATTAACTTGTGGTTTGCATTAGCCTTTTGTAGTAATTTTCTGTTGCATTTGATTTGCCAAATTCTTCGTTGTTTACTTTTTTCTGATCCCTTTGGCAAAACATGTAAATCATGGTTAGGTGATTTGAAATAAATAATACCAAAAGGGGATTTCCCTCTAGATGAGTGAACCGTTCTATTGTAAGTGAATTCCGCTTGTGCCAAGGCAGTCCTACTGTTTCAACTTTTCTCAACACATACTTATCTTATTACCCAACTTCCTATTGACCACTTCAGTTTGACCGTCCGTCTGCGGGTGAGTAGTGTTACTGAACTCCAATAATGATCCAAACATGCTCCAAAGACTCCGCCAGAACGTCCTTAAAAATTTCGTATCTCAGTCGGACGTTATACTTTTCGGCACTTCGTAAAGACGCACTACTTCGGTAAAAAACAACTTTGCCATATGTGCTGCATCCGCCGTCCTCTTACAAGGTATGAAGTAGGCCATCTTCGAAAACCGGTCCACCACCACAAACAACGAGTCAGAGATGAAATCCATCAAAAACCCGTCATGTATGTAGAAGTCGTCGATGACCTGTTTTTAACGAAGTTGCTCGTATACTGCAACAAAGTCTTCGTCTTCCGCATAAAGCTCCTTAATATACTCAAACCCGATCACCTCTTGGCTGAGAGTCACTAATAATAAAGCCCTTCTACTAAGTGCATCTGTCACCCAGTTGGGAGTTCTAGCTAGATTTGTGTACGAGCTTGTTTGAAAATTTCTAGAGGAACATGCTCTACAATGTATGTTGCTACGGATGCGCTTTTGGCTACTCAAATATTTAAAAGATTCATGGTCAGAATAAAGCACAAATTCTTTACCGACCAAATAGTGCTACCAATGCTTGAGGGTGCACACTACCGCATATAATTCCTTATCATAGGTGGATCACTTCCTTCGAGTGTCGCTAAGCTTCTTCCTAGAAAACACCATGGTCGCTTCTCTTGATATAACATTGCAACAATTCCAATGTCGTTGGCGTCACACTCAACTTCGAAAAGTTTGTCAAAATTGGGAAGAGTTAAAGATCGACGTCGTACAAAAACTTCACCTTGATCACTGCAAAACTCGTCGATGCTTTTCCTTAATTAAACTTTTCCTTCTTCGTGCACTCCATAATAAACATCTTGATCGTACTGCAATCTCGGATGAACCATAGATAAAATGTCACCAACCCATGGAAACTTCACATCTTTACTTTGGCCTTCGTTGTCGACCACGCTGGAATGACATGAACATTTTTCTCATTGACATAGATTCCACTTACACCCATGATGAACCTATTGAAAAAACTTTGACTTCATAAAGTAACACGTCTTCAAATTGATGTGAAGTTGATTTTGTTTCAGCCCATCCAAAACCCTCAAGTGTTCAAAGTGCTTGTTACGGTCATTCCTGTAGATAAGTATGTCGTCGAAATAGACCACAACAAATTCACCGATGAAAGACCATACTTGGTTTTATAGGCGCATGAAGGTATTCGGTGCGTTGGATAACCTGAATGGCATGACTATCCACTCGAACAGTCTATTATGCATCTTAAATGTTCGTCTTCCACTTGTTCTTCGTCCGGATGGCTATTTGATAGTAAATACTTCAAAGATCTATCTTGTAGAAGATTTGTCACTACCTGCGTCCTGATGATCGGACATGAGTACGTGGGTACGTCCATCCTACGCCGCAGTGTCGACGGTAGAATGTTGTCTAGTAACTCACAATTATCCAACAACTCACGCAATTTATATATGAAATAAATCATATCACATTTTCTAAGGAAGATATCACGAGAAGGAACAACCAATACGAACATTAAGACCAACACACCCAAAGTTTTAGGTCAAAACAACTTCAAGAGTTTAGATCCGAAAGTATAACATAAGATGGTAGACTATCGAAGACATTTCGGGCAAAAGATATAGTCTATAAGCTATACTAAAACAAGTAGTCACAATCGGGATCTCTGTTGCGAGGGTCTCTTGATCCTCTGGTAGGGCAGGATTAAGCTCTGCTAAAAGGTCATCCTGGGGTCCATAGTAGGTGGAATACTGGCTCTCATAATTGTCCCCTATTTACATCAACATCCAGTTAGTACTGGAGCGAAGTACAATACAATGAAAGCAGTTCCAATATATGGAAGAGACTATAAGACAATAATAGTCATGCTTTATATGATAAACGGTAAATCTGAATCATGGCATTACAACATGTGATAAAGCTAGTAATCACGAGAAACCACAATATGTGACAAAGTATTTGGAATGACAAAAGGAAAGATTGAAAACACTCTAAGTGAATTTAAACACTACTTTCAATATGTGACCGGCTTAGGTATCCGGCTCATCTTGCGGTGAGCTATTATTCAAGAAAGAGGTTCAGCACAATCACCCGTGATATGGCATAATTTGCTATTAGACATGAAACTTGAAACATGAGTTTTGATCACATATCTACCTAGTATTTTTCCTCCCCGACTAATACTTATGGATTCCAGTCAAAATACAATGATTCTAGAAACATGAAAATCACTACGCAAGGTAGGCACGAGATACGTGAACATAAACAACCTTTCCAACACGATAACCATGACCAACTTGACAACATGACCAATATGAGAATCACGATATAGGCTATCAATCCACATAGTACTAATCCGTGTATCCAGCATGAGATTCAAGTATAACATATCTAAAATGTGAAGTATAGAAGCTATCAAAATACTGAAAACAATCAGAGAATGTACTCGCATGTCGTCCTGAGATGGGATATGTCTGGTAACAAATCCGAGTCCAAGAAACCTATTTATGAGTTTACAATGTCAATATGGAATATGGAAATCAAAATCTAACTTATCTATTTAGTTAGTGAGTCTCTAGGTCAATTACTACCTACTTGTGATATCTATATAATACGTGTTACAATACTAAAATATAGTTTATATAGTTCAAAGTAGCATAAATAACTTATACATATATATCGTAGGTATAACACTTATTATACTTTATATATATCACTTCTAGTTTCCTAATTCAATACTTTGGTATTCCAATACCTTGGTATTTACCATAACACTTATCTAACCAATACCCAACTTACCTTGACACTTACCTTGTCATGAATTATACCCAAATATACACAACACATTTTACCCACTCTAGGATACTCACTTGTATCTTATACATAACACACTAACTATACTTGACACTAAACTCACTACACATCTCATTCACTTAAAAACTCACGCTTGACACTCACTCACACATACACACTCACCCTTGATCAAGATAAGAGGTGGTGGTGATGCCACTACTGCTACTGCTACTGTTGTTGCCACTAATGCTACTGCTGCTGCTGCTTCATGTTTGTTGTTGCTGCTACTACTACTGCTGCTAATGCTGCCTGCACTCCCCCCCCCCCCCCCCCCCCCCCCCCCCCCCCCCCCCCCCCCCCCCCCCCCCACACACACACACATATATATATATATATATATATATATATATATATATATATACACACATACACACACACACTCCCATATATACATATAGATATATATACATGATGTCCGCGCATCCCCCAAACCTTCCCGACCCCCCTCCTCCCGCTCCCAGTCGCCCCCCCCTCCTTCCCCCACCCCAACTCCTTTGCTGCTGCCACTCCCACCCCTCCCCCAACCTTCTTCTTCTCATCTCCCGTGCCGGGTTCTAGATCTGGACCCAGACCCGCGGCCGCCAGTGGTCGCGACCGGCCCATGGTGGCACCGAGGCGTCTGTCTGCCACTCAACAAGTCCCTATCGTCTCCGGTGATGGCTGGACGACTGTGAATCGGCGACGCGGAAAATGTGTTAAAGCCTACGCGTCATCATCTGCGCCTAGCCGCGTTCCTCCGTCGGTGGCACGACTTGCACCTCTGGTGGGTTTGCCACGGACGGGGAAGGGAGGCGGGTCTCGCCATCCGGCTTCGGCCAATCCTTTCCGAGCTTTCGATTCCCCAACAGTCATGTCCAAATTTTGGTGCGCCACACACCCAGGTGGTTGATAAAATGTCGAATAGGGTTCCTAATACTTTTAAGACATCGGGAGTGGCTCCCATCTTTTGGGCAGATCAATGCAGGCCGGACCTGGCGAGGGAAGACATTAAGATGCACTTTGTGGCGCCCAGTCTTAAAGAAGGAATATAAGTCAGCTCTATCACCAAAGAGGACATCGCCGAAACAGAAGTGTTCTGGAAGAACACTATTGTCCTCTACGTTATGGGAGCACGACCTTGCTTCGGTGAGCTAAAGGGATTCGCCATGAGAATGTGGAGACCTAAATGGAGCATGAATATTTACTCTAGAGAGAATGGATTCTATTTTATCAAGTTTGGAATGTCGGAAGATTTAGAAAGGGTGATCCAGAATGGCCCTTGGACATTCGATGGGAGAATGATTGTCTTGAGAAGATGGGATCCTTCTACTAAGTTTGAACGGGATCGGCTGGCAACTGTCCCTATCTGGATTATGTTCCCTTGGCTTTTTCTCCAACTATGGAGTGTCCCGGCTATTATGAAGCTAGCTAGCGGAGTTGGAATCCCCTTCGGCCGAACAAATACACGACTGATAGAGATAGATTGTCCTTTGCTAGGGTTTTCGTTGAGATCAGTGCGGCTGATAAGCTTCTTGACAACCTGGAGGTTGATCTTCCGACAGGCAAAACCATTTTCCAAAAAGTTGAGTATGAATGGGTTCCGTCTTGTTGTAATTTCTGTCAAAGCTTTGGACACACCATCGTCCAGTGCCCGGACGCTAGAGTTGCCCCTGAGGCCACTAAGCAAGTCCCCTGCTCTAGCCCAAAGGTGCCAGCGCCTACAAGAGTTACTGGAGCCAGTACAGCCACCCCTAGCTCGCGGGGAGACGAAGGTGACTTAACTGTAAAGCAAAGGAGTATGGATACGGATGAGCTAGCCTTGCAGGAGGCCCCCCAATCATCTCTACTGGAGAAAATAATGGGTGCGGAGAATGAGAAAGAAGGGAGAGGGAGAGAAAATGAGGACCCACAACATGTGATGGTAGTGTTCGCCGCTGTAAACCAACAGGGGAAAGATAACTCTACTCTGGTCACGTTCAGTGCTGAGACTGTTAACCAAGAAGGTAAATATGTCAGAGTTAGGAGGAGACTGGCAAGTGGAGGAGTGCTCTGTATAGTTCCGCTTGTGGACAAATCTTTAAAGACCCCAAGTAAAGATGACGGACAACTAGACGAGCAACAACCTAGCCAGGAACCGTTGACGTATCTGAATCCTATTTGGCAGGCAAAAGTGGAATCCAAAGCAGGAGATAGGAAAACTAATAACCGACAAAATGATGGACTCTCCCCACCCCTTAGAGAGAGTTCGTGTATCAACAAGGAAACCCACAAACGTAATTTATGACTATATTCACATGAAATGTGAGGGGCGAATTCGATTGGTAGGTGGAGGGATATTTTGCGGTACAACAATAAATCCAAGTGCTCGATCATCAACATTTTGGAATCCAAAGTAAGATTGAAAATTTTGATTAATAGGCGTACTCCGACGCATTGGTCCTCCGTCCACAACCTTGATTGTAGCGATTTAGCTCGCATATGGGTAATGTGGGACACCAGGATTTGGCAGGGAGGTGTGATACAACGATCTGACCAACTCCTCACCATTAAATTCACCAAGGGGGGCTTGAGATTGTGGTAGGAGCGGTGTATGGTCATAATGACAAAATCAAGCGTCTAGGGTTATGGAATGATATTACTATGACCAACACGCTGATTGGAGATAGATGGCCTCTAGTTGTGGTGGGAGTCTTCAATGCTACCTTATTCGCTAATAAAAAAATAGGAGGCCGTCCAATGCAACAGGAGATTCTATCAGAATTTCAACATTGTCTATTATCCTCTGGGCTGAGGTGTATGGATAAGATAGGACATATATGGACATGGAATAACATGGCGATAACTAACCGAATTGTTATTCAGCTTGACTGTGCTCTCTGTAATAGAAGGTGGTTGGAAGTGTTCTTGTCTTCTAGGGCGGAATGCTTAACAACAGGAGCTAGCGATCACTCCCCCATTGTTATCAGACTGGCAGAAGTGCCGGTTATCAAAGGGAGGCCTTTCAGATTCAACAACGTCTGAATTCATATAGAAGGCTATGAGGAGGTAGTTCAACAAGGTTGGGAGTTTTGGTCGACTGGAACTGCTCTGTTCAAGATGGTTCAGAAGATGAAAGGCTATTAAAGGTCTTCACAAAGCGTGGAATAAAGGAAGACCGCCCACTCTTCTCCAAGAATTGGAGGACAAGTTGGCTGACATTCAAATGAGAGTTCAGCTAGACCCGCTTAATCCCGTCCTCACGGAAGAGGAGGTAGCCCTTCAAGTTCGTCTGCGCAAGGATACATCCCTAGATGAGGTCCAGATCAGACAAAGAGCTAAATGCAGTTGGCTAAGAGATGGAGATATGTGTTATAAATTCTTCTATGCTACTGTCAAGGCTAGACAAAGTCGGAATACCATACACAGAGTGTTTGATCCTGATGGACTTCTTATTACTGGGGATGAGGGTGTTCAAAATAAGGCGGTACAGTATTTCTGGGACCTCTACAACCAGATCTCCTACCCGAACGACTTTCCACACTTTGATTTTAAAAGGATAGTCTCTTAGCGAGGTAATGCTGTTTTACAGGCAACAATGTCGATGGAAGAGATACATTCTATTATTAGTAATGCAGACCATATCAAATCGCCATGACCGGATGACTTTGGGGCGGCCTTCGTCAAAAATCACTGGGAGATGATTCAGGTCTACGTCCTGGATGCGGTGAGAGAATTTTTCTCTGGTAAACTGCTGAAGGAGCTCAATCACACGTTTGTGGTATTAATAGCTAAGGTGGAGGGTGCGACTCAACTGGGAGACTTCAGGCCGATTGCATGCTGTAACTTCTTATACAAGATTATAACCCACCTGATGTATGACCTGATGAGAGATGTTATGAAAGAGCCTCTCTCCTAATCAGACAACCTTCATCAAAGGGTGCCTCTATCTCTGAGAATTGTCTGTTGGCTTATGAACTTGTTAGAGATTTCAACAAACAGGGAGGTAACAAAGCGTGTCTTAAGCTGGACCTCAGGAAAGTTTACAATATGGTAAACCGGGACTTCCTTTGCCACATCATGATCTGCATGGGTTTTGACAGATGGTTGGTGGACAGGGTAAGGGAGTGTGTTTGCTCTGCATATTTCTCGATTATGATTAGGGGCCAGCCGGAGGAATTTTTCGGAAGCAGTAGAGGCATGAGACAAGGGGACCCCCTCTCTCCCTATCTATTTGCTATGGTGATGGAATTCCTCACTTGTCTTTTAGATGATGCGACTATGGACGGATTGATTACTCCTATATTTCGGAAGGTCAACCCTGTGGCGTCCCATCTAATTTATGCTGATGACCTTCTGGTGTTCGTAGAGCCGTCTGACAGATGCCTGAACACTCTTAAACGTATATTCGATACCATAAAAAAATGGTCGAATTTGCAACTAAACAAGAGCAAGAGCCAAATGTTCCTGAACCGTACTTGTGAGAATAAAGAGGCATGGCTGGCCAAGATGGACATAATGGAAGGAATGCTTCCGGTGAGATACTTGGGTCTTCCACTCTCAATCAACTATGCTGCTAACGCGGAGTGTGAAGGTCTTCTCAATTACCCGCAATCGAGACTAGAGGGATGACGGGCACAAATGCTGTCTTTTGGAGGGAGGATTGAACTTATTAAAGTCGTAATTGAAGCGGTTGCACTTGTCACGCCCCGATCTCCCGCAGGCTAAATCGGCCATCCCTGCTAGGCGAGAATCACCGCGCCAGCGCTCCCGCGGAATGATCGCTTTTACCCATCCGGACGTGATGCCGCACGAGCGTGAGCCACGCCCGTGCAAGGCCGTGGTTCATTGCCTGGCGATAAGAGTTCTAAGCCACAGAGTCGCACAGATTGTCCGAGTGCAGCGGAATCATAAACACAGGCGATTTGGTAACAAGTTCACTTAGTCGACAATATAGCGGAAGCATTGAATAACACAAGTAGAAGTAAAGCAACTCTTTATTGATATAAACAAGTGTTACAGGCGGCGCATAGTCGAGATTACAATTCGCTCAAGCCTCTCTCTCTGAAACAATAAAAGCGTGCCAAGTGGCTACAATTGTGGAATGATTGTACAGGCGATGTTCGGGCGATGTTCAGGCAATGTTCCAACATTATGTCTTGTATATGTGCTTCAGTTCCGGACGCAGCGCTCCAAGGCTTCAGAGTGGACTCCTGGCCTTAGCACGCAAGGAGGAGGCATCCGCACCGAACGAGGTTCTCCCGCACCCTGCAAACGATCTGGTGGGTTATCAGTACAATGAATGCACTGGTGGGGAGGCTACTCGCCCGCTCGACAAATCCAAACACGTAATATATGTTTCGTGCACCAACTATTAAGTTGTCTTTTTAGTTGCCTTAGGATCAGTTTCATGGCATATTGAATAGCCTAACTCGTGTGGCAGTGCGCCGTGCGATATAAGAGGAAACACGACGAGACTTACCAACTTACCATTTGACCTTCCCTGTCCAAGGCAAACTAAGTTAATTTAAGCACGAGCATATATAACATTTAGGGCAATAGCATATGCAAGTTCTCGATGCGATGCAATGACTCGCACGCGGATAGCCGCTAAGCGAGGATGACTTATCTATATGACATAAGTCACTGGCATAGCCATAAGGACGGTTTAAGTCTCAAGACAAGAATGATGTGCAACGCAGGTGGCAAGCCCCGCTACACAGCACCCTTGCCCGGTAACATACGACTTACATACGTTTCCGTCTGGATCGGACCGGTCCCAGCGCCCTGGCAGCCGACCGCGGAAACCACAATAAACCTTGTGCACAAGTTGTCCGCGACAATGCAGGTCAGGGTCTTTCTAAATCCATAACTTAATATGGTAATCCATGATTCTTTGTTCTGAACCGAGCATTTGCTCCACGAGCTGAGATTCTTTCTTTACTGGACGTATTCTCGTTCAGAGGTTAACTTAATATGATTATCATTCAGATGCAAGCTTGACATAATTTTCGTTCAGATATAAACTTGCCTTGATGCATTCCCCTGGTGCGGGGATTGCCTTGGTGACCTAACGGTCCCGGATACTTGCAGGTTCATATTGCACAGAAGGACTATTTGATAGTCTCCTAGCTGACTCAATGCATGAACGATACTGATCACGTTAGACATTTGTGGCATAAGTTCATAAATCGAGGCAACATTACAAGTTAACATGCCTAAGCAGGCAAGCATGCGTTTGTAAGGGACTTAAGCAATCACGTTGGCTCGGGCCCGAAGGTAAGCCGAGGGGTAAAACCGTAAGGGACTTTCCGAGCTGTATAATCTAGGGTAGCATGCGAGGGTCTGAACATAAGCAATATTTCATTTCCATGTTCTAGCACAAGCAATACAAGTTGGGATTATTCCCTTAGCTAGGTGCGTTGTATTCTTATTAGCATACAGGGGGTGATTCACCTAGCGACTAGCATGTATCGTTCCATATTTTAAGTGTGCTGGCTAAGCAAAGACAAGTTCACCGTAGCCACCCACCTTAGCGATGATTCGTCTCGGTTGAGCGATACGTCAAACGAGCCTCTGAAAGCCTAAGCCGAACTCCTGTAGGGACAAGTCTGGATATCCTTTGCCTCAAACGAGTTTTCTCGCCTGAGCAAAGCGGGTCGGGACATTGCACCTTTGCCATTTGAATCGGCAGTCCGCTTGAGCGGAACGGGGTGTTACAGCACTTTTCTGGCTCCAGGCCATTATACTGCCTAATGGTACGATGAAGAAAATTTAAAGCATGTATGCAGACTTCTTGTGAAAATGAGACATACATGCAATTAGTTGGGAAGAGTGTCTAGGCCTAAAAAGGAAGGTGGAGTTGGTTTGCGATCTTTGGGTCTCCTCCGGGAAACTGCATATCTCAAATTGTTATGGAGATTCATCAATGGTAAGTCTCTGTAGGCCGAATGGATCAAGGAAAGATATTTTTCGAAGGAGGACTTCTGGTCAACCAGTATCAATAACTTCTCGGTCACCGTTAAAGTTTGTTGAGGACGAGAAGAAAGGCTAAGGGTAAATTGACGAGAGTCATAGGGTCTGGGGCGCAAACAAGCATTAGGCATGGCCCCTGGATTGGGCACACTAGCCTTATTGAGAGGGAGGGATGGCATGTTTATGAGCTGATGGGCTCCATGGATATGGTTAGCAGCCTTATCCAAGAAGGAGAGTAGAAGATCCAAGGCCATTTGATAGAGGCGGCCCATGCAGAAGATATCCGGGCAGTGGAGATTGATAGACAAGCGATGGAGGATTACTGGACCTGGACAGACATGGAGAAAGACACTTTCAAGTTCAGTACAGCCATGAATCAGATACAGACCGATCATGAGGAGGTTGATTGAGCGGAGGTGGTTTGGACCAAAGGGATGTCGTTGTGCTTATACAAAGCGATCATGAATCGACTACTTACCTGAGACAGGGTGAGCAAATTTGGCATCCACTATGAGGACATAAAGTGTTGTTTATGCGGTAATCATGATGAGACCAAGGATCATCTGTTCTTTGCATGTGATGTCAGTTGGGAGATCTGGAGTGCGCAGAGACGTAAATTGGGGCAAACTGATGTTCATTGTAGAGAGCTGGCTGCAGTATTGAATGATATTAAAGCTCAAAAGGGGAAAGGGGAGATGTTGTTGCTGTCTGAGAATAATGTTTGAGACGGTGATTTGGCATGTCTGGAGGGAACGCAACCGGCGTATCTTTGAGGGACGTCCCCTTAGTACTCTTGTTGTACAAAGAAACATAGATGCTGACATAGATTTTTTAGAATCCAGATGACTCATTTTGTAATCTAGGATAGATCTAAGTTGTAATTATCGTTGATCAATAATATTTACCTTTTTCAAAAAAAATAAAATTATATATATATATATATAATATATATAACACTAACATACATACACGCTAACACTCACAACACTCCCACTATTTATGTATATAGGTAGACACTATAATACACTTCCTCTCGATACTAAAACATATACAAACACAATCCTAATTTGATATCCTTGATACCAAGTATCACCCTATGATACTCAAACAAAATTACCTTCCCATTATACCATTTTGGTATCAAGAATACTCAACCTAACAATATCTAAGATACTCATAACCATGGCATATATTTATATATAATAATATAAAATTTTATAAGCATGAACTTGACCATTTAAACTACGATTTCCATTGTATCTCAAAATCTAACCATGCGTACCACGTAGTATCTTGACACTACACTAGGTATCCTATTTAGTGTAACGCCCCGCTTTGCGCCGGCGTTATGTATCAAGGTGAGTGGGCAGAACTTCGTTCTCTGATTCTTGCACGCCTTAATAATAACCTGAGTTTTTGCTTGCAATGTTTTCTTAAGAGAATGATAGAACCTGCCTTGCATGTTAATGAACGAACTCACCTAGCTTGTCTTTGAAACAATGCCTGCTTAACGAAAATCCTGAATCGCCTGCTTAGAGTGCATGAATATGTTCACTATCGTCTATGCTTCGAGAGAACCATACTGTGCCTGAACGTGTTCAAGTGATAAGTCGGATTGCCCCGCAACAATGAGTGTATTCTGATGGTTCGTCTCGTCTGCATACTAGAGTTTATTTGATAGTGTTCCATGCATTCGCACGCGGTCGGACAATGGCTATTGGTGGAGAGCTGAACTGCATGTGTCCCGGCTGCTACCATGATAGTGCAAAGCAACCATGAGTCACAGCTGCCTCTAGCATCAGATAAAGAGTCATTGGTATGCTGTTCCACCAGCTGCCGATCCTGAGATACTCGGGGACCGCCCTGCATATAGCTAAGTCATTGTGTTGGCTTGGATAGTGACTGCCCCTAAGAATGTGCATCGTGTGTCTAGCTTTGCATCAGACCCTCGAGTCGCACGAGACACGCTGTGCACACCCTGAAACATGAACGGTTTGCTTGCTTGCATATTCAATATGAAACTCTGTTTCCAAACATGTTTCTAAACAAGTAAATCGACTCTGCTAGAACTGCATAAAACGAACCTAGGTAAAACTAGAAAGATCACTAGTAATGTAATGTTTTATAACATGATTACTTAGTGCCTGTTTGAGTGAATGCTTGTTTCTGTTCAGTTGATTTATCTCACCAGTACTTATATAAAGTGCTGACCCACCAACAGTTTACTTGTTCGCAGGTACTGGATCGTCCGAGGGAGCGATAGGCGTGCCACAGTCCCCAAGACCCGGAATCCTGGTTTCGATTGTTGCCCGAGAATGCTATCGTATAAGGGGGCATAATGTATGGAACGAACGTGTGCCTTTGCTAAAGGAAACCCAAGTTGCCTCGATTGTCCCGAACACTCAGTTGGCTAATGCATTGCATTGCAACAAGTCCCTTTCCGCTGCTTACTCGATTGATGCGATGATAGCCAACTATCAACTTAAACGATTGGCCTTGCACGGACGCAACCCCAGGCCCGTGCGGCATCACGTCCCCCGAAAGCTCGAACGGGCCATTCGCTTGGCTCCCTTCCTCCCTCGCACCCGCGGGACGGACGCGGTGATTCGCGTCCGGCGCGCCGAGGCACGGTGATACGTGTCCGGTTCGTTGATTCCCGGCCGCACGGGGCGGGGCAGGGCGGAGCGGCGGCCCGGGCGGGACCGGGGCGTGACAGAATGGTATCAGAGCGGAATCGATTCTCTGGCCCAAACCATTGCTATGACTCTGAGATATTATCGATATGGTTTTGCAAAGAGCGTTCCATACAATAAGTCCATAGATATTCTCAAAGTGCAAAATGTTTTCTGAACTTGAATTGCTTGATTGTTTCGATTGAGTACGGCGAGGGACGGCACTATCGTTACTCGGGATATCGAGAAGTTTATCCTTGAAGTTTCGAGGACGAAACTTTTTGTTGGTTGGTAAGTATGTAACGCCCCGCTTCGCGCCGGCGTTATGTATCAAGGTGAGTGGGCAGAACTTCGTTCTCTGATTCTTGCACGCCTTAATAATAACCTGAGTTTTTGCTTGCAATGTTTTCTTAAGAGAATGATAGAACCTGCCTTGCATATTAATGAACGAACTCACCTAGCTTGTCTTTGAAACAATGCCTGCTTAACGAAAATCCTGAATCGCCTGCTTAGAGTGCATGAATATGTTCACTATCGTCTATGCTTCGAGAGAACCATACTGTGCCTGAACGTGTTCAAGTGATAAGTCGGATTGCCCCGCAACAATGAGTGTATTCTGATGGTTCGTCTCGTCTGCATACTAGAGTTTATTTGATAGTGTTCCATGCATTCGCACGCGGTCGGACAATGGCTATTGGTGGAGAGCTGAACTGCATGTGTCCCGGCTGCTACCATGATAGTACAAAGCAACCATGAGTCACAGCTGCCTCTAGCATCAGATAAAGAGTCATTGGTATGCTGTTCCACCAGCTGCCGATCCTGAGATACTCGGGGACCGCCCTGCATATAGCTAAGTCATTGTGTTGGCTTGGATAGTGACTGCCCCTAAGAATGTGCATCGTGTGTCTAGCTTTGCATCAGACCCTCGAGTCGCACGAGACACGCTGTGCACACCCTGAAACATGAACGGTTTGCTTGCTTGCATATTCAATATGAAACTCTGTTTCCAAACATGTTTCTAAACAAGTAAATCGACTCTGCTAGAACTGCATAAAACGAACCTAGGTAAAACTAGAAAGATCACTAGTAATGTAATGTTTTATAACATGATTACTTAGTGCCTGTTTGAGTGAATGCTTGTTTCTGTTCAGTTGATTTATCTCACCAGTACTTGTATAAAGTGCTGACCCACCAACAGTTTACTTGTTCGCAGGTACTGGATCGTCCGAGGGAGCGATAGGCGTGCCACAGTCCCCAAGACCCGGAATCCTGGTTTCGATTGTTGCCCGAGAATGCTATCGTATAAGGGGGCATAATGTATGGAACGAACGTGTGCCTTTGCTAAAGGAAACCCAAGTTGCCTCGATTGTCCCGAACACTCAGTTGGCTAATGCATTGCATTGCAACAAGTCCCTTTCCGCTGCTTACTCGATTGATGCGATGATAGCCAACTATCAACTTAAACGATTGGCCTTGCACGGGCGCAACCCCAGGCCCGTGCGGCATCACGTCCCCCGAAAGCTCGAACGGGCCATTCGCTTGGCTCCCTTCCTTCCTCGCACCCGCGGGACGGGCGCGGTGATTCGCGTCCGGCGCGCCGAGGCACGGTGATACGTGTCCGGTTCGTTGATTCCCGGCCGCACGGGGCGGGGCAGGGCGGAGCGGCGGCCCGGGCGGGACCGGGGCGTGACATTTAGGACACCTAGACACATGCACAACTCACATCAAGACACAAAAATTTCTTTGGGGACACAACACAAGCACTTGGTGGATACCAATCCACTAGTATTCTAAATCATTAATTAAAACACTTAGATCTATTACCTAGGAGTCTATTAGAATCTAGTATTTACATTAGAAAGTTAGGCCTAGTTCTTAGGAATTTTCTATTGGTTTTAGATTAATTATTCTACCATAGAACTAAAAGGAAGTAATATTTACCTCTTGCGAAGGGCTCCCAAGTACAATCCAGTACAATCCTCTAATGAATGGTGTAGGAAGAAGAAGTGTATTCAATCCTCCTTGGTAGTGTTCCTTGCTAACTCTACTTGAGCTCCCAAGCTTTGTCTCCAACTTTAGTAGAAAGTTGAAGAGGGAATGAGCTTATTTGGAATGGAGGGGAAAGGAATTAGGGTATAGGAATCTTGGAAATGAGAAGTGGAGAAGAAGTGTAGTGTAATGAATGAATGAAGGTGGGGTATTTATATGGATGTTTGGGATATTTTTCAAATGTTAGCTTCTCTTGGAAGTCATCCAAGATCTTTGTTTGAAGAGGTGAGAATGATATTTACAAGTTTTCCCATAGATATTAATTATGAGGAGATGGAATTAAAATATCTAGATATTTTCTAATCCAAGATTAACCCTAACCTAAATATTAATCTCCCATTAAACTAAACCTAACATAAATACTAATTATGATTAAATAATTTATCACTATCTAAATATTAATCAATAATAAATAAATAATTATAATTAAAAAAATAGTGTGAAAAGTGGAGGTTACAAATCTCCCCACTTAGAAAAATTTCGTCATCGAAATTTAAGGATAGATGTAGGCACGAAAGAAAGAAAAGAATAACTCACGATTCAAAAGTTAAAGGTATCGCTCACACCTCTCATCTCCTCATTCCTAGGTAGATATAACATTTTTATCATATTTCTCATAATCCTGACTTCTCATTATACAATCCTGAAACTTTCAGTATAACTTATTACACAGTCCTTGATATATTAATCTCTATCATGTTCGTCTAATATCTCGATCTTAATATTTATAATCATGAAACTCCTTGGAAGTTCACTCACTTTTATCCTTCAATATTTATCTCTATATCGCTTCCATTTAATCTTATGGTTCTCTATCATTAATTACAAACTCTGTAAGGTATAGATATACAATTTTCAACCTTGCCTGTTGAGGAGTCCATCTTCTCAAAATTTTACCTTACCATTGAGTTCTCATATCCATCGTATCAGATTTTTTAATGTTTCCATCCAACCAAATATGTACCTTCGGTGTCAAGTTTTGTATCTCGTACTTCGCATCACGTCTCTTGTCACACATCCTTTATTCTCTGATATTCAGTATCCTTGTTCCAATTCAAATTATTTTGCTACCAATATCCTCTTCTTGTAGCCTAATCATGATAGATACAACATATAATCTAGTTATACTTCAAATATGTATATTTTAAATCATATATTTTTATTCCGCAATTTTCAATACTCATAGTTAAACCATTCTACTTAAAATTTTTGAACTCCCATATCAAATGATTGATCAAAATCTTATTTTCCTCCACCAATAATATATGTTGCTAATTTAAAATTTTAACCTCGAAGTATTTATAATCTATCAATCTTCATTCATCAATTTCTATCATATGAAGTTTTGGAAAACCCTTTAATTCATGATCTTGATTTCCAATTATTATTCCAATTTAACTTTTGTATCCCAAGAGTCAAGGATTTCATGTCTCTCCTTTACCTGGCTAGAATATCAGTACCAAATGATAACCATTTTCTCTATCCTAGAGCTAGATGACTAGGACACTTCCTTAGGCTATTTCGAAAGTAAGGGGGATAATAAGATTAAAAAGGAAACAAGACTTTAGTTTATAGTCATGTCAGGATAACATGTTTTTAGATGCAAGGAAAATAGGTCAAAGCTAATTAAGAAGAAGAAAAAATGTCTACAAAGAATAAGAATCCTACTTTTGTTCACTTGATTACAATGAAATCATTGTCATACATTTTTCTTGCATCTGTTAATAGCCAACCAGTTCCTAAAATTTTCCATCCAAGGTGTTCACCTCTATTTGATATCCAATTCTTTTACTCATTATGACTCCACATTATTGATTATGAACTACTAAGAAATTGATGTTTTAAACTTTGTCCTTCAAAAGATCTTTATCGGTTATGCATTTTCATCCATGATATCATCATTTATGAGTTTCTATCAATCCCTATAACTCTACTATATTTAGATATTTAAGTATATAAATGATTTCATCTAATAATTTAGTCAAGGTTTTCTAGTATCAATATTTTTCATCTCTCCTTAATTCTATTATCCTTGAAATTTAGAATGAAATCATAAAGTCATTGTTTCTAAAATCATCCTTTGTTTTGTTATAGCAACCTTCAATATCGTCTATAATATTTAAAATCATTTTGCTAGTAACTATCTAGAAATTTCAAATTTTATTCGTAATCATCCTCAAAATCTCATGTGTTAGTATTTAATCCAAATCATATTCGCTGCTATCGGTTTACCAAATCACCAAGATAAGTTACAACCTCAAGGTATCTAAAATCTCAAAATTCAGTCATCAGTACTACCAATTTATTCTTCTGATCCTCTGTTCTACTTTCTTTGTTTTATTTCCTCAAGTTCATATGTTATTCTTCCGTTTACTACTCAAACATATTTCATAAAATCTTTCAAACCCCGATGTAGTATCTTGATTAATTTCTGATTTTCTTGATTGTTGCCTCGACGTATTCATGTATAAGGTTTTAATTTACCATTCTTCTATTCTAAATCTGAATTCTATAGTCCATAAAACTCATCTAAATGCAAGAATTAGGTTCAACAATGGATATATATTCAAGTTGAATCAATAGTTAGAGTGAACAAAAGCAAGGAATAATAGATTTAGGCAATGTTCAAAGTATGATTCTCAAGGGTCATCCCATGAATCTATCAAGAAATCGTAATATGTGATTGATTACTCTCTCCTGTATCCGTCAATCTTATTCTATCGTAGGCTCGCAGTATTGTACCCATTTCGAGAAACTACCACGACATCACAGTAGTTTGTGATGACTGACCTGCATGAGCCACCATAAAAATTTGTCACGACCCGCGTCCTGATGATCGGACACGAGTACGTGGGTACGTCTAGCCTACGCCGCAGTGTCGGCTGTAAAACGCTGTCTAGTAACTCACAATTATCCAACAACTCACGCAATTTATATATGAAATAAATCATAGTACTCAGATCACATTTTCTAAGAAAGATATCACGAGAAGGAATAACCAATACGAACATTAAGACCAACACACACACACACACACACACACACACATATATATATATATATATATATATATATATATATATATCAAGTCCCAAAGTTTTAGGTTAAAACAACTTCAAGAGTCTAGATACGAAAGTATAACATAAGACGGTAGACTACAAGAGACATTCCGGACAAAAGATATAGTCTATAAGCTATACTAAAACTAAGTAGTCGTAGTCGTAGCCGTGATCTCCACTGCGACGGTCTCCTGATCCTCTGGTAGGGCAGGATTAAGCTCTGCTAAAAGGTCCACCTGGGGTTCATAGTAGGTGGAATATTGGCCCTCATATTCGTCCCCTATTTACATCAACATCCAGTCAAGATTGGAGCGAAGTACAATACAATGAAAGCAATCAGAGTCCTCGCCACTGGTCCTCCGCATCATCTGCCACTTCCACGATAGCACACATAAGGGCAGTACCAAGACGCTGGAGCGAGTGCGTAAAGACTTTTTCTGGCCCGGTCTACGCCGTACTATTGAGGAGTACGTGGCCGCATGTGCCACCTGCCAACGCAACAAGACATCCACTCTCAGCCCTGCAAGCCTGCTACAGCCCTGCCAATTCCACAACATGTGTGGGCCGATATTTCCATGAACTTTGTGACTCAGTTGCCCCGTTCCAAGGGCAAATCCATCGTTTTGGTAGTAGTGGACCGGTTGTTCAAGTATGCACATTTCATGGCGACGAGTCACCCTTTTTTGGCATCATCAATCGCACAGGTTTTCTTTGATACGGTGGTGCATCTACATGGTATTCCCGAGACCATCGTCAGCGATCACAATCCCATGTTTACCAGCGCCTTCTGGCAGGACACTTTTCGGCGGTGCGGTACTAAGTTGCTCTTGTCCTCAGCATACCACCCCTAGTCAGATGGCCAGACAGAAGTGGTCAATCGGACAATGGAGATGTACCTCCGCTGTTTCATAGCTGATAAATCCAAAACGTGGACTTACTGGCTTCCGTGGGCTGAGTTCTGCTACAACACCTCCTTTCACTCGGCTCACCGCACCACCCCTTTTGAGCTCGTATACGGCCGACCTTCCCCTGCCATGCATCCCTATAAGGCCCGTGCCTCCGTGATTGATGCTGTCGACCGCCACCTCAATGATCGTGCCACGGTTCTCGAACAAGCAAGACAGCGCCTTCACCATGCTCAAAATCGGATGCGACAAGTATATGATGCTCACCACCGGGAGGTCATCTTCAGCTCGGGTGATTGGGTGTTGGTACGCCTCCAACGACATCGATAATCCACTATGAGGCACACAATTGACCACAAGCTCGCTCCTCGCTTCTTCGGGCCCTTCCTAGTCTCTGCTCAGGTTGGCACGATGGCCTATCAACTCGAGCTTCCAACCAACGCCCGCCTCCACAACGTCTTCCATGTATCTTTGCTGAAGCCATTCCGTGATCCACCACCGATGGTAGTACCAACCTTACCTGCCGACCTCACACCAAGCGAACACCCGGTCTCGACGGAGATACTTGATACTCGGATGGTTGCTGACACCCACGAGTACTTGGTTCGCTGGACGGAAGAAACCGCTGACGATGCTACATGGGTCCAACACGACACCCTCGAGCGCCTTCATCCCGGCTTTCAGCGCGAGAACGCGTTGGGTTTGAAGGGAGGGAGTATTGTTACGGGTCGGTTCGTGCGAACCTATACCCGTTACTCACATGGAACGGCCAAAGGGAAAAACACACAAGACCCGACTAGGGTTGCCCATACCTATCCGGCGGCATTACTTGCCAATATTATTAATAATATTAGCAATAGTTAGTTTTCTTTCAAGGAAGATATTATTAGCAATATTTCTAATAATGTCTTTCCTTGAAAGAAAAGATATTACTTAGCAATATTATTAGTAATATTATTGTAAACCCCCTCGATTTATTCTGTAGATAGTTAGGGTGGATTTGAAAAATTTTGGTTTTTGGTAGCAGATGTCGAGGTTTAGAGTGGAGATAATTTTATCTGGCATTTAATTCATTTAATTAAAACCCTTGGCGCATCCTATCATTCCTAAATTAATCGGAGCCCAATATCAACCCATAAATTCCATCGGACTTTTGTACTTTTGACTTGACTCGCCAAATTAGGCACTGGACTTTTCCGTCTTCATAAAAATCAGTTTTGTTGTGCTCTAAATTAATTGCGCAACTTTCCGAAAATCGTAACTCATATTTAATTCCGTGTCGGACACCTGTGTCGTTACCCTAAATTTTGAGATACCAACTTAACCCGTTGAGCCGGACCAACTAAAGGGTCCAAGACTGACTCCAAGCCCCCACCATTTTTGACCTTTGCGTCATTTCCGGATTTTGACCCCAAGTGCCCCCATTTAATTTAAAATCGCGGGACACTTTATTTCTATTTAAATCGGGGATACCCATTTTCCCTAATCCTATTTAAATCCTTAATTAATCCCAATGCCCATTAAATTAAACCCGTGCCAAACCCCCAACACCCCCTCGCCATGCAAATCATCAACCGCAATTTTCTCCACAATTTTTGCGTCATTTTATGTGTTCATGCAATTTTCCGAATTTAAGGGGCTAATTTGCAAATATGGTAACATGTGTCAAAACCTCATGGGTTTAAACCCAAATGGAGAAACCCCCACCCATGACCGTTCAAACCACACTCCACTCCCCTTTGTGAGCACACCATTTTTTCTTCATGACACATCCTAGCCATCCATTCAAATTAGGATTCACCATCACCCTCCATCCAACTCACCACTTCCCTATAAAACCATCACCCTCACCCTCACAAACCCCAAGGCCGGCCCTAATCCCAACACATGGAGAACCCCACCCCCTCTCTCTCTCTCTCCTCCCTCACAATATTTCAGTCGAACCACACCCACTCCATCCTTCCTTCCTCCTTCCTTTTTCATTCTTCTTCTTCTCCTTCTATTCTTCTTCTCCTCCCTTGGAACCGGAGGTCCGGCCACCGACTGCGGAGCTCCGGCGGGCCAGTAGCAGCTCCACCACCCCACGGGCTGCTCCGCCACTCCACGAGCTCCGGCCAAGCCTAGCTCCGGCCGGCCCTCACAGCCCCACGAGCTTCTCCACCCTGGCCGAACTCCGGCATTCGAACGCTGCCACGCCGAGCTGTGCAGCGCCGCACCCACTCGATCACCGCCGACTGTACGTTTCCACCCCCCCCCCCCGCGACTGTCCGAGCAGCGTCTCACTCCGGCCCGTGCACCCGACGCCGACCGCCCACTGTGTATTCACCCCCGCTCCGGCAGTGCAGTGTTCCCTGCCGACCGCCGGCCTGTGCCCTCCCTGCTCCGATCCAGTTCCTCCGCACAGCCCTCGACTCCGGCAGTGCAGCTCCCTCGCCTACTGCCGCTCGAACCCGTCACGACTGTGCGGCATCTCCTCCGGCTCAGGCCAAACGAGCACCCCCGCATCTCCGGCAGCTACTGAACCACCACGAGCTCCGTTCCATCCCTGGCTGACCGTTCCATCAACCGACGACTGAACACCGGCGAGCTCGACACTCCGGCATCCCCGTTCCTCGTCTCCGGCAAGCAACTCCCTCTCCACCACCAACATTGACCACTCCTCACCCCGTTACACCACTTCCCAGCATCACTCCGGCCACCCATACTCCGGCTGACTGATCCCGACTCCGACTTCACGACGTCTGCCGTATCCCGCTGCTCTCCGTCGACTGTGCAGTCCGCGGTCCAGCGATGAACCGACTGAAGAGCTATCATCTTCCTTGCCCTCGTCCCTTCCTCGTGTAAGCTTCCTTCCCCTAGTGTCCATCTCCATTATAGCTTGATACATGAGTTATGTTTTCATGCACATGCAGAATATTGTTTCTATTAGGGTGATGAGTTGGGTTATTAATTTTTGTTTTGCTATGGGTTGTGGAGACAAGGGGTGATGCAAGGATGATATTGTTTGGAAGAAGGGGAGTACTGTTTTACATGAGTCATGAAGTTGAGGAAGGTCTAGAAGTTTGAGGGATGAATAAGGTGAGCAATTTTATGACTAGGGTAACAGATGGTGATGACGCGAACACATAGCTGGCGTGTCACGTATTCCTGGTCCTACGTATTTTGGGACTGGGGCGTGACAATTATTAGCAATAATTAGTTTTCTTTCTAAGAAGATATTATTAGCAATATTGCATAATATCTTTTCTTTCAAGAAAAAAAAAATTACTAGTAATATTATTAGCAATAATTAGTATAATTTAGTTTCCTTTCCAACAAATTATGGTTAGCAATTGTAGCCATCCTCTATCTATATATAGAGGTGAAAATTCTCTTGAGAATATTATCAAAGAAAAGTTTAATAAAAAATATATGCGGTACTTATCCCGATCTGAGAAGCGCCCGCGCCTGCGACAAGGCGCAACACCAAGGCTGGCCGGTCACAAGACCAGACGGCTTCTTCATCGTCTTCGTCCCATCGTCCAGTTATGCGTGCCTTCGCTAAGCAAGAAGAAGCGCGTAACACACTACTGCTGCTGCTGCATGTTGCTGCTAATGCTGCCTGCACTTCCCCCCCACGCCACCCCCCGGTCTTTAACACACACACACATCTATATATACTATATACACACACTCCCATATATACATATAAATGTATATAAAACTAATATGCATACACTCACAACACTCCCACTATTTATGTATATAGGTAGACACTATATGACTATAATACACTTCCTCTTGATACTAAAACATATACAAACACAATCCTAATTTGATATCCTTGACACCAAGTATCACCCTATGATACTCAAACAAAATTACCTTCTCACGATACCGTTTTGTTATCCAGAATACTCAACCCAACAATATCTAAGATACTCATAACAATGGCATATGTTTATATACAATAATCTAAAATCTTATAAGCATGAACTTGACCATTTAAACTACGATTTTCATTGTATCTCAAAATCTAACCATGCGTACCACGTAGTATCTTGACACTACACTAGGTATCCTATTTAGGACACCTAGACACATGCACAACTCATATCAAGGCACAAAAATTTCTTTAGGGACACAACACAAGCACTTAGTGGATACCAATCCACTAGTGTTCTAAATCATTAATTAAAACACCTAGATCTATTACCTAGGAGTCTATTAGAATCTAGTATTTACATTAGAAAGTTAGGCCTAGTTATAGTGAATTTTCTATGTGTAGAACTAAAAGGAAGTAATGTTTACCTCTTGGGAAGGGCTTCCAAGTACAATCATCTCTAATGAATGGTGTAGGAAGAAGAAGTGTGTTCAATCCTCCTTGGTAGTGTTCCTTGCTAACTCTACTTGAGCTCCCAATCTTTATCTCCAACTTTAGTAGAAAGTTGAAGAGGGAATAAGCTTATTTGGAATAATAGGGAAATGAATTAGGGTTAAGGAATCTTGGGAAGGAGAAGTGGAGAAGAAGTGTAGTGGGATGGAATGAATGAAGGTGAGGTGTTTATATGGATGTTTGGGATATTTTCCAAATGTTAGTTTCTCTTGGAAGTCATCCAAGATCTTTGTTTGAAGATGTAGGAAGGATATTTACAAGTTTACCCCTAAATATTAATTATGAAGACGTAGGATTAAAATATCTAGATATTTCCTAATCCAAGATTAACTCTAACCTAAACATCAATCTCCCATTAACCTAAACCAAGGTTAACTCTAACCTAAATACTAATTAGGATTAAATAATTAATCACTATCTTAATATTAATCAATAAATAATTATAATTAAAAAAATAGTTTGAAAAGTGGAGGTTACAAAATTTTAGCCTCATTCAATTGATATAATATATTAGCTAGTAACGGTATCGAAAACTTGTAGCCAACCATGATCTTGTTAATCGTACGACTTTATACACATTTGTTAACCGTCAACTTTCTTCGGTGTCAATAGTTCTGGAACCTCGCACGAACTCGTACTCTTTAATGTGCCCCTTTTGTAACAACTTCTCAACCTCTCCCAAAGAAATCTCGTTCTCCCGAGGGCTCATACCATAGTGTAACAAGTTTGGCATAACTCAACCCGGGTACAAGAACGATGTAGTGTTGAATGTCGCACATGGGTGGTAGTTCTCCAGAAAGTTCCACCAAAAGAATATCGCAAAACTCGTCGAGGACTGATTATGTTTTCCTTCACCACCAAGACATGCACCTCACGAGCCTCCTTAAATTTAGCTTCTGATTCCTTCGTGGAAATCGTCAAAGAGAAATGCCTCTCCCTCCTCTTGTAAAAATTCGGTTTGGGTATTCTTTTTCAAACGTATAAGCATGAACTTCCCCTTGTCCTTCACTAGTAGTTATGTGTTGTTGAGCCCATTGTTCTTCGTCCTAATATTGAACTGGCATGGCTGCTCAAGCAACATATGACAAATGTCAAGTTCGTCTATCATGTCGCAATAGATGTCGTCTTTATAGTCCCTAATGTAAAAAGGTACTCGATATCGCTCTGTCAACCTTTTGAATCCACCCGACAAAGTACGGGTCATGGTGCTTCTCTAACGTCAAACCTGCGACTTCGACTATCTGTCGGCTAATAATGGTCTCCTGGATGCCGCTATCGACCATAACCCCAAATCGTCTACCATTGATAGTATATAGGGTTTAAAAGAGCTTGTTTCGTTGTGAGGGGTCTTCGAGTCTTGGTGCTAACATGAGCTTTCGTACTACACTAACGGTCACTTCTTCCTACTCGGATTCGTCCGTGCCACAGTTGATATCATCGTTCACCTCTTTGTTGAAAATTTCGTGATCAATATAAGCCACATGCTTTCTTCGCGGATAATCACTCAAGCAGTGGCCCATTTGATTGTATTTGGAACACTTACCAAGAATGGGTTTGGCATATGAGTTGTTGGGTTGAACAGTCGCCTCAATGGGCCTCTTCCTAACTGTCTTCACCGCCACACTATCCTTTTTGGGTGCTTCATCTGTTGCTTTAGTCATGGGCCGCTCCGCTATCTCTGTTTCTAATTTGATTTGCCACTCGAATGCCACTTCTCTTGCGGTAATCGCTCACCCTGTAAGGCACGCTCGGTTCTAGGGCTCCGTCATGTTAGGGATGCACTGATTCCAATCCGAGCTCGAATTGCTAGCTTGAGTCAGTCCATAAAGCGAGATACCTATTGCCCTTTTCTTTTGTCGAGATGGTTCCCTCGACAAGATGCAAGACCTCTGCGGTATACGCATTGATGCTTTGTTGCCCCTATGCAGACCTCTAGCTGATGGAAATGGTGCTGCTCCTAGCCGTAAGATGGAAAAGCGTGCTTTTTGTTTCTTCTGCATCTTCCCCTATGAGGCGATGAAGCTCTTTCCTTCCCATCTACGATCGTCTTGCATCATATCCCACCAAATCGATGCTTTTGATTTCAATCGGCATGCCATCAACTTCACCTTCTTGTCCATAGGGTTCTCCATGTTGTCGAAGAATCGGTTAACCTTCGACAATCAATCCATGAACTCGTTGATTCCGAGATCGCCATGAAAGATCAAAATAACGACCTTCAACTAGAAACCAACTCATCTCCTATACGGACCTTTTCTACGATCGCCACGTTGGTAAGTGTAGCCATTGTCCAACCGATCTTTGCCGCCAAGAAAATTGTTCCTCTCGTAGTTGCCATAACAATCGCGTTTGCTGATACCGTGCCGATCGAAGTAGAGCACCACGATCGTCATTACGATCCTGCTTAGCGAGATCATCGAACTCCTTGCTCGAGCTAGACGAATCTACACGAGCCTTCCTTTGACGATTCTCTCGTGTCGGCACTTGTCAATATTTCGGGAGTTTGCGGACTTTGCTCATTCGTGATGCTATTTTTGGATTTTGACCAGATTGCTTAATCTTTCATGATTGCCTACCATCTTCTCAACTTCTTGGACGTGTAGTTTCAGTTCCTGCAAAGAGAACGAGGAGACGGATCACGACAAAGAGGCCTTCAACTCTCTGCACTTCGTTAGGGAGTTGGTCGTCGTTCGTCGTTGGTTTCTGTCATGTCTCGCGACATGTTGAGGACTTTGATACCCACCTGACACAATATGAAAATATCGATCACTGAAACCAACGATCTAAGATACGAGGGCTGATAATTCAATTCCCCCACAAGAGGATTAAAAAAGAACTCTTATTGATAACTCAAAGTAATAATAATGTACTTGTTTTCTAGATAATACTTATTTATAAGAAAATATAACTGAAACCCTAAGAAACTCATAAACAACCTAGGAAAGAAACATTAAAAATAGGTCAAAAAATCTTCCAAAAGCAGCGTAAAATATGTTCGGCCACGTGAACCGGAATACCGATTTTTCCCGTGCCAATTTGTGCAAAATTTAGTCCTCACTAGGAATTCCGGATTCCCCGATCGGAATACTGCCAAGATTCCGATCAGGGGCCTGAATTCCGTTATGAACATCCAAAACGTGTGTCACTGTTACCACATTTCAACCTCTCTCTAGACATCGAATTAGAAGGGGAAACATGATTTCTGGACCCAAGTTTGTAAATAGCATTTTGGTTCAAGAACTACCCTTTTTTTTATGTTTCCATAATAAGAGCCACCTTAGGGGTAAAAACCTAACAGTGAAATTACAAGGTAATCTTTGTGGGAGTGCTGGTGATTGTCCATAATGAATCGACTTGTATAATGCTGTGTAATGATGATGCATAATTTAGCTACACTTTTGCGATCCTAAGAAAAATAGCATTGAACTTATTTTCGTATAGCGGTTTATTACACATGCAGATGAAAACACAAGGAACCTTTTGAAAATTCTTGAAGCTTTTAGGTCACATAATCTTCCAACCTCAAGGAGCATCTGCTCTTGTTCTTTTAGATGTCAAATTTGCAATGTTTTGTCTTCCTCACGATGTTAATCATATGTGCTATTTCGTCAGACATGGCATCTTTACGAGCAAGAGAGGTTAAGAGAACTGGTGGACCAATCTCTGAAAGAGTATCCAGAGGAAGAAGTCTTGAGATTCATAAAAGTCGGTCTTTTCTGCACTCAAGAAGCAGCCCAACGGAGGCCTTCTATGCTGCAGGTTGTAGAAATGTTGTCCAAGCCCATGAGGCTCAACGAGAAAGAGCTCACCCCCCCGGGACTCGTTGCAAACTCTTCAGGAAAGAATAAAGGTAGGAGGAGAGGAGGAAACTTCTCCACCTCTAGGTTTAAAGGCATGTCATTTACCAGCTCTACCGATGCGAGCAGCTCTGCTACTGTTTCCTTCTCTGAAATAACACCAAGATGATTATTTAGATGTATACAGTTGTAATTTATTTTTATATAGCTCATCATGTATTATAAATCATGCATCCATTAAGTAACAATCTTTGGGGATCTTTCATGTTTGTCATCCGTTCATGTTGCTTGGGTTGCTGATCCTGTGCCACTGGCTGCTTGAAGAAATTGAATTTTTGTAAATACTGTGTATACATAATGGTATTTGCAATAAATTATTTTCATTAAAGCATCTTAGGTCAATTAGTTGCTTCATCAATGTTTGCACTTTTATTATTCAGTCACTTGTAATACCATAGAGATGGTCAGAATGCATCAAGCAACTTCGACCACCATGCGTATTGTCATGGACAGACAGACATGTTCACACGCAGGCTGCGCAATAAGTGACAGTTTTTGGCGAGAAGCATCATCTTGGGAAGGTCTAGATAGCAAATTCAATATTCTTGTTTAACTTTAGATTTGTTACATGCGTGTCAAATATTGACGACTGCTGCAAATTTGAATCAAATGGAGCATACCTCTACCCTCCTGAAAATGATTCAAAAGTTGCATGCTCAAATACTATACTAGAGCTACTTGTAAAAATGTATCCTGTGCCTGAATCTACAATGAATATGCAGGTCTTATCTGCTATTGCCATGCCTCTATAAGGATAGTGTCACAAAAGCCATCAGAGCTAACTGCACATAATCCTAGCTGAAGCATGACGTAACAATGTTTGGGAACTCTCAAAATCTCTTTCATCTGGATTAATTTATTATTATTATTTTTTTAATGCTGGGTAATGGAATAATAGATCAACAGATGCATCATATTATCAATTTTTGAAGTAACAGATGCATCATTAACTCAGGACTACACAAATCTGCTCAACAAATTGACAGTATCACCTCAACCAATTGGCGACAATAGGCAGATCAGATATTTATGTAATGAAAACTGAAATATTTGGAACACCAAAAAAAAAACAAATATTGAATAATAACAGGTATATGAACCAACATGCAGAATTTCTAAAGTTCAACAAGTTTATACAGAAAGATCAAAATATCAGTCTATGCTAGAAAGTAACACGGTAAGGAATCTTCACCTTAGTACAACACCCTATCTCCAGAGCAAACTCTCCGAGCACTACATACCCCAGATTCACAACAAAGCAACCTTGACACAATCATTTGAGTAACAGCATTTAAGCACCAACTGGGATTTCTTTACTCGGCACAGCTGGTTTCTTACTCGCAGTCGCTGCAGAGGCGTCTTTAGCAGCACCATCTTTGGCAGGAACAGGAGCAGGGGGTGGTGGTGGCTTCATGGGAGGTGGAGGAGTATGCTTCAGCTTAACAAGTATTTGTCGCATCCTCGACAGGTCAGTCTGCTTCCCGGGCTTGGGCCCTTGAATTACTACAATATTTGGCTTCTTCTCTTGAGCTTTCTTTCCTCTCTTCTGAATACTAGGCACCTCATTGGGGATGAGCTCAGCTATGGCCTTCCAGTATTGTTTATCAGCTTCTGCATGGAATTTCTCCTGGGCAGCCAGGGAGAGCTGTTACAGACATTAAAGTGCCGGTTAGAGGAAATATTGATGATGGCAAAGAAACAAACATCATTTTTTTTTACCTTCTCTCTTTCTCTGTTGTTGACCTTGTTTGATTCACAAGTCAATTTTCTCTTCTCATAGAAAGCTTGCTTGTATTCCTCAGCTTCAAGAATGATTTCGTTGCGCAGTTCCTTTTCCTTCCTTTCTTTCTCCTCGAGAAGGATAGCATTTTGGCTATATACACAAGTGTTGATAAGTTATAATACTTGGACCACAACCATGATGCGAAAAACACTGAAGGGTGAATTTTGCATATACATTGAAATTTGCAACATAACACTAACAAATTCAACAACAAAAATAAAATCATCAACATATCACTAATAGGTGGGGGGGGGGGGGGGGGGGGGGGGGGGGGGTGTATTGCAGCAAAATATCTGGACCACTTTCAAATACTGAGGCAAGTCTTCTATTTCAAGCTTCAGATCCAATAACAAATTTGGATTAAGAAACATATCCTGAGCAAGAAACAATTTCCCCAACTTTTTGGACCAAAATAATGAAAAAGTTGAAAGTCAACAGTGTCGTGAACCAGATTAAGCTTAATCTCAACATCAATTATAACTTGCAACAAAAGAACCTAATAAGAATAACATGCAAAAACGTAGAATATCATGAACTTAGGCTCATGTGGAAGCTCAACAGACAGGTGCTCATCTGTGTGTCAAACTAAAAGCACTTAAGAATGAGGGAAAGACAACACAAACTTAAAAACAATGATTTGTGGGAAGCTACTTATGACATGAAAATCACGGTCAAAAGCTAGATATTGATATTGTAGCCTCTATATGATGTCGGTATGGACGGTTTTGGCAGCTTCTGATTGGAACGACCGGAGTGTTGAGTTTGGCACTAGAAAAGAATAAAAAAAATCTCAAACAATACAATATGTATAGTATAGGAATAGTTTCATGCATTGTTTATGTTATTTTCGTGAAAAAATATGATATTGTAGTGTTAAGAGAGTGAAAGATAAAATTGTTTATTACTAGCAATAACATAAATTTATAACTTCAACCGTAGCGACTGAAAAGAGATTAACAGGTCATTTTCTTTTTCTTGGCCGAGAAATTCGGTTGATACAAAAATTTCTAACCGACTTAACTTCCCAAATAGGTCATAACCAAACAACACCAAATACAAACCCTAAAAAGTCATACCAGATACCTTGGCATATAAAATTTTCTAAAACTGAAACTCTTTAAACTACCAAGAATCCCCCAAATGATATGTAACTCGAGAAAACTCAAATTTGTTACATACAAGATGACCAAAGACCCACAGACTGCATCTTGGTAACTTTGTGTTAGGAACATCTTCAAGAAGCTTCTTTACAGAACCATGGACCCTGAACAAATCGCAAAGACAAATCAAACGTCAAATCAGGAACATGTCAACCATGAACCGGTACATGAATATCAGTGGCTGAATCGACTTTAAAGTTTAAACAACCAAGTGATACCTATATATCAACTCAAGGGAAAATCCAAGCAGCACAGAGTTGACATCATGTTGACAGTTTGTTGCAGAAAAGAACAAAAAAAAAAAAAAAACTCATTCCCTTGAGCAGCTATATCAACTTTAAATCATCGACGACCCCACATTGAAGAGAAAATGCTTGGACATGCTACTGTTTGTGAATGAGTGATGACTAGATCTCCCTGTGACTCTACGCAACAAGATGGTTCTAGAAATCCAACAATATGGTTCTGGAAATCCAACATCCCCTCAACCTTGACCCCATAACCAAAGGTTATTATCCCTCTACTCACCTGTGATCACCAGATCTCCCTGTGACTACACAACCGTGATCACTTTGCTCTACAGCCATATTCCAGTCTAGCCCTAACCCTAACCAAATTACCATTGCAGTCGATTTTCCAGCCATCAAGCTTCCTTGTCTCCCACCAAAGATGGTCACATCGACTCCAGAATCATACTCCAATCTTGCATTATAGTTTTTTCTTTCCTCTTCTTTTGTTCACCCTCGATGACCACGCCATATCTAATTTCAACAGTAGCATCAAGTTGGATCTGTTTTAATTACATGTAGTATGAAACCATCGACCCCTATGGTTGACTTGGCTTACCGGAGATCGAGAGGGTTTCTTTCTTTGAGGTGTTGATGTTTTTCCTTGATTCGATGGTTGATCACCATTTGTTATTGTTGCTTATCTTGTGAACTGTAACAACAACCAGTACTAAACTTGTCACACCAAGTCGATTTTGTAGCGGCATATATTTCTAGAAGAATAATTGAGTTCAAGTTGTTGCAGTGGAAGCGATTGTTGAAATCAACATAAATGACACGATTGTACCGCCTAACTCAGTCTCCATTGGTACCCATGCTTGAAGAATGAACGAAGACTGGTTTGAGAGTATTATAAGTATATGGACTTACAATGAATAAAATATGAAGACATCCACAATGAGCTTGATATTTTATCTGAGCACCGAAAGAAGTGACCACTTCTGGCAAGAGCAACCTTTAACTGGCCTATGATCTATCTTAATTTCAATCTTTCTACATACATGACATCTGTCAAATCCCTGTGTACTTTACTGATTTCAAGAGGATCTATGAAAATTTTGGCCATGTTACTTGTTACAACCAACATTAAAGAGATCCAGTTTCACAGAAATTGGCATTATAACGTTGAAGAGATGCGGCTTGGCAGGACAACTGAAAATAATAGCTTTCTTGGATTGACTACCTCTAGAATCTGTAGTTGTACGGCCTCAAATCTCGGAATTGCATTCTCTTCGCTGAGACTTATCATACATTGATGAGAATATTTCCTATTGTTGTGTTTGGTTTGAGAGAAAATGGAAGAAAGTTAAAGAAAACGAAAGTGAAATGGATTTAGCATGTTTAGTTAGGAAGGAAATAGAAGAGAAAGAAAAGCAAGTGGAAGGAAAATGAGAGAATCCTAATCAATATAGAATATTCTTATCTTTATCTTCCTTAACAGGGGTGATTCTATTATCCTCTCTCTCTCTCTCAAATTTTATTTTATTTTCATTTTTTCTTATCAACCAAACAAGACAAAAAAAAAAATTTCCCCCTTTCTTTTCATCTTTCCTTCTTTTTATTTTATTTTCTTTCCCTTTTATTCTCTCTCTCAAACCAAACACAGCCAAACTGTTATGCTCTATTGGAGGTAAGAGAGCGTTCGTCTCTCTCACTAGACCCACTCATCAAACCTTCATATTCCGATACTAGGTCAAGGTGGATGACGGGACGAGTGGGACATATAGATGGTGCATGAAGTTGGAACAAGCAACAGATCAACACAATTTATGAGAGGAAGGGTCGCACTAGGGATACTTATCGGCAGTGTTATAAAATTCGCTAGGCGGATTCGGTGCGGCGGAGGACCTCCTAGCGCATAGGTCACCTAGGTGCCGCCTAGGTGACCGAACTGAATTTTTTTGTTTGAAATTTGAAATTTGAAATCCAAACATGTTCTAAATCCATAATACAATTTATAATTTTTTTTAATTTAAAATTTGAAATCCATATTACAAATTTAAATTTTCAATGTCCTAAATCCAAACAACTAAGCATAAAAAAAATCTCAAAATTCGACCAGTCGCACAAAGCCGTACAAGTCCGAACAGGCACAAGGGGTACCGGACGGAGTTTTCGGTTCGGCCGGCGGCCGGCTGCCGCCTAGCGCATAAGCCGATTTTTAGAACATTGTTTATTGGACCCTCCATAGGGATTGTTTCACTTCCGGAATATGTTTTTAGGAATCCGGAATCCTAATAAAGTTGTAACCACCCCCAACACTACACTTGGAGGTATTCCACTATAAACAAAATATCGAACTGAGCATCAAGATCATAAAAATCTATCGATCTACGCATGGACTGAAAAAAAAAAAGCAAAAGAAGAAAGAAGAGATCTGGAATCGAAATGGTACCGGCGACACTCCCTGAGGACGAAGCCCTCCTCCGGCTCCATCTCGGCCGGGGGAGGGAGGACTGGTCCGTCGTCCGGCTCGAAGAAATCCCCGCTCCCCTTCTCCTCCTCTGCGCTGTTGCCGAACGGCGAGACCGGAGCGGCTGCGGGAGAGGAGGAGGAGGAGAAGTCGCCGAGCGGGGCGGAGCGGAAGCCGTAGGTGTCGGGGGAAGTAGGGATGCTGGAGTCGTCGTCGAGGCCGAAGCCGGGTGGAACCGGCGGCTGCTCGCTGGCGCCGGCGGCGGAGGAGCCGAAGGCGGGGGAGTAGGAGTCGTAGTTCATGTAGCCGCCGCCGCCGCCGTCGTTGCTGAACGTGTCGAAAGAGGAGGACATCGTGTCGTGTCGTGTCCTCTTTTGGTTTTTTTTCCCTCTTTCTTTTCGTTTCTCGAAAGAATTTTGGGGGGTGGGGGTGCGTGGGTTTCTGGAATGACGAAATTGCCCCCCCCCAAAATTTGCTCCAATCATCTATGCACCTTCGGGCATTTGATGAAGGTTTTGTACCAATTTTGTGTAATTACAAATTTTTCATGATCACCTACGAATCCAAGTGTCACTTGGATGAATGAAGAAGGAGTGACTCATCCCAAAACACAATGAGTGAGTTTGTGGTTGTATAAAAAATGGGAGAGGAACCATAAGTAAAAGGAGAAGGGGGGTTCTCTTCCCACTCTCCTCTCCATCACACACACTCCTCTCCATCACACACACACTCTCCTTCTCCCTCTCTTTTACTTGCTGCTGTTGTTGTCACTTTACTGCTGTTGCCGCGGCTTTGCTGCTCTGCAGCGGCTGCTATTGCGCCGGCCGCCGACCCCCCCGACCGACCTTCTCCTCCTACGGTCCCTCTACATCTCCTTTTAAATCAAGGTATATTTTTCTTTTCCAATTGGTTTCAATTTGGAAACCTATACTAAGATCCCATGTATATGTGTTCTATATCCTGAATTTTAGGGAATAATTTGGAAGGGATTAAGGAAAGATCAAGAATTTCTTCCAAGTCAAAGCACTCAAAATAAGGCAAGCCATTTAGGTACAACTTTCATATTTTCGAAATTGTCCTACCAAATGGGTTATTATCATTTATCGTGATGTCATGGGCACACGAAACAGGCACATGATTGGATTTTAATATTTTCGCTAAGACGGAACTATTTGTCGAACGGTATCCTCGTAAAGCATGTGGTGTTTGACACACAAAATGAGATACGAATCGACCTATAATTCAATTTAAAATTGTATATTAGATAGGAATATTTGTGAATTTGTAGAACTGTATTGGGTGGGAGAGAACATTTGGATCACACCGTCGAACTCTTGCAATAAACACTTGTTTAAAATTAATCAGTAGTGCCGACATCCGCATGGCCATGCGATGGTTCGTGGTGAGGTTTAGCCCACTGCACTTGAGGGTTTTTGAGCATCGACTCAAGTAATCTGACACTTGATAGGGTTTTGAGCATCGACTTAAGTAATCCGCTACTTGATAGAATTTTTTAGCATCGACTCAAGTAATCCGACACTTGATAGGATTTTTGAGCATCAACTCAAGTAATCTAACACTTGATAGAGTTTTTGGGCATTGACTCAAGTAATTCGACACTTGTTAAACAATACAAATAAAAATGGTGGGACTAGAATCTAAGCACCGTCCATCCAAAAAATTATCTGATCCCGAATATATGTGATTATTGTCAAGAAAATATGTAGTGTTGTGATCCAAAAGCGTTATCTAAATTGCAATTGCATATAGAAAAATTGTTTATGATTGTGAATGCAATTGTGTTTTGTGTATTGGACACCAAGTAGAGTAGGGTTCAGTAAGAGTTGGATTATCTTATTCCAAGCTTATACTTTGTCAAATCCTATGAGTTAAATATTCTTTTTCTTAATCATGAAATTCGGGGATCCTATCATTTATGATTCTTATTTTATTTTATTTATTTTCTTCGTCCTTGACTAAGGGCTTGCATGTGATTCTGACGACCTAGGTTTGTTCATTAAGAGAGGAAGATAACCCGGAAGAAATGCTGCCTTTATATAGCGTTGATGAAGTTGAAGGTTGATGGAAGATAATCTTTCGGGGTAGTCAGCATATTTTTTTTTGTAGCTGAAATATGTAAACTAAAGGTTTTGAGAACTCTGGAAGTCTGATGTGTTTTAAGTATGTTCAAAGTTAGTATGTAATATATGATAAGTTTTCTAGATGCTCTGTACTTTATCTTAGAATGACAATCGCAAATACGAATGCTAGTGTATCGTATTTGTGTGTAGCCTGGAGATGTATTCACATATCTGATCACCGTATTTTGGGAGCGGAGCGTGACACGTCTTTTAGTGGTGGTCCATGCAGGTCAAGCTTTTTAGGAATCTATATAGGTTAAGCTTAGACCCTAAGTTATGATCTTAGAAAAATCTAGAAAGAACCTTGAGATGAAAGTACAGAGAAAATATCAAAGGAAAATATATATATTTGAGGAAATAATAGTTGATACGATTTGTAGTTTTTGGGGGTATTATTTCTACTCACATTTGTGCTTAAGAATCAAAGATGCATGTTATTTTAGCATTCATAGTTGCATTAGGATATGGTTGAGGATACTGATTTGAATTTTTTTTGATGTAGAGCATGTCTCGTTTTATGCCTTGCACCATTCTGGAAAATAGCAGACAAAGTCTAAATTGGTATTATCGCTTTGTTAAAAGGAGATGACGATTAGCTCGAAGACAGATGGTACTGGTATATGGAGTGCATTATGAGGTTAACTATCCAGTTGTTTTAGATATAACGGATGAAAATATAGTATATTTCAACAAGGTGAACTACTACATACTTATTAAGGCTCGGCCATTCACAGATCTTAACTCAAATATGAATGATTATAATGGTATTCTATGAGAATGGCTGGAGCTTCATCCTGAGGCAACTGTCATCGGTATTAGGCATATGCTCATCTAGAAAATGTGTTGAGAAGAAGGTTGTGTAAACGTCTAGGGTTAGTAAAGTTTGTACTGTAAATAGGAATATTTTGTCTGTTGTATCTCATTTTGTAAAGCGATATATGTATATATGGTGATCAGAAGGTAGGAAGGGTAGAAATATAAAATAATATATAAGATATCCTGTATCTTTAGCTGCATATTTGTATCACATTTTAATATAGTGAATGAAATATGCAAGTTTCTTATCTGATGTTCAAGATTTTGCAATTGATCTTAACTTTGCAAATCTCTAATATTTGACTTTAGACTCGTACGATTCTTTGAAAAAATTTTATCTCCTAATTTCCAGGAAATGTCTTCTCCTTCCCGATCAAACATCCTTGAACAATCAGAATCCCGAGCTACGGATATGTATGAGATTGTTTAGAAAATTTTCGAAACCAATGCTTAACAAGTACACTTAGCACAAACCACATCTGCAAAGATGTTGGAACGACTTGAAGCAACATCTACTTATAAGACCTTTGGGACATTCTTGGACTTTACGAAATTAAATCCTCCAGACTTTGATGGAACGGAGAGTCCCATAGAAGCAGGTCAATGGTTGAAAACAACTGAGGGATTGCTAAAATAAGCCAAGATTATTACTGAAGACGTAGTATCGGTAGTGAGGATACAACTTAAGGATGTAGCGGAGCAGTGGTGGAGTATTCAGCATCCAGAAGAATCTAATGAAGTGATACTTTGGGAAGAATTAAAAAAGATATTTGAAGAAATATTCTTTCCTGCGACAACAAGAATGGGACTAGAAAGGAAGTTTATTTACTTAAAATAGAACAAAATATCTATAGATGAATATGCTGCAGAATTTACAAGATTAAGCAGATTTGCTCCATATATGGTGACTACTGAACAAGCAAAGATAGTCTGATTTCGCGAAGGACTGGACGATAAATTGAAAGCACGTGTCGCACCATACCAATACCAAACCTATGTTAACGTAGTAGAAGCAGCAATAGACCAGGAAAGAATGCAAAGTGATAAACATGGTATAGAAATTGGAGGACATAAGAGAAGCTGGGAGACAAGATCCTCTCAAGCTAAAAATCAGTGGCAAAATTCAGTTAAACAATTTCAACCAGGACATAATAAAGTACCGTTAGTTTGTAATTTCTGTGGAAAGATATGACATATAAAGAATGTATGCCAAAGGTTTTTAGGAAGTTGCTTGAAGTGTGGATCACCAGAACATCAGGAACAACACTGTATACGTCAACTTATTGGAAAGTATGGAATCTAAATTAATCCACAGGAATTTAGATCTGTCAATCAAGAATTCAACCCAAGGCCTATGTTACCAGGAAATGGATTTAGACCCCTGATACATACAACACCTCCAGTTCAGAATCATGTAACACCTGTTCATCAACATAGACCACATTTAGCATCACAATCACCTTAATTTCATCATGTCCAGAAGGCAAATCAGAGCTATAATAAAAGAAAAAGAAAAAGAAGCATGGACATGCCTATATGATGGATGCCAATGAGGATGAACTAATAAGAGACGTGGTGACATGTATTATACATAATCTTGTGTTAATATTTGATTCTAGAGTAACATTCTTTTATATATATATGACATTGAGAATTCCTACGCAAATGATATCGTAGAAGTGATTATGACATATAGGAAAGTTTAAAAGCAAAAGTTTCAGGTTTGATTGTTGATATTTCATATGAACAATTATGATATAGTACTTAAAATGGATTGATTGTTTCTAGTTTTACAGTATAGACGGTAGCCAATAGAAATTTATTATAAGTTGTCATGCATTAAATTATATGGATCTGTCAGAAATTAGGAGAAATTTGATCTAATTTTTTTGAAAGATTTATTGTTTCAATAGAAGAAAGTTCTTAAAATTAATAGATTAATAATTTTCAAGAAATTGTGGATAAAATTTAGGGATGTATTTTTTGACAAATTATCAGTATTACCTTAACATCATTTTGATACCTAGAGTTGCATATATTGATGAAAAGAAGAAGAGGATATTCAGAAGCAATATCCATACATATTTAAGGACTAAGGTAAAGTCTAGCCCATAATTTCTATACTACCTTAATAGAAAATTTCGAGGACGAATTTATTTAAGGAGGGTAGAGTGTCATAACCAATTTCTAAATATAACTCCTAAAATAAATATTATCTAGTTAAGCTTATATTTTTTATTTTTTCTATTATTTTAGGTAATTTTAATTCAACCCTTGGATAAATCCTACAATCATATATACCCTGAATATTTTCATTTTTGAACCCTCGAAATTTTGTGTAATTACAATTTTTTTATGATCACCTACAAATCCAAGTGTCACTTGGATGAATGAAGAAGGAGTGACTCATCCCAAAAACACAATGAGTGTGTTTGTGGCTGTATGGAAAATGAGAGAGGAACCAGAAGTAAAAGGACAAGGGGGTTCGATTCTCTTCCCACTCTCTTCTCTATCACACACACTCTCTCCTTCTCCCTCTCTTTTACTTGCTGCTGCTGTCACTTTGTTGTTGTTGTCGCTGCTTTGCTGCTCTGTCGTGGCTGCTGTTGCGCAGGCCGCCGACCACCCTCCCGGTCGACCTTCTCCTCCTACGGTCCCTCTACATCTCCTTTTAAACCTAAGTATATTTTTTCTTTCCAATTCTCTTCCAATTGGTTTCAATTTGGAAACCTATACTAAAATCCTATGTATATGTGTTATATATTCTGAATTTTAGGGAATAATTTGGAAGGGATTAAGGAAAGATCAAGAATTTTTTCCAAATTAAAGCACTCAAAACAAGGCAAGCCTTTTTCTTGTCTCCATATTCCAAAATCTCTTAATTTAAATACATGTGTATAACTTGTTTGATAAAAAGTCTCTTACATAGATTTGAGCTTGAAAGGTTGTACATGTGATAGTTATGCTTATTTTGGTATTTCAACTAGGTATTTAAGTTTTGAATGCGGGAATGGATGAAACTTGACTTATGAATTTGTGAGTATGTAGGTTACATAAATAAGTACATGTTTTTAAGGGGTTTTCTTTTAGAATTTTTAAAATTAGAACCTTGATATGATAGTATCTATAACTAGTTTGACATGTACCTATGTGTTAAACAAAAATATGGAGATATATAAATTTTTATGCGTAAATGTCTAGCCATAGTGATATATATATATATATATATATATATATATATATATATATATATATATATATATGTTTAAAAAAAGAAGTTAGGAAGGTTTCAAATTATATAGAATTCTTACTTGCTTTTGGTATAGAATGTGAAAACCGGTAGAAATACACAATGATTGTCGAATTAAATGTTAAAGTTCTTGATATATGGTACTACTCATATATATAACTTGGTTACATATAAATCCAATTTAAATAGATACTTGCATATAATATAGAATGTATATCACACCATTATGTTCTCTAATATTTTTTTTGTACCAACCAAATTAGAATAGAAAATCATGCTTCTATGTGAATTATGTTACGCAATTATAGACTTGGTACCTTGTGTGGGGTTGTACTATATTTGGCCTAGCTTATATTTTGGAAGCTATTAAGGAAGTTCACATTTTTTAATATATTATATATAATTAAATTCTGTCCAGATTATATTATTATGTTTAATTTGTATAAATTATCTTAAATTATTAGTTAAAATAAGTATCTATGAACACCAATCAATTGGGTAACTTTGGTGTCAATTTCTAAATTATGGTTTAAGTATTTGATCTCTTAAGAACCACCTATAACGCACCCTATTTTTGTGCATACTCATACAAGCATCTTATATATATATATATATATATATATATATATATATATATATATATATATATATATATATATATCATAAATTGAGATATGAAATCTTGAAATACATACTAGTAAGAGAAGCTTTTAACGTTAGGCTAATATAAATAAAAGCTTTGTTTGGATCTTAGAGAAGACTAGTTAAATCAATAAATTATATTTCTAGGCACTATCTCCGAATATAAGTTGTGATACATTTTAAGTTCGAGATAGAAAATTTGAGACTTTGATACCTACCTATTCTAGATCAATGTCTTAAATGATTTTGAATTCTGAATTTCTTCTAATGTGTGTGTGTTATTTGGATTTTGAATTTCTATCTTTATATTCTAATAATTATGTCGCCTTGGAAATGAGGATAGCATTTTCTAATAACGATAGCAAAATAACTAAGACAATTTTCTAATTTTAATTGCATATGTATCTGGTGTTGAGAGTTCCTCCACCGAAGGGGTCGGCGAACCCGAAAATTCTACGGAGGGTTGCTCCGGGTATATCTTTAAATTGTAAAAATTTTGGATTCTAGAATACAAAGAAGACTGCTGAAATTTCCAAATTTTTTTAGAGAGAATTGTTTTCGAAAAGTCCGAATAATTGATTATTCTCTATTTCAAGTTATTAGCAATTTTTTACTTAGGTTCAACTCTAAAAATCTTAGATTACAAATTCTCTTAAATTATAGGACGCGTAGGACACAATTGCACGTGCACCAAAGAGCAACAAAAATATCACTATTTTATATTCCAGGGTAACGGGTTCAACTTCCATATTTTCGGAATTATCCTACGAAATGAAATATTACCGTTTAACGTGATGCTATGAGCACACGAAACAGACACATGATTGGTTTTTAATGTTTCCGCTAAGACGAAACTATTGGCCAAACGGTATCCTCGTAAAGCGTGTGGTGTTTGACACACAAAATAAGTTCTAAATTGGACCTGTAATTCAACTTAAAATTGTATGTTAGATAGGAATGTTTGTGAATTTGTAGAAATGTATTGGGTGGGAGAGAACATTTGGATCACACATTCGAACTCTTGCAATAAACACTTGTTTAAAACTGATCAGTAGTGCTGACATCCGCATGGCCATGCGATGGTTCGAGGTGAGTCTTAGCCAACTGCACATGAGGGTTTTTGAGCACCAACTCAAGTAATCTGACCCTTGATAGGGTTTTGAGCATCGACTAAAGTAATCCAACACTTGATAGGGTTTTTGAGCACCGACTCAAGTAATCCGACACTTGATAGAATTTTTGAGCATCAGATCAAGTAATCCGACACTTGATAGAGTTTTTTGGCATCGACTCAAGTAATCCGACACTTGTTAAATAATGGAAATAAAACTAGTGGGACTAGAATCTAAGCACCGCCCATCCAAAAAATTACCTGATCCCGGGTATATGAGATTTTTGTCAAGAAAATACGTGGTGTTGTGATCCAAAATCGTTTTCTAAATTGTATTTGCATATAGAAAAATTGTATGTGATTGTGAATGCAATTATGTTTTTGTGTATTGGACACCAAGTAAAGTAGGGTTCAGTAAGAGTTGGATTATCTTATTACAAGCTTATACTTTGTCAAATCCTATGAGTTAAATATTCTTTTTCTTAATCATGAAATTCGAGAATCCTATCATTTCTGATTCTGATTTTATTTTATTTATTTTCTCCGTCCTTGACTGAGAGATTGCATGTCGTTCTGACGACATAGTTTTGTTCACTAGGATTGCCTTTATATAGTGTTGATGAAGTTGAAGGTTGATGGAAGATAATTTTTTGGGGTAGTCAACATACTTCTTTTTGTAGCTGAAATATGTAAATTAAAGATTTTGAGAACTCTGGAAGTATGATGTATTTTATGTATGTTCAAAGTTAGTATGTAATATATAATAAGTTTTTTAGATGCTCTGTACTTTATCATTGAATTTACAGACGACAATCGCAAATACGAATGCTAGTGTACCATATTGGTGTGTAGCTTGAAGATGTATTCACATGCCTGATCACCGTATTTTGGGGGCGGAACGTGACACGTCTTTTAGTGGTGGCCCATACAGGTCATGTTTTTTAGGAACCTATATAGGTTAAGCTTAGACCCTAAGTTATGATCTTAGGAAAATCTAGAAAGAACCTTGAGATAAAAGGACAGAACAAATACCAAAGGGAAATATAAGACAAAGATATATATATATATATATATATATATATATATATATATATATATATATATAAGGAAATAATAGTTGATACGATTTGCACTTTATTGGGGGTATTATTTCTTCTCATATTTGTGCTTAAGAATCAAAGATGCATGTTATTTTAGCATTCATTGTTGCATTAGGATATGGTTGAGGATACTGATTTGAATTTTTTTTGATGTAGAGCATGCCTCATTTTATGACTTGCACCATTCTGAGAAATAGCAGACAAAGTATAAATTGGTATTATCGCATTGTTAAAAGTAGATGGCGATTAGCTCGAAGGCAGATGATACTGGTGTATGGAGTGCATTATAAGGTTAACTATCAAGTTGTTTCAGATATAACAGATAAAAATATAGTAGATTTCAACAAGGTGAACTACTACATACTTATTAAGGCTCGGCCATTTACGGATCTTAACTCAAATATGAATGATTATAATGATATTCTATAAGAATGGCTGGAGTTTCATCCCGAGGCAACTGTCATCGGTATTAGGCAGATGATCATCTAGAAAATGTGTTGAGAAGAAGGTTATGTAAAATGGTTAGTGAAGTCTGTACTGTAAATAGGAGTATTTTGTCTGTTGTATCTCATTTTGTAAAACGACAGATGTATATATGGTGATCATAAGGTAGGAAGGGTAGAAATATAAAATAATATGTAAGATATCTTGTATCTTTAGCTGCATATTTGTATCATATTTTGATATAGCAAATAAAATATGCAAGTTTCTTATCTGATGTTCAAGATTTTGTAATTGAACTTAACTTTGTAAATCTCTAATATTTAACTCTAGACTCGTACAATTCTTTGAAAAATTTCCATCTCCTAATTTCCAAGAAATATATTCTCCTTCCCGATCAAACCTTCCTGAATAATTAGAATCTTGAGCTACGAATATGTATGAGATTTTCCAAAAAGTTTTCGAAACCAATTGTCAACAAGTACACTTAGCACAAACCACATCTGCAAAGATGTTGGAACGTGTCACCTTCACATTTTCATCCAAGGGTAGTTTGGTAATTGTCAATGGGTATAATTATTTTAGATTTTTTAATTAATATTTGTGCATTGCATGATTTAATTATTTATTGTATTATAAATTGTTGCAAGTTGTAGATTTGTTTTGGACTTGTGTAGTGGACCTAACCCATTTATTTAGAATGCATGAACCAACTTTTAGTTGAGTCTAATTTGAGCTCATGAATTAGGCCCATGGATTAGGAGGCTTGATTAATTAGTGAAACCATTAAACTAGAACATTCCCTCCCTAATTAATTTCTTCATGAGAGGCCCCAAGGGGTATTTGTGTCACTTCACATTGCTTGGAGGGGTGTATATAGGCCGGCCACCTCAAGGAGGGGAGAGAAAATTATTTTATTTCATTCCAATTCTCAAATTCTAGATCTACAACTTTCCTTCTTCCAAATTTCCTCATCAATTCTCTACCAATTCTTTACCAATATCTTCTCTAATTTATTTTTGAGGTTGCTACACCAAGGATCTACAAGAAGGAAGCAAGGAGCAAGGAGGAGGAGGCCAAGATCTACAAGGAGATGAGCTACTTGGCAATTGGAGACTTTTTCATTGGGAACCCATCTTCCAATAGGTACATTTTAGTTTTTTCCCTTCAAATGGACTCTAGATCTGATATTTAACCATGAGAAACCAACCCACATGCATAGGCTACCTATAGAAATTAGTTTTAGGTTCATCGGAGCCCTACGGTGGAAGTTATGACCAATTTGGTACCAATTTTGGGAGAATTCCGAGATTGGCACATGTAGTGCTTGTCATTGGGTCTAATAGATCTAATTGACACTTGATTGCTTGTTTGTAACTAGTGCCATGTCCATAATTGGATACGTGTAGGCCGTATCTCGTCAATTTGACGAAACAGATTAATTTTGGGGATTTTCCTCCGACACGGGACCTTGTGCATATCACATTGTGACACAGACATGTAGATACTCTAATTATTATACGTATTATTCATAATTTATGTATTAGAATTGTTCGTGTCCTCCGGGATACGTTTGGTTGTGTGTTGGGGCCGTATCGCAAGCGTATCATAGAAAAAGTGTGATACGGGTGCGATGCACTCCATGTGTTTGATTATTTGGCCATTTTCCTATACGTGCATGTGTAATTATATATCTAGATGATATTTAAGTGATATATATATGTATATTATAGTATATTTGAGTCTATGTATATGTGTGTGTCTATGTGTGTATATACTAGTATATATAGTTATGTATATATATCCATATGTATATGTATATATATATGTGTTGGGTTATATATATATATATATATATATATATATATATATATATATATATATATATATATATATATATAGATATAGTTATTATTGTGTGTATGTGATTATATATCTATATAGATGTAGTAGTGAGAGGTGTATACATATACATAGAGGTGTTTGTTTATGTTTATGTTCGTATGTGTGAGGGTATGGATGTGCAATCGGGAAAGGGTTTGCACAGTGAGGCAGTTAGCTTACTTTCAGAGGTATTAGTATCTCACTGTGTACTAAAATGCACAGTGGAAGTCAGTGCAGCAACTGTGTAGAGGAGCAGCTCGAAGGACTCCTGGAGACTCGAGCAAGAGTAGAGAGCAGCTGCAGCTCAAGCAAGAGTAGAGAGCAGCTGCAGCTCGAGCAAGGTAAGAGAGCAGCTGCAGCTCAATCAAGGGAAGAGAGCAGTAGCAATGGCAGCTCGGGGCAGAGGTGCAGCTGCAGCAAGGGGCATCTCAGCAGTGTGGAGCACACCCACTGTGCAGTACCTGTAGCATCAATGTTTCAGAGTGTATCCAGTTCAGTTAGTGTTCCAGGTATCGGTTTTCAGCATTTTTAGTTAGTATCAGTTGGATTTTGTTCAAGGTATTGAGTTGGGTAATGTTTTGGTTTTGTTAGAGTAGTAGAGAGTAGCAGCTATGTGTAGTCTTCAGCAGCTCGAGTAGGGAGCAGTGCATTCTGTATCGAGCAGTACATTACTTGCTAACTGCAGTAAGTAGCAGTATATGCACATCAGTGAGTACTCGGGGTAACTCACTGTGTAGTGAGCAGTTGAGCTCAGTAACTGTACAGATTCTCAACTGTGCAGCTATGCACAACCCAGTTAGTGTTTAGTTGGGTTTTGGTTTCAGTCTAATATCAGTTAATGGTTATCAAGGTGTAGGTAGTAGATGGATTATATATTCTATTAGTTATTTAAGTATGAGGTATTTAGCTAGATATCTTTATATACTATTGTAATATCTGTTAGTGAGTTATGTACCCAGATACTTGTTAAGTCTAAGTATTTAGATAAGTATGAAATTACTTAGTAGATTAGTTATATGAATATGTGTATTATGTATGTATGATAGTTGAGTGGTTAGCTAGTAGCTAGTCAGCTACCTATATATATATGTATATATTGTATTAGTTATGTTAGAGTTGGGTTACCTCGGGATACCAATGTATCACCAAGGTATTGGGTCGATACCCAAGGTATTGGGTTTGAGTATCGAGATAGCTGCGATACGTGTTGGTGCAAGGCCAAGGTATCCTATTTAATTTTTTTGAGATAGTATTATAATGTTTGACTTGAATATATATCTAAAACCTTATTTTTATATTAGAAACTTGCGTATCTTAGGATACGACTCTTTGAGTTCTTTATTATTCTTAGCTTCGCTTGTATAGCATAGCTTCATAGTGTATCGACTTAGTGACTTAGCATTAGACTCTTGCAACCTAGATTTCATTGGTTTGACTTAGAAGTAGCGTATCGACCTAGAATTGTATCAACTTCACTTATTTTTATCCTTGAATCTTATATTGATACAACATAGCATATATAGGTTGTGAGATACTGGCTTGGGCATCGAGAGACACACCTTGCTCAGGACGTCGGACGAGTACATTTCTCTGATTGTTTTCAATTCATAATATTATATATATGCATGTTCTAGAATTGTATACATTAATCCCGACACAGTGATTTCACAGAGTGGTGCTATATGGATCCCGTCATGAGATGTTATCCCCTACCATATTCAGCGGGTACTCATGTACATTGTATCTCATCGTGTATATTAGGTATTGATTATATTTTGTGTTCACAAACTGCTCGTATTCAGTGTGCTTATTCGTGTACACCCACCGCTCGTGTTCGGTGGTTATGATATTCGTGTACACCCACTGCTTGTGACAATGGTTATATTTTCGTGTTCGTAGTGTGTCGTGATTGGATCCATCGATATTAGTTGGGGGTGGAAGAGTAGGAGTTGATTATGTGATCAAAGCCATGGTTACAAATCGTGTACATTTTGGTTACATACCTCACTTGTAATCTGCCTTACCTGATCATGTTCACCCAACCCGATCACATAATAAACTTGTATTCCGAGGCACATTAGCTAGTTAGATTGCAGTTACTTCATCATATTGTTGTTATTCATATTGTTGATCTATATTCTCGTACATTACCTGTATATCTTGTTCATCATTCATTTGTTTAGTGATCTTGTATTTCATTTCTATATATGTTTATATGCTCGATTATGCTTTGAAACTGCTCTCAGAGGTATGTACTTCGTTCCAATCCTGACTGGATATATTTTTCCAGATGACTGGCTTATAGAGCAGTATCCCACCTTCTACGGGCCGCAGGACGGCGTACCTATAGAGGACACTCTTATTGACCAGGGGGACTTAGTTGCAGAGCCCGATGGGGTCTAGATTATTTTGTATTTAGATTGTATTAGACTATTCTTTTGGTGGTATCACATCTTGTATATTATTCTGATTGTGGATTGTATGTTTCTTTCTTTCGCTATTCCATTCGTGCATATTTCTTCCTTAGTTTGTTTTGTGATTGAGATTAGTTATTCATGTGAGATACCATATTGCTCCTCCATTCGGAGTTGAGATGATTGACAAGTACCATATTATATTGTTGAGATGTTAGATAGTTAGAAATGACCCAGACAACGTTCTACCGCCGATTCTGTGACGTAGGCTGGGCGTAACCACATACTCGTGCCTGAATATCCGGGTGCGGGTCGTGACAGAACAACTTGAAGCAACATCTACTTCTAAGACCTTTGGGACATTCTTGGACTTTAGGAAATTAAATCTGCCCGACTTTGATGGAACAGAGAGTCCTATAGAAGCAGGTCAGTGGTTGAAAATAACTGAGGGATTGCTAAAAGGAGCCAAGATTGTTGCTGAAGACGTAGTATCGGTAGTTAGGATACAACTTAAGGATGTAGCGGAGCAGTGTTGGAGTGCTCAGCATCCAGGAGAATCTAATGAAGTGATACTTTGGAAAGAATTTAAAAATAGATTTGAAGAAAGATTCTTTCCTGCGACAGCAAGAATGGAACTAGAAATGCAGTTTATTTACTTAAAACAAAATAAAATATCTGTAGATGAATATTCTGCATAATTTATAAGATTAAGTAGATTTGCTCCATATATGGTGACTACTGAACAAGCAATGATAGTCCAATTTTGCGAAGGACTGGACGATAAATTGAAAGCACGTGTAGCACCATACCAATGCCAAACCTATGTTGAGGTAGTAGAAGCAGCAAGGGACCGAAAAATAATGCAAAATAATAAACATGGTATGAAAATTGGAGGACATAAGAGAAGCTGGGAGACAAGATCCTCTCAAGCTAAAAAATAGTAGCAAAATTCTATTAAACAATTTCAACCATGACATAATAAAGTACCGTTAGTTTGTAATTTCTATGGAAAGACATGACATCTAATGAATGTATGCCAAAGGTTTTAGGAAGTTTCTTGAAGTGTGGATCACCAGAACATCAGGCACAATACTGTACATGTCAACTTACTGGAAGGTCTGAAATCCAAATTAATCCATAGAAATTTAGAATTGTCAATCAAGAATTCAACCCAAGGCCTATGCTACCAGGAAATGGATTTATTCCCCTGATATATACAACACCTCTAGTTCAGAACCATGTAACACCTGTGCATCAACATAGACCACCTTTATTATCATAATTACCTTAATTTCATCATGTCCAGAAGGTAAATCAGATCTATAATAAGAAAAAGAAAAAGAAGAAGAAGCATTGACATGTGTCACGCACCAGTACCAGAATTCGGAGACGAACATGGCCAGTTACCCCATACAAGATGCTATACGTCGTACGAGGATCATGGCTGTATAAGACAAGGGGGTGCATGCTACAATCACGTCTCCAAGGGTCAAGAACTTCTATGCCTCAATCATTCAAACAAGAAACAGTAAGCATAGAGCATATATAATAAAGCAATAAGACGTCCCAAACGCTTTCTCAAAATATTCTGGAGACCAGTTGTAGAAAATAAGAAGCTAAAAGAGTAACAAAAGTACATGAAAGTGGTCAGCTGCAGTAAGATTTAATACAATCATGTAAGGAGACTAATATCCAGACGAGCTGGCTAACAGGTGCCGTTGGCTAAACGCTTAAAAGAAGTAAATATTCAATGATGAGCATGGAAGAAGAAAATTCACTTGCTATCCCCTGCGACCATATTTTTGGTATACCCCATGAGTTAGGGGAAGGTACGCTGGATCCTCGGGTGCTGGCTCGAAACCTAGATATGCAAAACCAGTGGGGTTAGACCCCAAATAGAAAGTACCACAAAGGAAGCACAAAATGGAGAAACAAAAACCCAAGGAAAATATATGATAATACATAGGTTCGGTGTCGTAACTTAGGTCCATGGCATATCCTAGTGCAAAGGCCCAACCCTATAACCAAACAAGGACAATGGTTGAACCAACATACTATGATAGTCTATTTTCCTAGGCTACTAACCAAATAATACAATCACAACCAAGTCCATTTTTTATATCGGCCAATCACTTGTATGGCTTGCTAATTATGGAGTCTGAGATTATCTAAGAAATAATGCATAATAGGTATTCTCAGATTATGCCAGTGTCGAACACGAGCTAACCGAATCAATAGATGAATAAAACAGGTATTCACGAGATGCACTAGTTTCCCGTATGGGCACTGCGCTAAAAATACGGTATTAGCGGTTCCAATATTCCTATAGTGAAACAGTGGCTTGACATAATAATATGTCAGATATTGTACTCTACTAAGGCAGATGATATACAGTATTTATGGTGGCTTGCCCATAACTCACTTAAAATGAATCTCTGTAGGAAGGTTCATTGGCATGATCTCGAGATATCGTTCCCTCCAATGTTACTACCACTTTTAGTTACCTAATTAGCCCTATGTAGTATTCAAAATCTCAAGGTGTGGCCACATAAGAATTTCTCTTAAGATGTAGTACAAAGTATGGATACGCTAGATACGAATCCATAAATGTCAAATCTGGATTCATCCGAGTGTGTATGCAATCATTCAGACAATTAATATCCTAGCCACGCTTTGGTAGTTGACTCGCTTATTATGCCAGTAATAGGGAAATAATATATATTTATAATATCATGCATTCAGGAATTTTGAGGCATTCTCGATGCATAACCCAAATATAAGCACTTAACACATGACACGATGTGTCGTACCTCGGCGTACATTAATATCATGGACAAATATCAGGCAATAGTGGTATCAGCACAGATACAGTATTCAAGTCCAATTACCAATTAATCATTGGGTTACAAAAGAATAAGAAAATATTCAATCAAAATAAGCAAGGCCGCATGGGAAGTCCATGCCGCATATGACTCCAGGCCGCATATGAAGTCAGGGCCGCATGACAAGTCCTGGTCGTATATGAAGTCAGGGCCGCATGAAAAGTCCTGGCCGCATATAAAGTCAGGTCGCATGAACCACTTGGCTGCATATGGAGTCTGGGCCGCATGCTCAGGATTAAAGTCTACTCCTTGGGACAAGTTTTGAAGTGACAAGAAATGAATTAAGTGTCTGTGAAGTGACATAAAGTGATTGATGTGACAAGCCATAAAGTGTGTCAGGAAAAAAAAGACAAAACCATAGGAAGATTTGCCAAGGTTTCAGAGTTATGCGTCCAAGGAAAAGTGGCTGCATGCTCTGCTTGCCGCATATGCCTTCTTGCCGCATTTGGGTCGGTGCCGCATGGAAGGTCTCTTGGACTTAGCGAATTTTTCATTCGTCCAGCGAGTGAAAACACAAGGAGTTCAAGGATAAGCTCCAGAACACTTGTGTGATGGCAGTCATGCGTCAAACAAAATGGACGCATGTTGGTCAGTATGCTATAAAAGCTCAGGTCGCATAGCCCTCTCAGGCTGCATAACACTCTCGACCGCATAACTCGCTGGTCGCATGAAGACTTAGTCTTCTTAAAATAGCAGGTTCGGCCATGGCAAAAACTCCAAAAACTAAAATCTTATTTTGTCCATAAAATTCTCATTTTAAGTCCAAATCAAGTGAACCAAAAGCCAAAATGCTTAAAATTGAAAGATCTATCATGTAGCAAAAATTAGTTTTCAAAAATATATGTTTAATAGATCAAAATTAAGAAAAACTTATAAAATCCATAAAATCCTAAGTTAAAAATATAGATCTACTCAAAACCACCTATAAAAATAGAAAACTCCAAGAATTAAAAGTGCTTAGAAACACATAAAAAATATAATAAACCAATAATATGGAGGGTTTCTCTATTTCTTATGCAATGTGTACTTGCCTATAGACAGGGGAGAGAAAATACAAGAGAGAGAAAGAGAATGAAGTAATGACGAGAGAGAAGGAAAAGTTGGGTTATATATGGTAGGGTTGAGGGTTGAACTAAAGGTTCTCGTGACTTGAACCGACCCACAAAATAAACCATGAACCAGGTTAAACCAAAGAATGTGTCTAGTCTCCATGTACATGCAACCATGCTAAAATAAAAATACGTTCCAAATACGTATATCGGGAACGAAAAGTGATATCTCTATCCACCTCAGAAAAATTTTGTCCTCGAAATTCGAATCGAAGCAATAGCTAGCGAAGTCAGGATAAGCACTATGCAAATCTACTAGCAACTACATATGCAAGCAAGATCATCCCAACACATAGGTGATCACCTGATAACATAATCCGAGATATGAAGGCGTAAGAAAGAATATACCTTCTGAATCGAATATGTGTGGGTACCGAGATCGAATATCGTCCTCGCGCTACCACGTCGATTCTCCTAGAGAGTGATGGCCCCAAGAAACTTAGACAAGAAAAATAGTCCGGTTCTTGAGCATCTTCTTCCTTTGGTCTAATATGGATATGGGTTGCTCCTCATAAGATAAGTCGGTATCATCGACTAATTCAGAGTGATCAAGGATATGACTCAGATCCGGAATATACCTACCCAACTGAGACACATAAAATATATTGTGCACCTCACATATAGAAGGTGGAAGGGCAAGACGATAAGCAACATTGCCTACCTGCTCGAGAATATCGAATGGACCTACGTATTGCGAACTAAGCTTCTCGTGAACCCCGAATCTAATGACTCCATGGGTAGGCAAAATCCGCAAAAATACATGGTTGCCGACATAAAACTCTAAAGGTCTACGATGCTAATCTTCCCAATGTCGATGCCTATCTTGTGCAACCCGAAGTCGCTCTCTAATCTGCTTGACAACCTTTACTGTCTATGTGATCATTTTGGGGCCTAATATCTTCCTCTCACCAATGTCGTTCCAAGCCAACGGTGATCTACATTTCCTGTCGTATAGTGCTTCAAAAGGTGCCTTCTGAATACTGGTCTGATAACTATTGTTATACAAAAATTTTACCAAGTGAAGGTGATTCTCCCAAGATCTACCAAGGTCTAAGGTACATGCTCGTAGCATATCCTCCAAGGTCTGGATGGTTCTCTCTGATTGTTCGTCCGTCTGGGGGTGGTAAGCTGTGCTGAATCTTAACTTGGTGCCCAAACTCTGATATATACTTTTTCTAAAATATGAAGTGAACCGAGTGTATCGATTTGACACAATACTTACTGGAACACCGTGTTGTCTTACTATTTGTCGCCTATATATTTTAGCCAATTATTATGTAGACTGTCCTACTCGAAAAGGAAAAAAGTGAGCTACTTTTATGAGACAATCCACTATCACCCAAACTATATCTCGACCAGTCATTGATCTAGGTAAACCAGTCATAAAGTCCATTATGATGTGTTTCCACTTCCACTCTGGAATAAAAAGCGACTGCAATAATCCTGCCGGTCTCTGTTGTTCTGCCTTCACTTGCTGATATTTCAGACATTGTGATACGAAGCGTGCTATTTTCTTCTTCATTCTGTTCCACCAAAAGTGTTGCTTGATATCTTGGTACATCTTCGTGCCTCCAAGATGAATGAAATACTGGGAACTGTGTGCTTCAGTCAACTTCTTGCCGAATATCCCCGCTTGGTACGCGTAGATGATTCCCAAAGGTTATCGTTCCATCTACATGTATTGTCAACTCCTTCCGAAGATCTAACTCACATTCTTCTCGTAGCTTTTGAATATTTGGGTCCTCTGCCTGAGCTAGTTTGATTTTATCTACCAAAGTTGACTGAATCTGTAGGCTAGCCTGAACTTCTGTACTCTATGGAAGTACTATCTTGATACTCATCTCTCATAAGTCTTTTAGAATGTGCTTATGAGTAGTCAACATAAATTTGTTACCTCTTCTGTTAAGTACATTAGCAACTATATTAGCCTTGCCTAGATGGTACTGAAGTTCCACGTCATAATCTTTCAACAACTCTAGCTACCTTCTCTGCCTTATGTTCAGGTCCTTCTGCGTAAACACATACTTTAAACTCTTATAATCCGTGAATATTTCTACTCGATCGCCATATAAGTAGTGCCTCCATAGCTTAAGTGCAAACACTACTGCTACTAACTCCAAATCGTGAGTTGGATAGTTCTTCTCGTGAACTCTGAGCTGCCGAGAAGCATACGCTATCATTCTCCCTTGCTGCATCAAAACACATCCAATTCCTTTTCCAGATGCATCACAGTACACTATGAATCCTCCGGAGCCTGCTGGAAATGTAAGAATTGGTGCAGAGATTAACTTCTTCTTCAACTCTTCAAAGGCTATCTGACATTTCATTGACCATATAACTTAACTTCCTTGCACGTCAACCGAGTCAATACTGTCATGCCCCAGTCCCAAAATACCGAGGGACTAGACACGTGGCAATGGCCAACAGCATACACTGATGGACAAATCTAATTTAATGAATCCATCAGAGCGTTCTTAAGCTGTAAAATAAAGTCTACGACAACATGGCACAACTAATCTCATCCATACAAGATAAAATATGATCCACAGAAAATAAGAAATGTAAATCATCAACTAGTCTCAACAAAGTGCTTCGGGGAACAATCCGATAAAATCTGATACAATGGTTCAACAGACCAAAATATAAATGACTGAATAAAGTAAATACTGAGCATGAAACATGGATGCTCAGGAAAAGTCTTCAGCTAACACCTCGTCCTCGGGTGCCGGTACAGCTCCTGTATCAGCTCCTGCTCCTGCTACTACTGCTGTCCCGTATACCTCGGGATAGATCTCGTCTAAATGCAGGTCCTCAGGGGACATAACAAGATACAAAAGATACAAACCGAAATGCAGTGTAATAGTAAATGAAATAAATAGGGTAAGTATGTAACCATCTATGTGAAATGCAAGATGAGAGCATCACGAGTACTCAGGCTGAGCCACTACAAGCTCTGTGTCGGGGAGCCGATAGCAGTAATAATGAGTAATGGGCCAAGCTCGGGTTTCAGAGTCTTGTGCCTCAAAATAATAGGGGATATATATGTAATCAGCCTATAGCCTGTGTGTCTCTCCCCACCCAATGTAACCACACGTCTCATGTCCATAATATCTCATGTATATGGCACGCAAGATCATAGCTAATGCAGCAAGTCATAGAGTATCTAGGAATATAATGTCAATGTCAAATCCTGCATCCTATACAGAATCACCATGAATATCTCAGAAAGATCCTGTCTCATGAATAGTGTCAAGTGTCCTGGGTTATAGTATACTTGATGAGACAAGTACGAGAATGTAAAGGGTCACGAATGTCCATCTCTAGATGACAATATACAACTCCGCGTACGGGGTTGGCACCTGACTAATAATCAGACGCTAAGTAAGTCACACGGTCCTAGGTTAAGCATGCACAACAATATAAATAAAGCAAGAAAATATGCAACAAGAACTGCAATGTAGGCAAGATACACTTGCACAACATTGTATAAATAAGTCAAGGGAATAAGTAGCAAAACTGCAGGGTTTGGCAAGGTACACTTGCCTGGGGTTGGAATACCAACAGCTGTCCCTGTATCAGTGGATCCTGTAGGTACTCCTCCAAAAGATGAAATAAATATCACCAATAGTCTCAGAAAATATCAAATAGCTAGAAATGCCTGTCCTTAAGTCCAATTTGGACACAGGGGCAAAAATGACATTTCCGGTCAAAGCGGGTCCACATGTAGGCCACTTTGCACCGAAAAGCGTGTCAAGATCAAAGGTCTCCAAAGTCGTCAAACTTAGTGTCAACAAGTCAGAAACGATGATACAAACCCAACAGAACTTCCAGAATTGGATTCCGATGAGCCGATCACAAAATCGCCCGTCAAGTGGAGCCTGTGGGGCCCACGATATGCGATTTTGTCAAAGTTCTCAGAATTGAACCAAACTTGGGTCACAGGACCAACGTATTACTACGAGTCCGATGGCATAAGTTTCGTTTTGATCTGACGTGTGTACACAAAGTTACAACATGTTCCAGAATAGGCGAATACGGGACGTTGTCGACGGATATGCGTTAATTTCGGTGTGCACGCACATCCAAATCAACTTCTGCGAAATCCCGCACGTCCGTATCAACAGCGCGCACGTTTCAGTAAAGACCGCGTGCGACCAAGTCGTCCCGTTTGGCGGAGCGCACTCCATTCCGGGGTGAAATAGGGCGTTGGTTTTCCTATTTTTGGATCGCGGTTTACGATCACCACAGGACGCGACACACCAAGCGGGTTGCACGGGCATCGAGAGGGTTATACAGTCTATGCGACACAACTGACGGAATCAAAAATGGAATAACGAGGAGAGAGAATGGGTTACCTGAACAGGGCTCCGTGAAATCGGAATTCTCGTGTCCGGGTTGCTGTTTCGTGTCCTGGTCACCGTGTCCGTTGTTTCCGGTCTGAGAGAGGCTGTGTCCGTGCTAGGGCAGCGGACGACCGGCCCAGGGCTTTGAGGAGGGTTGACGAGGCAAGCAGGGCGGCGCTAGTGGGCGGCAGCGGTGAGGTCGGGCTGCTCAGACGGCCGGAGCTAGGTCAGAGCAGCGGCTTAGGGCTGCTGTCGAAGTCGGGGCGACTGGGCCTAAGGCGGAGGGAGGTAGCTCAGATGCTCGGTGCTGACAGAGGCGGGGCGGAGGATAAGTTGAGGTCGGGGATTGGTGATGCTGGTGGTGCTAGGCTCGAGGCGGAGGGAGGTGACAGGTCGGCGAGGCGAGGGGTCAAGCGGGGAGCGGCGGAGAAGGATGAGAGAGACGGTGACCGAAGAGGGTTCGGCGGATAAGATGAGAAAGAGAGGGTGCGGCGGCACTATGCACGGACGTCGAGGGCTCTTAAATAGGCGCGCCACCGGGTTGGAACAGTGATTCTGACCCGAATTAGATTTAGGGCTTCGGTGTGGGTTTCGGGTCCGGGTCGGGTTCGATTCGGATCCGACTCGACCCGTTAAGGCTGGGTTTGGTTCGGGTAAACCGGTCCGGTCCGGTTCGGTTTATTTCAAATAAACCCGGTTCAGGCAGGGTTTAATTGGGGTTAATTATAACTTGGTTTTAGGGCTTTATAAACTGTTTTCGGAGTCCAATAAAATCGCAAAAAATTATCCTATATCCGATTTTCTATTTTACACCATAAAATATTATCTCTATAATATTTTAATATTAATTAATATTATTTAAAAATCTTTTAATCACAAAATACCTTAGTTTTAATTCCAAAAAATTACAAAAAAATTGGGAAAAATATATTTTTAAAATTTTAGAAAAATCAGGGTGTTTACAATCTACCCCCCTTAAGAGGATTGCGTCCTCGCAATCAAAGAATGAACTACTAAAGGAAGAATTATGGAATTTACAAGAATGCTTAGGGTATACCTGCATCCGCGAATAAGTGAGGATAACGCTGGCGCATAGTATCCTCTCGTTCCCAAGTCGATTCGCCAGGAGAATGATGTTTCCAAGCTACACGAACCAGTCTAATTGTCTTCCCTCGCAATGTCTTCTCACTGATGTCGAGGATGCCAACAGGTTGTTCTTCATATCTCAAGCTTGGGCCCACTGCGATCTCTGAATGATCGACTACGTGACTTGGGTCAGTCACGTATCTTCTCAGCTGTGAGACGTGGAATACGTCATGCACTCCTTCTAAGGATGAAGGTAATGCAAGACGATAAGCCACCTCACTAATGCGCTCCAGAATATCGAATGGCCCGATGTACCTTAGGCTCAACTTGCCTCTGCTTCCAAATCTAATAGTACCTCGAGTGGGCAAAATTCTCAAGAATACGTGCTTTCCTTCTTTGAACTCTAGGGGACGTCTGTGCGTATCAGCTCAATGCTTCTGTCTGTCCTGAGCTGCTCGAAGATGATTCTGGATTTGTTTTACCTTCTCCACTGTCTGTATTACCAATTCTGGACCCAGTATTTGACGCTCACCAACGTCACTCCAACATATCGGCGATATGCATTTTCTACCATACAATGCCTCGAATGGTGCCATCTGAATGCTGGCCTGATAACTGTTGTTGTAGGAGAACTCCACAAAGTGTAAATGATCTTCCCAAGATCCTCCAAAGTCTAGCATACATGATCGCAGCATATCCTCCAAGATCTGAATCGTGCACTCCAATTGACCATCTGTCTGTGGATGGTAAGCTGTGCTGAATTTGAGTCTGGTGCCAAGACTCTCTTGCATGCTTCGCCAAAAATGAGATGTAAATCTCGAATCTCGATCCGACACAATACTAATCGGCATTCCATGTAATCTTACTCTTTGTCGTATATACATGTCGGCTAGTACCTCTGTGGACTGTCCAACTCTAAATGGCAAGAAATGTGCCGATTTAGTGAGTCGATCCACGATAACCCATACCGCATCCTTTCCGCTGGGGCTTCTTGGAAATCCTGTGACAAAATCCATAGTGATATGTTCCCACTTCCATTCTGGTATAGGGAGTGGCTGTAACATACCTGCAGTCCTCTGATGCTCTGCTTTTACTTGCTGACATACTAAATATTTTGCCACAAATCGTGCAATCTCCCTTTTTATTCCATGCCACCAATAATACTGTCTCAAGTCTCGGTACATCTTGGTTCCTCCCGGGTGAACAGAGTACATAGAACTATGTGCTTCAGTCATTAACTCCTGTCTCAATTCTCTATTTGGAACATATATGCGATTTCCACACCTTAATGTCCCGTCTTCATGTATACGAAGTCCTGTCTGCATGCCTGCTTCTGTCCTTTCTTTAAGTCTTCGAAATCTAGCATCAGTGGGCAATGCCTCTTTAATTCTTTCCATAAGTGACGACTTATCTTCAAGATTAGCCATGTCACGCCCCAGTCCCAAAATACCGAGGGACTGGATGCGTGATTATGGCCAGCAGCACACACCGATAGACAAATCCAATTTAATGGATCCATCGGAGTGTACTTAAGCTGTATTATACAAGTCAGGGTTTACTAATCTCATCCATAAATTAAAGATAGCAATATCAGCATAATGAAAGATCTACACAATATCCAGGCAAAGTAAATAAATCGGAGAACAATCCGATATTAAGTCTGTTACACAAGTTCTCAAAGACAGGAATTTAAGAGTTTAATTAAACAGGAAATAGAGAGTTTAATAAAACAGGAAAATAAAGACTAAATGACTGAGCATGGTGAAGCAGTTGTTCAGGAGAAGTCCTCAGCGGTCACCTCGTCCTCAGGTTCAGGTACTGCTCCAAGTAGTGCCCCTGTTCCGTACACCTCAGGGTAGCTCTCGTCTGCTATAACTGGAGAACAAAACCAGGTCCTCAGCGGGACGTAACAAGGTACAGAAGAATACGAGCCATAATACAGTGAATGAGCATGCAAGTCAACCAAAATGTTAAACACAAGAGAAGCACAAGAAATTAATAAGTTTAAGACAGTGGCATGCCGATGTTACTATCAAACAAATCCAGTTAAATAATTAAAACCAGCTAAGTGATCATGCAAGTGAGAGTTATTATTCATATTCAGGCTGAGACTACTACAGGATCAGTGACAAGAAACCATAGCAGTGTTTTCTCGAAGGGCCAGTACAGGTGCCAAAGCTCTATGTCAGAGACTAGGACACTTCCAGATAACCAGATATATATATAATATAATCAGCCTTGATATGGTAATACTCTCCCCACCCAATGAATCTCACGTCACAGTTCTCAATGTTCATGTTACGCAAGATTAGAACTAATGCAGCTAGTCAGGATAAAACATAAAGCTCAAGTTATGAAATCTATATCCTAAACAAAATCCCCTTGGATAATCAGGAAGATTCTGTATCATGCTTTGTGTCAGGTGTCCTGGGTTTAATTTACTTGATAGGGCAAGTACCACAGTCATAGAAATTAAAGCAAGAGAATTAAAACGAATCAATAAACTGCATTTTATGGCAAGGTACACTTGCCTGGATTTCCTGTTTCAGTTATAGTTCTGGCAGTAGCTGGATTTGCAGGCAGTACTCCGGCTGCTGAAACAAATATCACCATCAGATTCAGAAAATGTCAATCAGCTAGAAACGCCTGTCCTTGAGTCCAATTTGGAGACAAGGGCAAAAACGTCATTTTCGGGTCAAGGCGGGGTCCAGATGTGGGCCGTCTTGCACCGAAAAACGCGCCAGGGTCAAAGGTCTCAAAAATAGTCCAACTTAGTGTCAACAGGTCAGGAACGATGATACGAACCCAACGGAACTTCCAGAATTGGATTCCGATGAGCCGTTCTCAAAATCGCCCGTCAGGTGGAGCCTGTGGGGCCCACGACACGCGATTTTTCCAACGTTCTCAGAATCGAACCAAACTTGACCCACAGGACCAGCGTATTTCTACGAGTCCGATGGCACAAGTTTCGTCTCGATCTGACTTGTGTACACTAAGTTACAGCAAGTTTCAGAAGGGTCGGATACGGGGCGTTGTCCGCGGATATGCACTGATTCCGGTGTGCACGCACATCCGAATCAGCTTCTGTGAAATCCCGCACGTCCGTATCAACGACGCTGACGTGTCGGTGAAGACCGCACGTGACCAAGTCGTCCCGTTTGGCGGGGCGTACTCGATTCCGGGGTGAAACAGGGTCTAGTTTTTTCCTGTTTTTGGATCGCGGTGTGCGATCACCACAGGACGCGATGCCCCGAGCGGTTTGTCCGGGCACCGAGAGGGTCATACAGGCTACACGATACAATTTACGGAATCGAATTCCGAGCTACGAGTCAAAAGTTACAGATACCTGAAGTGGGCTGAAAACCAAGTCCTCGTATCCTCGAGTCGTGTCCGACACAAGTTCAAAATTAGGGTTTAGGGTTTCTGTGTCGAATCCTCTGTGTCCGTGTCCTCTGTTCACTGGGGTTTACTGTGCTCCTGGTCTTCTGTGTCGGTGTCCAGCCTGTGTCCAACTCTGAAGCTCGCCGGAGTGCTGGGACGACTCGCCGGAGAGGTGCTGGCCTCGGCTGGGGGTGGCGGAGCAGCTTGCTGTCGCCGGGCGGCGTTCGGGTAGGCGTCGGCTACGGTCTGGGCGGCCGAGTCTCGAGGGGCGGCGGTAGGGAGCTGAGGGCGAGTCGGCGGAGAGAGGAGGCCGGAGGCGGGCTGCTGCGGAAAGGCTGGAGGAGGTAGGAGGGGACCGGGGTGGTTCTGGAGTCGGCGGAGGCGCTGGAGAGGTGCGGCGGATGGGTGGTCCGGCGTCGGAGTTGTAGGCGGAGGAAGTGAGGGGCGGCTAGGGTTTCGACAGCGGCAAGGGATGCGGGTTTTATAGCCGGAGGAGAGCCGGTGGAGGGAGAGGAAGCGGGAGGGACGGTCGTCCGGTGAGGGAGACGACCAGGCGGCGGGTACGGGAGGAGAAAGGTCGCCGGCGGCGGGCGTTTCCGGCGCGGGGAGGGTAACCGTCGAGCAGCGGTTGGGGAGAAGAGGGATCGGGTTTGCGGGTCTGCGGGTTGGCGGGTTAGCTGACCCGGCCCGACCCGCTAGGCGGTTCGGTCGGTCCGGTTCATATGGACCGGGTTCAGGCCGGTTTGAACCCGGTTCAGCCCGGTTCAATTTGGGTTTGAATTGGTTTAAATAATTAATTTGTTTTTAGGCTTTTAAAATCAATCCGGGGTCCAATAAATTCCCGGAAAATTACCCTGGGTCTAGTTTTCTATTTTACACCATAAAATATTATTTTCATAATATTTTAATATTAATTAATAACATTTAAAAAATTCATTAATAATTAAAGATCCTGGTTTTAAATTCAGAAAAATCACAGTAATTCCAGAAATGGTGAAAAATTCCAAATTTAAAATTCTTTGAAAATCAGGGGGATTACAATATACCCCCCTTAAGAGGATTGCGTCCTCGCAATCAAAGAATAACCGGTCAACAGAGATGACACGGTTACCAATTTTATTTGAATCACAATACAATAAAGAAAATCAAGGTTCAGGGCTTGAACACATAGGAAAATCATTTCCCTAAGTAAAAATTATGCAATTTCCCAAATGTGGGAAATCTAGAAAATTACTGTTTTTTATAAAACCAGGTTATCTTTTCAAAACTTATCAGGTTAACAATTCTAAGTTATTATCAAGTTCAAAACTAGGTTATCAATTGTTAGCAAGTTAAAATTATCAGGTTTTAAGGTTATCAGGTCAGGTCTGGGGTCACGAACCAGCAGGCACGAACTATAACAATGCTAGAAACGAAATAACTACAAAGACTTACGCGCATTAGCAACTCCTTGGTTCTGCGCGTCTCCCACAGTCATCGTGAAAACTTGGCCGCGTCCTTGAGGTGGTGCTCTCTGATGTTGCTGGGCTTGCTGGTAGGGTGCTGCTTGAAGTGCCAAGGGTGGCCTTGGTTGAGGTCCCGCTGGTGCTGGTAGAGCTTGTTGGTTCGCCCTTGGTGCTTCCCTACGATCAGGACAGTCCTTCACTGCATGCTGTCTAGATCCATAACCTAAGCACAATCCATGTTTACGTCTACACTCCTTCTCAACATGGCCTATCCTGCCGCAGTAATAACAAGTAGGAAGAGTCAGGGCTTTGGATGCAGATCCCTGTGGTGTTTGATGCAGATGAGGTTTCTTGGCAGCCTCTCCATTGTTTGATCTGGCTGGTACTGATGTGGAAGGCCTCTTCAGACTGGTTTCTCTCCTGGTGACGCGCTCCATGCGTCTAGCTGCAGCAAGGACGTCGGTGTACGAAGTTGGTGCGACAGATCCAATCAATTTCTGTAGTTCGATGTTGAGTCCGTCGAAAAACTTCTCGGCCTTCTCTACTTCTGTCGGGATCAAGGTAGGAGCGAAGCGACTCAGACGAATGAACTCGGTGTTGTACTCTTCCACCGTCATAGCTTCCTGAGTGAGGCGATTGAACTTGTCCCTCAGTTCTGATCGAGCGATAGCAGGTATGTACATCTCCTGGAAGAGTCTGGAGAACTCTTCCCAAGTAACTCGGTCTGGTCCGAGCCTGGTCTCTTCGGATAGCCACCAGTGATGAGCATTGTCCGTCAATTGCATCCTGACGGCAGTCATCCAACGATCTTGGGGAAGCTCAGCTGCTTCTAATTGATGCCGAATGTTGGTGAGCCATTCATGCACTTCTGTTGGTCCTTCCTTGCCAGAGAAAGTACGGGGCTTTAGTTGGCGAAAGTCTGTGATAGAGCCCGTCGGATGTCGTCTAGCTGGTAGGTTGGCCTGCTCCAGTGCATTTACTAGACTGTTCCTCAAGTACTCAGCTTCGCGACGTTGGGCTTCAGTTTGGACTTGTTGCTGAGCTTGCATCATTGCGAAGAACATCTGCTGTCCGTCCATTGCTTGGCCTGGTGGGAAGACAGGCATCTGAGGAGTGAACTGGGGCGGAGGTGGAATATCATCACGCCGAAATCTAGATGATTGCGGATCTGCTTGTCTGCTTCGGTGAGTAGAGGGATCTCCACTCAACAGCGTCACTTCATCTTCTCCGTAAGTGACTTCAGCACCTACTGGTGTTCTTGCTGGTGTTCCGTCATTTGTTTGTGAATCCATTTCTCTGCATCAAAATAAACTATAAGAGGCGCACAGGAATCAAGGCAAGATGCAAATTCAAAAATGAATACGATACAGATATCAAGAACGTTTGCAAGCAAGTGGATGAGATCCTAAAAACTTATCTTATTCTTATTGCAGGCCTGTTCGGTCCCTAAGTTGAAACCGAACATTTTAGTCATTGACCTGCATGGGCCACCACAAAAACCATGTCACGCCCCAGTCCCAAAATACCGAGGGACTGGATGCGTGATTATGGCCAGCAGCACACACCGATAGACAAACCCAATTTAATGGATCCATCGGAGTGTACTTAAGCTGTATTATACAAGTCAGGGTTTACTAATCTCATCCACAAATTAAAGATAGCAATATCAGCATAATGAAAGATCTACACAATATCCAGGCAAAGTAAATAAATCGGAGAACAATCCGATATTAAGTCTGTTACACAAGTTCTCAAAGACAGGAATTTAAGAGTTTAATTAAACAGGAAATAGAGAGTTTAATGAAACAGGAAAATAAAGACTAAATGACTGAGCATGGTGAAGCAGTTGTTCAGGAGAAGTCCTCAGCGGTCACCTCGTCCTCAGGTTCAGGTACTGCTCCAAGTAGTGCCCCTGTTCCGTACACCTCAGGGTAGCTCTCGTCTGCTATAACTGGAGAACAAAACCAGGTCCTCAGCGGGACGTAACAAGGTACAGAAGAATATGAGCCATAATACAGTGAATGAGCATGCAAGTCAACCAAAATGTTAAACACAAGAGAAGCACAAGAAATTAATAAGTTTAAGACAGTGGCATGCCGATGTTACTATCAAACAAATCCAGTTAAATAATTAAAACCAGCTAAGTGATCATGCAAGTGAGAGTTATTATTCATATTCAGGCTGAGACTACTACAGGATCAGTGACAAGAAACCATAGCAGTGTTTTCTCGAAGGGCCAGTACAGGTGCCAAAGCTCTGTGTCAGAGACTAGGACACTTCCAGATAACCAGATATATATATATAATATAATCAGCCTTGATATGGTAATACTCTCCCCACCCAATGAATCTCACGTCACAGTTCTCAATGTTCATGTTACGCAAGATTAGAACTAATGCAGCTAGTCAGGATAAAACATAAAGCTCAAGTTATGAAATCTATATCCTAAACAAAATCTCCTTGGATAATCAGGAAGATTCTGTATCATGCTTTGTGTCAGGTGTCCTGGGTTTAATTTACTTGATAGGGCAAGTACCACAGTCATAGAAATTAAAGCAAGAGAATTAAAACGAATCAATAAACTGCATTTTATGGCAAGGTACACTTGCCTGGATTTCCTGTTTCAGTTATAGTTCTGGCAGTAGCTGGATTTGCAGGCAGTACTCCGGCTGCTGAAACAAATATCACCATCAGATTCAGAAAATGTCAATCAGCTAGAAACGCCTGTCCTTGAGTCCAATTTGGAGACAAGGGCAAAAACGTCATTTTCGGGTCAAGGCGGGGTCCAGATGTGGGCCGTCTTGCACCGAAAAATGCGCCAGGGTCAAAGGTCTCAAAAATAGTCCAACTTAGTGTCAACAGGTCAGGAACGATGATACGAACCCAACGGAACTTCCAGAATTGGATTCCGATGAGCCGTTCTCAAAATCGCCCGTCAGGTGGAGCCTGTGGGGCCCACGACACGCGATTTTTCCAACGTTCTCAGAATCGAACCAAACTTGACCCACAGGACCAGCGTATTGCTACGAGTCCGATGGCGCAAGTTTCGTCTCGATCTGACTTGTGTACACTAAGTTACAGCAAGTTTCAGAAGGGTCGAATACGGGGCGTTGTCCGCGGATACGCACTGATTCCGGTGTGCACGCACATCCGAATCAGCTTCTGCGAAATCCCGCACGTCCGTATCAACGACGCTGACGTGTCGGTGAAGACCGCACGTGACCAAGTCGTCCCGTTTGGCGGGGTGTACTCGATTCCGGGGTAAAACAGGGTCTGGTTTTTTTCCTGTTTTTGGATCGCGGTGTGCGATCACCACAGGACGCGATGCCCCGAGCGGTTTGTCCGGACACCGAGAGGGTCATACAGGCTACACGATACAATTTACGGAATCGAATTCCGAGCTACGAGTCAAAAGTTACAGATACCTGAAGTGGGCTGAAAACCAAGTCCTCGTATCCTCGAGTCGTGTCCGACACAAGTTCAAAATTAGGGTTTAGGGTTTCTGTGTCGAATCCTCTGTGTCCGTGTCCTCTGTTCACTGGGGTTTACTGTGCTCCTGGTCTTCTGTGTCGGTGTCCAGCCTGTGTCCAACTCTGAAGCTCGCCGGAGTGCTGGGACGACTCGCCGGAGAGGTGCTGGCCTCGGCTGGGGGTGGCGGAGCAGCTTGCTGTCGCCGGGCGGCGTTCGGGTAGGCGTCGGCTACGGTCTGGGCGGCCGAGTCTCGAGGGGCGGCGGTAGGGAGCTGAGGGCGAGTCGGCGGAGAGAGGAGGCCGGAGGCGGGCTGCTGCGGAAAGGCTGGAGGAGGTAGGAGGGGACCGGGGTGGTTCTGGAGTCGGCGGAGGCGCTGGAGAGGTGCGGCGGATGGGTGGTCCGGCGTCGGAGTTGTAGGCGGAGGAAGTGAGGGGCGGCTAGGGTTTCGACAGCGGCAAGGGATGCGGGTTTTATAGCCGGAGGAGAGCCGGTGGAGGGAGAGGAAGCGGGAGGGACGGTCGTCCGGTGAGGGAGACGACCAGGCGGCGGGTACGGGAGGAGAAAGGTCGCCGGCGGCGGGCGTTTCCGGCGCGGGGAGGGGAACCGTCGAGCAGCGGTTGGGGAGAAGAGGGATCGGGTTTGCGGGTCTGCGGGTTGGCGGGTTAACTGACCCGGCCCGACCCGCTAGGCGGTTCGGCCGGTCCGGTTCATCTGGACCGGGTTCAGGCCGGTTCAGGCCGGTTTGAACCCGGTTCAGCCCGGTTCAATTTGGGTTTGAATTGGTTTAAATAATTAATTTGTTTTTAGGCTTTTAAAATCAATCCGGGGTCCAATAAATTCCCAGAAAATTACCCTGGGTCTAGTTTTCTATTTTACACCATAAAATATTATTTTCATAATATTTTAATATTAATTAATAACATTTAAAAAATTCATTAATAATTAAAGATCCTGGTTTTAAATTCAGAAAAATCACAGTAATTCCAGAAATGGTGAAAAATTCCAAATTTAAAATTCTTTGAAAATCAGGGGGATTACAAGCCAGCAAGCCACTCTGTCCTGGTAAAATAACCTCTATCTGAAGCTCCTATAGATCTCTCAATAACTCAGGCTGCATCGTCAAGAAATAAGCCGTAGGCTTCCTGCTGAGTGCGTCTGCTACGACATTCGCCTTTCTCGGATGATACTGCAGATCTATATCAAAGTCTACCATCAACTCAAGCCAACGTCTCTATCTCATGTTGAGCTCCTTCTGAGTATATACATACTTCAGACTCTTGTGATCAGTAAAGATTTCTACCTTCTCTCCATAAAGATAGTGCCTCCAAATATTCAGTACAAATATAACTGCTGCTAGCTCCAGATCGTGTGTTGGTAGTTGTTCTCATGGACCTTCAACTGTCTCGATGCATAAGCAATAACTTTGCCATATTGCATCAAAACACATCCTAGTCCACTACCAGACGCATCACTGTAGACAACAAAACCTCCTGACCCTGAAGAAAGAGTCAAGACAGGTGCTGTTGTTAATCTTCTCTTCAATTCTTCAAAGGCCTTCTGGCAGTCTTCCGTCTATGTAAACTCCTGGTCCTTACATGTCAACTTCGTCATAGGCTCTGCAATCCTTGAGAAATTTTCTACAAACCTTCGGTAATATCCCGCAAGTCCGAGAAAACTTCTCACTTCTGCAACTGATGTGGGTGTAGGCCAAGCCTCTATCACAGCAACCTTCTCCGGATCAACTGAAAGTCCTTCTCCTGAGATGATATGTCCCAAGAAAGGCACTTTATCCATATAAAACTCACACTTATTGAGTTTGGCATATAACTTTTCCTGTCTTAATGTCTCTAACACAATTCTGAGATGCTCCTCGTGCTCTTCGTGGCTCTTGGAATATACTAGAATGTCATCAATAAATACAACCACAAATTTATCCAAGTACTGATGAAAGACTCTGTTCATCAAACTCATAAACACAGCTGGCGCGTTGGTTAAACCAAACGGCATTACCTAGAACTCATAATGTCCATACTTGGTCCTGAAGGCTGTCTTTGGTATATCCTCCTTCCTTACTTTGATCTGATGATAGCTGGATCTAAGGTCAATCTTCAAGAATACCCTAGCACCACTCAATTGATCGAATAGATCATTAATGCGTGGTAAGGGATACCTGTTCTTGATGGTCACAGCATTCAGTGTCCTGTAGTCAATGTACAACCGTACTGTTCCATCCTTCTTCGGTACAAATAATATAGGTGCTCCCCAAGGTGAAACACTGGGCCGAATAAAACCCTTCTCCAAAAGATCATCAACTTGTTCCTTCAACTCCACTAACTCCTTAGGTGCTAGCCGATATACTGATAAAGTGATAGGCTATGCTCCTGGAGTTAAGTCTATTGTGAATTCTATTTCTCGATCAGGCGGTAAACTTGGAAGATCATCAGGAAATACATCCACAAACTCTGATATGACTTTTGGGTAACCTGTCTCCCCTTCTACAGATAGTACCCTAAGAGTAGGCTGAACTCCTTGCTCTACAGCTTCCCGAAGAAACTCAAACTCCGGATGTCCAGGCGGTCTAAATATAACCCGTCCAAGTCGACAATCAAGAGTCGCATGGTACTGACTTAACCAGTCCATACCAAGTACAACATCATAATCCGACATGGAAAAGAACAAAAATTGAGCTCGCATCTCTCTTCCACAGACTACTACGGAACATGATCTACAGACGTCACTAATTGGGATAATTCTACCTCCCGTAAGAATTCTCTTTATCTTCGGAAGGGGTGCGGTAGCTACTCTATCGGTGGCTACAAAGCTAGCTGCTATAAATGAATGCGATGCTCCAGAATCAAATAAAGCTACAGCTGGTAATGAAGCTACTAAAATAGTACCTGCGATAACCTCTCCTGCAGTAGCTTCCTCCTCAATGGCCAATACAAATGCCTGTCCTCGTCCCTGAGCTTGACCTCTCTGCTGTTGAGCCTGCTGAAATAGAGCTGCATGTGGTGCCAATGGTGGTCTCTACTGATATCCTCCTGGAGCTGGTGGTCTGACTCCTTCAACTCCTGTCTGCGGTGCTCCTACTGCTGGATAAGATGGTCTTGGTACAGGTAAAGCTAGTCTCGGTACTCCCTCTCTGCGCTCAGTGCAGTCTCTGGTTGGATGCTGGTTGGATCCGCAAGCCAGGCATAGTCCCAACTTGTGTCTGCATTCTCTCTCAATGTGATCTACCTTGCCGCAGTGGTGACTAGTAGGGAGAGATATGGCCCTGTGTGCTGCTCTCTTTGGTATACTCCTCTGGGACTATTTTGCAGAATCCCCATGTGATATCCTGGATGGTGCTGATGTGATTGGCCTCTTCAGATTTGACTCCCTTCTAGTGACACGCTCCATGCGTCGTGCTGCTGCAAGAACGTCGGTGTACGATGTAGGTGCAACAGATCCAATCAACCTCTGGAGCTCGAACTTCAGTCCGTCAAAGAACTTCTCAGCTTTCTCTTCCTCTGTCGAAATCAAGGTTGGGGCGAAGCGACTCAGACGAATAAATTCTGCGTTGTATTCTTCCACTGACATATTGCCTTGGATAAGGCGGTTGAACTTGTCTCTGAGTTCCGACCGTGCAACTGCTGGAATATACATTTCTTGGAAGAGTCTGGAGAACTCTTCCCAAGTGACTCGGTCCTGTCCGAGCCTCCTTTCTTCGGATAACCACCAATGATGTGCATTTTCAGTCAACTACATCCTGACCGCAGTCATCCATTTCTTCCTTGAAAGTTCAGCTGCTTCCAACTGGTGCTTTATGTTCGTGAGCCATTCGTGAACTTCAGTTGGCCCCTCTTTGCCAGAAAAGGTACGAGGCTTAAGCTGACAAAAATCAGTGATAGATCCCGTCGCTGGTCGCCTAGATGGTGGGTTTGCCTGCTCCAATGCGAATACCAGGCTGGTTCTCAAATACTCTGTCTCATGACGCTGAGCCTCTTGTTGAACCTGCTGTTGGGCTTGCATCATGGCATACATCATCTGAAATATCTGTTGCCCGTCCATGGCTTGCCCTGGCAGGAAAACTGGCATCTATGGAGTGAACTGTGGTGGAGGTGGGATGTCATCACGCCGAAACCTTGGATTAGGCTGGCCGGTTTGATTTCCTTGAGATGATTGTCCTCCATTTCCTAGTGTCACTCTGTCTTCATAGGTAACCACAGCATCGTGTGGCGTATCCAAGGGATTCTCATCTCCGTTCCTGGGATCCATTACTTTGCAACCAAAAGATAAACTATAAGAACGCTCAGAGGAATCAACACAGGATGCAGATCAAGTAATTAGTTCGAGTTCGATATAGAGTTCAAAAATAGTTCAAATAATAGATGAGATCCTATAACTTATCCTATCCTTAGGGCAGGCTTGTTCGGTCCCTAAGTTAAAACCGAAAGATTTAGTCGTAGACCTGCATGGGCCACCACAAAAACCATATCACGCCCCAGTCCCAAAATACCGAGGGACTAGACACGTGGCAATGGCCAGCAGCACATACTGATGGACAAACCCAATTTAATGGATCCATCAGAGCGTTCTTAAGCTGTAAAATAAAGTCTACGACAACATGGCACAACTAATCTCATCCATACAAGACAAAATATGATCCACAGAAAATAAGAAATATAAATCATCAACCAGTCTCAACAAAGTGCTTCGGGGAACAACCCGATAAAATCTGATACAATGGTTCAACAGACCAAAATATAAATGACTGAATAAAGTAAATACTGAGCATGAAAAATGGATGCTCAAGAAAAGTCTTCAGCTAACACCTCGTCCTCGGGTGCCGGTACAGCTCCTGTATCAGCTCCTGCTCCTGCTACTGCTGCTGTCCCGTATACCTTGGGATAGATCTCGTCTGCAAATCCTGGGGACATAATCCGGTATCCAGGTCCTCAGGGGACATAACAAGGTATAAAAGATACAAGCCAAAATGCAGTGTAATAGTAAATAAAATAAATAGGGTAAGTATGTAACCATCTATGTGAAATGCAAGATGAGAGCATCACGAGTACTCAGGCTGAGCCACTACAAGCTCTATGTCGGGGAGCCGGTAGCAGTAATAATGAGTAATGGGCCAAGCTCGGGTTTCAGAGTCTTGTGCCTCACAATAATAGGGGATATATATGTAATCAGCCTGTAGCCTATGTGTCTCTCCCCACCCAATGTAACCACACGTCTCATGTCCATAACGTCTCATGTATATGGCATGCAAGATCATAGCTAATGCAGCAAGTCATAGAGTATCTAGGAATATAATGTCAATGTCAAATCCTGCATCCTATACAGAATCACCATGAATATCTCAGAAAGATCCTATCTCATGAATAGTGTCAAGTGTCCTGGGTTATAGTTTACTTGATGAGACAAGTACGAGAATGTAAAGGGTCATGAATGTCCATCTCTAGATGACAATACACAACTCCGCGTACGGGGTTGGCACCCGACTAATAATCGAACGCTAAGTAAGTCACACGGTCCTAGGTTAAGCATGCACAACAATATAAATAAAACAAGGAAATATGCAACAAGAACTGCATTGTAGGCAAGATACACTTGCACAACATTGTATAAATAAGTCAAGGGAATAAGTAGCAAAACTGCAGGGTTTGGCAAGGTACTCTTGCCTGGGGTTGGAATACCAACAGCTGTCCCTGTATCAGTGGATCCTGTAGGTACTCCTCCAAAAGTTGAAATAAACATCACCAACAGTCTCAAAAAATATCAAATAGCTAGAAACGCCTGTCCTTAAGTTCAATTTGGACACAGGGGCAAAAATGACATTTTCGGTCAAAGAGGGTCCACATGTGGGCCACTTTGCACCGAAAAGCGTGTCAGGATCAAAGGTCTCCAAATTCGTCAAACTTAGTGTCAACAAGTCAGGAACGATGATACGAACCCAACGGAACTTCCAGAATTGGATTCCGATGAGCCGATCACAAAATCGCCCGTCAAGTGGAGCCTGTGGGACCCACGATACGCGATTTTGTCAAAGTTCTCAGAATCGAACCAAACTTGGGTCACAGGACCAGCGTATTGCTACTAGTCCGATGGCATACGTTTAGTTTCGATCCGACGTGTGTACACACAGTTATAACGTATTCCAGAATAGGCGAATATGGGACGTTGTCGACGGATACGCGTTGATTCCGGTGTGCACGCACATCCAAATCAACTTCTACGAAATCTCGCATGTCCGTATCAACGGCGCGCACGTTTCGATAAAGACCGCGTGCGACCAAGTCGTCCTGTTTGGGGGGCGTACTCAGTTCTGGGGTGAAACAGGGCATTGGTTTTCCTGTTTTTGGATCGCGGTTTGCGATCACCATAGGACGCGACGCACCGAGCGGGTTGCATGGGCATCGAGAGGGTTATACAGTCTATGCGACACAACTAACAGAATCGAAAACAGAATAACAAGGAGAGAGAACGGGTTACCTGAACAGGGCTCCGTGAAATCAGAATTCTCGTGTCCGGGTTGCTGTTTCGTGTCCTGGTCACCGTGTCCGCTGTGTCCGCTGTGTCCGGTCTGAGAGAGGCTGTGTCCGTGTTAGGGCAGCGGACGGCCAGCCTAGGGCTTCGCGGAGGGTTGACGAGGCGAGCGGGGCGGCGCTCGTGGGCGGCAGCGGCGAGGTCGGGCGGCTCAGACGGCCGGAGCTAGGTCAGGGCAGCGGCTTAGGGCTGCTGTCGAAATCGGGGCGGCTAGGCCTATAGCGGAGGGAGGTGGCTCAAACACTCGGTGCTGACAGAGGTGGGGCGGCGGAGAAGATGAGGTCGGGGATTGGTGATGCTGGTGGTGCTGGGCTCGAGGCGGAGGGAGGTGACAGGTCGGCGAGGCGAGGGGTCGAGCGGGGAGCGGCGGAGAAGGATGAGAGAGACGGTGACCGACGAGGGTTCGGCGGAGAAGATGAGAGAGAGAGAGGGTGCGGCGACGCTATGTACGGACGTCGAGGGCTCTTAAATAGGTGCGCCGCCGGGTCGGAACAGTGATTCCGACCCGAATTAGGTTTAGGGCTTCGGTGTGGGTTTCGGGTCCGGGTCAGGTTTGATTCGGATCCGACCCGACCCGTTAAGGCTGTGTTTGGTTCGGGTAAACCAGTCCGGTCCGGTTTGGTTTATTTCAAATAAACCCGGTTCAGGCAGGGTTTAATTGGGGTTAATTATAACTTGGTTTTAGGGCTTTATAAACTGTTTTCGGAGTCCAATAAATTCGCAGAAAATTACCCTATGTCCGGTTTTCCATTTTACACCATAAAATATTATCTCTATAATATTTTAATATTAATTATTATCATTTAAAAATCTTTTAATCATAAAATACTTTAGTTTTAATTCCAAAAAATTACAGAAAAATTAGGAAAAATATATTTTTAAAATTTTAGAAAAATCAGGGTGTTTACAAATACTGCCGAGATCTTAGCAAAATATGACACAAATCTCCTATAGTATCCTGTCAAGCCCAAAAAACTACGCACTTCTGTTACTGTCTTTGGAACTGGCCAGTTCTCTACTGCATCTACCTTCTTGGGATCAACTGATACTCCCGCCCCAGAAATAATATGACCAAGAAAGGATATACAATCTAGCCAAAACTCTCACTTACTAAGCTTTGCATATAACTGGTGCTCCCTCAAATTTTGTAGCACTATCATGAGATATTCTTCATGCTCCTCCTCATTACGAGAATATACCAGGATGTCATCGATGAATACTACCACAAATTGGTCTAAGTAAGGCAAAACAATATGGTTAATCAAATCCATGAATACCACTGGAGCATTAGTCAGTCCGAATGGCATAACTAAGAATTCATAATGCCCATATCATGACCGAAATTCTGTTTTAGGTATATCCTGCTCCCGGACTCGCACTTGATGATATCCTGATCGTAAATCTATCTTGGAGAAGACTCTTGCTCTATTTAATTGGTCAAACAAATCATCAATCCTTGATAATAGGTTACTTCTTCTTCACAGTTCACTGCATTCACCCGCCTATAATCCATAAACATCCGCGTCGATCCATCCTTTTTCTTTACTTATAGCACCAGTGCTCTCCACAGTGATCCACTTGTCCGAATAAACTTTTTTGCCTTCAGTTCTTCAACGTATCGATATAACTGGTCAAGCTCTGTTGGTGACATTGGGTATATCTTCTGGGATACTGGTTCTGCTCCTGGCATCAACTCTATATAGAACTCTACTTCTCTAACTGGAGGTAATCCGGGAAGCTCGTCCGGAAAGACGTTAATGAACTCTTCAACTATCTTGGGCAGCGGGTCTTCTCCTTTGCTGCTGTTGTGACTTCTTCCTTATGATGGTCTCATGTTATTATGCTAAGGACAAACTCTTCTAGACTAGGAATTCTAAATATCACTCTACCCTCACGATAGTCAATCGTTGCATGACTGTCTTTCAACTAGTTCATGCCTAAGATAACGTCAAAATTACCCATAGGTAACTCGATCAACATTACAGGAAGTAAATACCCATATACTACGACTGGAGATGCTAGGTACACCCTACTAACTTCTATGATCCCATTGCTAGTGAGTATATTCAATCTCTCTGGCAATGTCTCAAACTTTAATCTAATACGTGTCACATATTCTGCAGATATAAATGAGTACGAAGATCCAGAATCAATTAAAGCTATATCAGGAAAGGTTGTAACAAAAATGTTACCTGCCACTACATCGCCCGACGCCATAGCTTCCTTCAAAGACAAGGCGAGTGTCTTCCCTTGGCTTTGTTGAGCTTCCTACTGCTATCTTTCTTGCTGCCGTGGTTGTGGCCCCTACTGAATCTGTTGTTGTTGTCTATAAAGCTGGGCCTGCGTCGACAACGGACGCTGATCTAAAGGCCGTACTGCTGCTGCTAGTCCTCCTTACTGTACTGCCCTTGGAGCTGACAATGCAGGAAACTGTTGTACTGGCCCTCCTGACCTTTGTAGCAATGGGCATATGGAAATCTTGTGATCAGGGCTCCCACATCTCAAACATAGTTTGTTAGCTGCCCGATAAGCATCCCAGATATGGACTTCTTTGCCACAGTAGGTACAACCTGTTGACGCTTTCCGTCGTTGTTGCTGCTGTTGTTGCTGCCTCGGCTGTTGTTGCTGCCTCAGCTGCTATTGCCGAGTTGGTCCCATCACTGTCGAGGTCACTAGCCTCTTTTATGTCGCTTCCTGGATGCGAATGCCAGGGGATGGTACTGACATTCGCGATACTGGTCCTCCCTTATTGCTCTATCCATGAGGCCTCTTCTGATCCATTCTTCTCGATGCCATCCTTTTAGAAGTAAGATCAACCCTCTTGGCTGCTATCAATACCGCCTCGAAGGTCTCGTAGTTATGCACCTCTACCATGCGTAAGATCTCTAAGTAAAGTCCCTACTGGAACCTCATTACTCTCTCAAACTCTGTTGCTACCATGGTTGGAGCAAATCTGCTTAGTCGACAAAACTCTGTCGCATGGCCGTCTACTGTCCTTCAAACTTGCTTGAGGTTAATGAACCTTTGCTGCGACTCATACTGAGCCATAATCCTGAAGTACTTCGCCCTGAACCGGGTCCTAAAATTATCTCATAAAATCGGATGCCTCAATCCTACCTCTATCGTGGCCCACCAATCTCTTGCAAGATCCTGGAGTTGTAGGCGAACCAGGTCAACCTATTCCTCAGTCGAAACATTAGCTCCTGCTAGAATGGTCTCAATATCCTGAAGCCAATTATCTGTCGTGATTGCGTCTTTTATGACATCAAAATATCTGGGGTTCATTCTGTAAAATCTAACAGATGCCCCAGAATTTTTTGTTCTCCCGCCTCGCTCTAGGGCCGTCTACAACCCTTGGTTCAACATGATATTCTGTTCTTGCTGCTGAAGCTGTTATTGCTGATATTGTTATTGTTATTGTTGTTGTTGTTGTTGTTGTTTTACCACTATCTGGTGTTGTTGGGTAGCCAATAATCCACGGATAATCTCTAGCAAGGCCGAGATATCTAGTATTGCCAGCACTGCGGGAGGTACAGGAACACTTGGAGCCTGCTGCTCTGTCCCATTTATCGTAGGCTCAACTCAGATCCTTGGCTGAGGTTCTACAGGTTCTCGTTCCACTGGCAATTCTGCCTCTCTTGTTGTTGCAGCATCGGGGGAAGGAGAAGCCCTAGAGAAGAGCACAAGAAACATCAAGTACATGACGAGATAGAACAATAAAGCAACCAATCTGGGAAAATTTAAGCTGAGTATCGAAGAGGATGTATTCAGAATTTCAAGAAGGATCATATTTGATTGAGACTCCTATAACCATGATACCCCACAAGTCTGAAGAACAGACCTGCATAGGCCACTACTAAAACCTTATCATGCCCCAGTACCGAAATACAAAGACAGACATGGCCAGCTATCCCGTACAAGGTGCTATACGTCGTACGATGATCACGACTGTATAAGATAAGGGGGTTCATGCTACAATCATGCCTCCTAGGGCCAAGAACTTCTATGTCTCAATTATTCAAACAAGAAACAGTAAGCATAGAGCATATATGATACAACAATAAGGTATCCCAAATGCTTTCTTAAAATATTTTGGAGACCAGCTGTACAAAATAAGAAGTTGAAAGAGTAACAAAAGTACATAACAGTGACCAGTTGTAATATGATTTAATACAATCATATAAGGAGACTAATTCCCATACGAGCTGGCTAATAGGTCCCATTGGCTAAACGCCCAAAAGAAGTAAATATTCAATGATGAGCAGGGAAGAAGAAAATCCACTCGCTATCCCTTGCGACCATATTCCTGGTACGCACCATGAGTTAGGAGAAAGTATGCTACATCCTCGGGTGCTAGCTCAAAACCTGGCCATACAAAACCAGTGGGGTTAGACCCCAAATAGCAAGTACCACAAAGGAAGCACGAAATAAGAAACAAAAACCCAAGAAAAATAATAATAATAAATAGGTTCGGTGTCGTAACTTAGGTTCATGGTATATCCTAGCGCAAAGGCCCAACCCTACAACCAAACAAGCACAAGGGTTGAACCATCACACTATGATAGTCCATTTCTCTAGGCTACTAACCGAATAATGCAATCATAACCAAGTCCACTTTTTTTTATATCGGCCAATCACTTGTACGACTTGCTAATTGTGGAGTCTGAGGTTATCTCAGAAATAATGCATAATAGGTATCCTCATATCACGCTAGTGCCGAACACGAGCTAACCGAACCAATAGATGAATAAAATAGGTATTCACGAGATGCACCAGTTCTCCATAGGGCCACTACGCAAAAAATATGGTATTAGCAGTTCCAATATTCCTATAGTAAAACAGTGGATCGACATAATAATATGTCAGATATTGCACTCCACTAAGGCAGATGATATACAGTATTTGTTGTGGCCAGCCCACAACGCACTTAGAATGAATCTCTGTGGGAAGGTTCGTTGGCATAATCTCGGGATACCGTTCCCTCCAATGTTACTACCACTTTTAGTTACCTAATTAGCCCTATCTTGTGTTCGAAATCTCAAGTCATGGACACATGAGAATTTTTTTTAAGATGTCGTACAAAGTACATGCACGCTAGATACGAATCTATGGAAGTCAAATCTGGATTCACCCGAACATGTATACAATCATTAAGACAATTAATATCCTAGCCACGCTTTGGTAGTTGACTCTCTTATTATGTCCGTGCTAGAAAAATAATATATATTTATAATATCACGCATTCATGAATTTGGAGGCATTCTCGATGCACAACCCAAATATAATCACTTAATACGTGACTCGATGTGTCGTACCTCAGTGCACATTAATATCATGGATAAATATCAGACAATAGTGGTATCAGCACGGATACAGTATTTGAGTCCAATTACCAATTATATATTGGGTTACAAAAGAATAAGAAAATATTCAATCAAAACAAGCAAGGCCGCATGGGTCTCTAGGCCGCATATGACTCTAGGACGTATATGAAGTCATGGCCGCATGACAAGTCCTGGTCGCATATGAAGTCAGGGACGTATGAAAAGTCCTGGCCGCATATAAAGTCAGGCCGCATGAACCACTTGGCCGCATATGGAGTCTGGGCCGCATGCTCAGGATTAAAGTCTACTCCTTGGGACAAGTTTTGAAGTGACAAGAAATGAATAAAGTGTTTGTGAAGTGACATAAAGTGATTGATGTGATAAGTCATAAAGTGTGTCAGGAAAAAAGACAAAACCATAGGAAGATTTGCCAAGGTTTCAGAGTCATGCATCCAAGGAAAAGTGGCTGCATGCTCTGCTTGCCGCATATGGGTTGGTGCCGCATGGAAGGTCTCTTGGACTTAGCGAATTCTCTCATTCGTTCAGTGTGTGAAAACACAAGGTGTTCAAGGGTAAGCTCCAGAACACTTGTGTGATGGCAGTCATACGTCCAACAAGATGGACGCATGCTTGTCAGTATGCGGCAAAAGCTAAGCCGCATAGCCCTCTCAGGCTGCATAGCACTCTCGGCCGCATAACTCGCTGGCCGCATGAAGACTTCGTCTTCTCCAAACAGTAGGTTTGGCCATGGCAAAAACTCCAAAAACTAAAATCTTGTTTTGTCCATAAAATTCTTATTTTAAGTCCAAATTAAGTGAACCAAAAAGCTTGAAATTGAAAGCTCTATCATGTAGCAAAAATTGGTTTTCGAAAATTTATGTTTAATAAATCAAAACTAAGAAAAACTCATGAAACCCATAAAACCCTAAGTTAGAAATGTAGATCTACTCAAAACCATCCATCAAAACAGAAAACTCAAAGAACTAAAAGTGCTTAGAAACATATAACAAACATAATAAACCAATAATATGGAGGGTTTCTTCATTTATCATGTAAGGTATACTTGCCTATGGAAAGGGGAGAGAAAACACAAGAAAGAAAGAGAATAAAGTAATGAAGAGAGAGAAGGAAAATATTGGGTTATATATGGTAGGGTTGAGGGTTGAACCAAAGGTTCTCATGACTTGAACCAACCTACAAAATGAACCATGAACCATGTTAAATCAAAGAATGGGTATAGTCTCCATATACATGCAACTATGCTAAAATAAAAATACGTTTAAAATATGTATATCGGGAACGGGGAGTGACAACATGCCTATATGATGGATGCCAATGAGGATGAACTAATAGGAGATGTGGTGACAGGTATTATACTTAATGTTGTGTTAATATTTGATTCTAGAGTAACATTCTTTTATATATATAACATTGAGATTTCCTACGCAAATGATATCGTAGAAGTGATAATGACATATAGGGAAGTTTAGAAGCCAAAGTTTCAGGTTTGATTGTTGATATTTCATATGAATAATTATGATATAGTACTTAAAATATATTGATTATTTCTAGCTTTAACAATATAGACCGTGGCCAATAGAAAGTTATTATAAGTTGTCATGCATGAAATAATATGAATCTATTAGGAATTATGAGAGATTTGATCTGAATTTTTTTGAAAGATTTATTGTTTCAATAGAAGAAAGTCCTTAAAATCAATAAATTGATTAATTTTCAAGAAAATATGGATAAAATTTAGGGATGTATTTCTTGAAAAATTATCAGGATTACCTTAATATCGATTTGAGACCTAGAGTTGCATATATTGATGAAAAAAAGAAGAGAATATTCAGACATATTTAAGGGCTAAGGTAAAGTCTAGCCCATAATTTTTATACTACCTTATTGCTCTTATATTCAATAGAAAATTCCGATGACAAAATTTATTTAAGGAGGGTAGATTGTCATAACCTATTTCTAAATATAACTCCTAAAATAAATATTATTTAGTTAAAATTTATTTATTTATTATTATTTTAAGTGATTTCA